>UESW01003930.1:0-473549 GCA_900491605.1 Calamus simplicifolius | reverse complement strand
TCGGCCCTGGTAGGCCGAACGGAACGCGTTCCGGGAAAAAAAAAAAAGACGATTCAGTTTTTAAAAACGAACCTTATCGTCACCGTCGCCTTCCCAGATTACTAGTTGCTTCTCCATTGTTGAAATGAGAGCTTTAAACCTTGTCTAGACCCTGATTTCAGAGACAATCGTTGAGAGAGGGAGGAGGAAGGGAGATGGCTGTGCCTGGGAGAAAGTTTGAAATTTATCAGGGGTTTTGATCATGTGGGTGTAGAGAGAAATAAGCAAGGGTAGAAAAGTAATTACATCTTAGGGTATTTTAGGTATTCTAATTTTAAGTAAGTATGGGTGTGATGAGTAATGTTTGGGGCGCCAATAGAATTTCCCTGTAGGAACCCAGCAAAAGATGCGGAGTCGTTTTTCAAACCGGTGCCAAAAGGCACCGGTTTTAAACAAAAGGTACGGGATCAAAAAATTTTACCGGAATGGTGTTAAAGGGAAAAACGCCATTTCAAATGGCGTTTTTTCCTGCTGAGTCATCTTGGCCCCGTCAGCTGGGGTCTGACAGGAGCCAAAACGAAATGCCATCCCAGATTGGAATCGCCACTTCAAGTGGCGATTCCATCTATCTGGAATCGCCACATGAAGTGGCGATTCCAACTAATTGGAATCGCCACTTGAAGTGGCGATTCCACCAGATTGGAATCGCCACTTCATGTGGCGATTCCAAATAGATATGGAATCGCCACTTGAAGTGGCGATTCCAATTAGTTGGAATCGCCACTTCAAGTGGCGATTCCAACACAGAACCCCCACCAGAGACCGGTCGGGGGTTCTTCTTTTAAAGGCCGCGGCTTTGTTTGGAAGGCAGCGGGGGTTTCTTTTAAAGGCAGCGGAGGCAGCGGGGGTTTCTTTTAAAGGCAGCGGAGGCAGCGAGTCTTCTTCCACCGGGGGTTTTTCTTTGAAAGGCAGCGGGGCTTCGTCAATTTGGTATGCATGAGATGTGTGTATACATTCCCTCATATAATTGATATTAATATATTTTTTTTTGACAAAGACGAAAGCAATATAGATGTTTTATTTTTGCTATCATCATGAGTGATTAAATGTTCCATACCTTGGGAACCAATATGTGCTAAATGCTACTAAACACACATCTCATGCATATTTAAAATTTTTTGTTGTTTGTTGCTGATCAGAGATAAATTTTGATCACCTTTTTTTCAGATGGAAACTGTACGTGTTTTACTATATTATGATGGATCAATTGAACATGGTGGCCAAGAAGGGATACATTATAATCAACCTCCTCGTAAATGTTTGAAATTGAGTACGGGAACATGCTTCGCTGAGTTGGTTGATCAGATACGTACAGTTCTAACAATTCCAGAACAGAGACATATCATCAGATTGATGTGGAGATCTCCAACATTGCATCAAAAATATGTGCTTCTTCCAATTGAGGACGACGACGATGTGGAGCACATGTTGACATTTCCCTCGAAGTTTCCAGATTATCGATGTATTGAAGTCTATGTGTTAAAGGATGATGTTCCTGAGCCATATAGTGTTGGTCATGTAGAGAATGTTCGAGACAGTTCTCCTATTGCCCAGCAGCAGGAACAAGTTAGGCCTATAGTGGATTTCCCAATGATTGAGGGAATGATGCCAGCTGTACAAAGTGATGATGTGGTAAACAATCAGTGTAATATTGATAGTCTGGGAATGGAGTCAGACGAAAGTGCAGATGATGACTATTGGCCTGAACATGACGACTCAGAAGAAGAGTCATATGAAGATGAAGAGTCCTATGGAGACGTGGTAGTTCATGACACTGGCTTTAGTTCGATTCCTGCATACATTCATCCAGACCCTATTCCAACTCAGGTACATGATCATCAAGCTTTTGCATATGAACAAGTTCCAGAATTTTATAATGAGTTAAATTTGCAAGATGGTGGATGTGTCAGTACTCCAAGAGAGTTGCCCTTCAAATCTCAATTTTGGGATCCATCAATGACTGAGTTTGCTAAAGGATTATTGTTTAATACTAAAGATGAACTGAAGAGAGCATGTGAAATGTATCACATCAAGAAGCATCGCACATATAATGTGGTGGAGTCGAAGAAACTATTCTGGTCTGTGAGATGTGCCTCTTCAAGTACTGCCCAACGGTGTCCGTGGAGGTTGCGTGCTACCAAGTTGAAGAAGCATGGATTTTTTGAGATCACAAGGTATGAAGGGCCGCACTCTTGTTTATTCAGTAATTTAACTCGGGATAACAAACATATTACATCTCGAGTTATTAGCCATGCTGTTCGACACATAGTGGAGAAAGATCCAAGTGTGAATATTGAAGCTATTATAGCAACCATTGCAGAACAATTTCACTATACAGTGTCATATGCCAAAGCATGGCATGGAAAGCAGAGGGCATTGATTGATATATTTGGTGAATGGGAACCGTCATATGCAAAGCTCCCTAGATACATGCTTGCAATGCAGAATGCTAACCCTGGAACAGTTGTATGTTGGGATTTCTACAGTGAAGCTAGTTCTTCTGAACGGGTCTTGAATTATGTATTTTGGGCATTTCAACCATCTGTTGAGGGGTTTCGGTATTGTCGCCCGGTGATTTCTATTGATGGAACACATCTTTATGGAAAGTATCGAGGGAAGATGCTGATCGCAACAGGCACTGATGCTGGTAATAGGATATTTCCACTAGCCTATGCAATTGTGGATGAAGAGAGTACAGCTAGCTGGAGCTGGTTTTTGCTGAGGCTTAGGAGGCATGTTGTGAAAGATAGAAATGGAATTTGTCTTATATCTGACCGACATCCTGGTATACTAAGTGCCATAGCTGATAATGAAATTGGATGGGCTCCACCAAGAGCTTATCATCGATATTGTTTGAGACATGTTTGCAGTAATTTCAACTCGAGATTCTCCAATGTTCAGTTGAAAAGAGCAGTATGGAAAGCTGGGAGCGAACATCAGCTTCGGAAGTTTAACTTTCTGATGGAAAGGATTAAAACAGTCAATGCAGAGGCTTGGACTTGGCTATCGGAGTTAGAGCCGGAGAAGTGGACATTGGTACATGACGGGGGCTTTCGCTACGGCATATTGACAACCAATCTCTCGGAAGTTTTTAATTGCGTGTTGAGGGGAGCTAGAAATGTTCCAATTACTGCGTGCGTGCAGATGACATTTCATCGTCTTGTTAAATACTTCAATACGAGACGCGCAGAAGCCTTAACGTATGTACAGGAGAACCCTAACAACCTTTTCACTCCTCATATTTCGATTAAGATTGCTGAAGGTCAGGCCAAAGCTAATGAGCACAGAGTAACTAGATACAACATGCAAAGAGCTACTTATGAAGTAGTGACAAGGAGGTTCAGTGAAGCTCTCAGGGGTGGAGGAAACGTTCAGACTGTTTCTCTCAGTGACCGTATTTGTTCATGTGGGAAGTGGACAATATATAAATATCCATGTACACATGTGTTAGCAGTGTGCCAGGAGATTGGCATGGACTCAGCGTCTTTTGTTGACGAAGTATATAGTATTCGCTCCTACATTGCTACCTGGGGTGGGGAGTTCAACCCGGTACCTCATGAAGACTACTGGTTGCAAACACCGATCACGTGCATACCTGATCGGGATCGTCTTAGGCCGAAGAAAAGAGGAAAGCCAAAGTCTACTCGGATCCATAACGAGATGGATGAGGTTCAGCCTAGAAGAACAAGTCGATGTTCGATTTGCAAGCAAACAGGTCATTCCAGGCGCCGATGTCCTAATGTAACCGTTGGACCTTCGGGATCTTAAATTTATGTACTGCAGATGGCCATTGTGTGCCTACGATGTACTTGTCTTAGGAACAATACTCTACTTGGGCCTATGACTTTCATAATTTATGGATGTATTTACTTGATGTCATGTTTTTAAATTGATGACGTGAGTTTCGATTGAGTTTCGGTTAAGTTTCGGTAGATCTTTGTTAGAGTTTCGATTGAGTTTCGGTTAAGTTCCGATCAAGCTTTAATTGAGTTTCAGCAAATGATATCTTTCTATTTTTCGTTTGTCACTCAGGCAAAAACAAAAAAAAAAATTTTTGGGGGGTGTTTGGCTCGGGAGTCAATTGCTGACTATGTAAGTACTGTTTAAGCCCCCTGAATTACAAGTTCCTGAATTATTCCCATATGCTGAAAGTTTTATGGGAGTGGACTGAGAAAATCGTCACTTGGAGTGGCGATTTCTGGGTTGAAATCGCCACTTCAAGTGGCGATTTCAAAATAGACAAGTTTTAACCGGCAGCATTGAAATCGCCACTTGAAGTGGCGATTTCAACCCTGAAATCGCCACTTCATTTGGCGATTTCAGCTTATACAACAGCAACATGAAATCGCCACTTGAAGTGGCGATTTCAACCCTGAAATCGCCACTTCAAGTGGCGATTTCAGCTTATATCAGCCGGCCCATGAGATCGCCACTTGAAGTGGCGATTTCAACCCTGAAATCGCCACTTCAAGTGGCGATTTCAGCACTTCAATTTTCTGAATTCTGCTTCTGCTGCTTCATCAATTCTGCTTCTGCGAGTTTCAGCTTCATGAAATGGCGAGTTTCAGCTTTTGAATTCTGAATTCAATACCGAAACTCAACCGTAAATCAGTCGAAACTAAACCAAAACTCAACCGAAACTCAACCTAAACTCAAAACTTGACTGAAACTCCAACGAATCTCAACCAAAACTCAACCGAGACTCAAAACTTGACTGAAACTCAAACGAAACTCAGCCGAGACTGAGCGGCAATTGAACCGAAACTGTACCGAAACTCAGGCGAAACTCATCCAAAACTCAGCCGAAACGCAGGCAAAACGCAGCCGAAAGTCAAACGAAACTCAGCCGAGACTGAGCGGCAACTGAACCGAAACTGTACCGAAACTCGGGCGAGACTCATCCAAAACTCAGCCGAAACGCAGCCGAAACGCAGCCGAAAGTCAAACGAAACTCATTCGAGACTCAAAACTTGAATGAAACTCAAACGAAACTCAGTCGACACTCAGCCGAAACTCAATCGTAATTGCCAATCATGAATAAAAGTTTATGCATTAGAAGAACACAATCTCATAGAAATAAGATATTACGGATACATTAAAAAAAAGGAAGTTTTACATCATATGATTTTAGTACAACAATGTAGAAAACCTAGGTTCCACATCCTCGTCGAGGAGGTCGGCGAATACGTCCTGTTCGTCGCCTATAGGTCACCATCGGTACAGGAACCTCATCAATCACCTGAGATACCGCCTCCTGCGTGGGGATCGCGCTAGCATTGAAAACATCATGCATAGCAGCGTCCAAATGTGACCGGGAAGCATCAGCACCCTCACATATCTCGGCGATGTCCGCATCGGCAATGTCATCAATGTGATATGCATTGTGATATTGACTAGCAGATGTACCCTCCCCAGCATCTCTCATCTGCGAATACTCGTGTGCTGATGGGGACCGCATGCAAGAGGGCGATGGAGTATAATGAAATGTCTCCATCATCGGATCAATGTCGGCTCGTGTGAACTCTGGCACCTCCGGATAGTGTGCTGAAGGGGCTGTGCTCCGAACATGCTGATGCCCGATGACGTTCAATGTACCATGCGCCATCGACGACGCGCTTCTCAAAATCTGTAGCCGCTCATCGTCCACTGGGGCGGCTAATGCCCGCTCGACCTCGATAGTCAACTGTTGAAACCTTTCATGCTGCATACAATATGACAACCAAATTTCATATCATAGCTTAGTAACTTAAAAGTTAAAGATACCCAAAATAAATTTAAAATCAGTACCAGAAACTCATATGAAGTGCCTTCCCCTTCATAACCACTTGCACTATACTCAGAGCGGCCTACACATATTCGAGTGATGCTCCTAAACCAGGCCATATAATCGGGTGTGCATGAAAATCCTGCTACTATAGGCTCTCCCACAATCACGTGCTGGCGCCGTGCATTCCATGTTGCAACATAAGTCCCGTGCACATCATCCCATGCAGTATATGACCTCCCCCGTCGATCAATCTGATGAAGATGTAGCGACGTATCGCATGGACATGGTATGCATTGGCGACATCCAAATTGACGAAGCACCCGGTCCGGCAAATGCCACTCAACTACATCAAAACATATCAGCGGGATCCGTGCCATCCAAATATCAGAACTTACCAAGCAGCTTGGAGGTAAAATAGAGATAACTGCTGCCGAGTAAGGACACCATAAGAACTGCATAGAAAATATCTAATTAAACCTTAACTAACATAATGAATCGATATAATTGAATTCCATATTGCAAAATGACATACCCGTTGCTCACTATCATCCAACACATCCAACTGGTCCCTATAAGCACGTAGTGTATGCGTTGGAATATTTTTCATGTTATATCTAACATGCCATCTAAACCCCCACGGTGCACCTAAGTGCCAATCATCATCAGCATCCGAAGGTCTCGCCTCCGGAATCTCGAGTCTCGTGGGATGGAAAATAGGAAATCGTTCCCATGCCCAAATCTGCATGTTTGGATAATTCAAAATGTTAATTAACAATAAAAATTACCTCGATCTCAAACATTAGAATAAAGTGTTTACCTGTAGCAATGGAAGATATCCTCCGATATCAGACTGAGTAGGGCTCGTAGCTCGACACAGTGCTCTATATAAACCAGCCAGCGTTGCCGAACCCCAGCTAAGAGCGGCAAATGCCTCCAAGTCTTCCAGAAATGGCACGTACATCAACTTAACTAAATTACCAGAGGTATCTGGAAGAATAACTCCACCAATGATTCGAAGAAGTTGTCCCCTCACGAACTGCTGGATAACCTCATCATCCACATCTTCGTCCAAGTGAAGGTCGCGATAGAATTGATCGAAGAATGCCAATCGAAAACGACCTTTTGGAAATGCTTCGACAGGAGGCTCAACACCAAATAGCCTCCCAAATATAGCCTGCCACTCCGGAATAGTATGGCGAGGATCTAACCCAGTAACAGCAGAACCATCAATCCGAAGGCTACTCAAAATACTCACATCCTGTAATGTAATGGTCGCCTCACCAAAAGGTAGATGAAATGTGTGAGTCTCTTGCCGCCATCTCTCTACCAGTGCAGAAATAAGGCCGACATCCAGTCGAATCTGGCCAATCCGATATATGCCAAACATGCCAACACGATCTAGGTAGTACTGCACTCGTGGGTGTGACATTCCCGGTGTCTCTTTCCAGATATGTGCGTCATGCCGACGGCATCTAAGAACCGGTAACTCCTAAAATAAAAATATTTGATACATCCGCATCAACATAAACAATTATTAATTAATTAAGAACCGTCGATCAATAATATATACCTCGTCTCGAAATATATTCGTTGATCTATGTAACTTTTGCAAAGTGAGAACAGTAGGATCACGAGGCCCTGGATCTAAGACATTATGAGCCATATCTTGATAATCTGACAAAAGCAACATTTACAAGCAATCAATAAACATTAAAAATAATTGCCGAATTATAGATCAAATGTGGGACGTTCACATCCATACAATAAAGCAAAAATAATTTTTTTATATAGAGTATGGGACTTTCTGTACCTTCTAAACTAGGATTATTGAATTTAATTGAGATAATCAAGACTTTGTTTACCTCGTAAACTCTAACCAAAATATGGAATTGAGGGGGAAGATCGGGCGGGGAAAGGAGGCCTTCAATGGCTTGAAGGAGACGCTGCCGAACGTTGATCGCTGCCTTCCAAATTGACGAAGCCCCGCTGCCTTTCAAAGAAAAACCCCCGGTGGAAGAAGACTCGCTGCCTCCGCTGCCTTTAAAAGAAACCCCGCTGCCTCCGCTGCCTTAAACCCCCGCTGCCATTCTTTTTTACCGAAGCCGCGGCCTTTAAAAGAAGAACCCCCGACCGGTCTCTGGCGGGGGTTCTGTGTTGGAATCGCCACTTCAAGTGGCGATTCCAACTAATTGGAATCGCCACTTGAAGTGGCGATTCCACCAGATTGGAATCGCCACTTCAAGTGGCGATTCCAACTAATTGGAATCGCCACTTGAAGTGGCGATTCCACCAGATTGGAATCGCCACTTCATGTGGCGATTCCAAATAGATGGAATCGCCACTTCGAGTGGCGATTCCAATCTGGGATCTCGTTTTGGCTCCTGTCAGACCCCAGCTGACGGGGCCAAGATGACTCAGCAGGGAAAAACGCCATTTGAAATGGCGTTTTTCCCTTTAACACCATTCCGATAAATTTTTTGATCCCGTACCTTTTGTTTAAAACCGGTGCCTTTTGGCACCGGTTTGAAAAACGACTCAAAGATGCGGGCCGAATAGGATTTTCCCTATTAAAGCCTTTTCTCCGTTGGAACGGCCTTGAATCAAACACGTTGGGACCGTATAAAGTGTTGCTGTCGACGGACCCTTGAGGCCGCGACGGTTGTTTTCCATTTCTTCCACGGGCGCGCGCTCTCTGTCTCCTCCCTCCTCTTTCGGGCCCGAGCGAATTCTATGTCCGTAGAGCGCACCCTTCTTCTCGAGCTGCTCCTCCTTCTCCTCCTCCACCCGATCCCGCCGTCCTCGGGCGAGTCCCTCACATGCCTCGCCGTCTACAGAGAGGGCGGCGCTCCGGCCGTCTTCCAGTCCCCCAAGTGCCCCCGCTGGACTCTCCTCGCCGACGACCTCCGCCGCCCGCTGCTCAACTGCCAGGCCGCCATGCACCTGGGCCGCCGCCGCTCTCAGGAGGACCGCATCGTCTGCGCCCTGGGCATGCGGATCCCCTTCCTTGGTATGATCGCTTCTCAGCGGGAAGGGCTATTGAATCACTTCTTTCTATTGCCCTTTTCTTGGATTTCGACTGCTTTTAGGCTTTGCATTTCTATGTGATATAGGCGAAAGACCTAAAATCTGGAACCAGGCAAGGCTTAGGGTGGTGGTGAATGCGGAACTGTTTAGCTGGCAGTCTTGTTTCTTGTTTGAAATTATATTGTTTGAATTATTAATCAGTGGCTAAACTAGGGAAAAATGATGTTTTTTGGCTGAGAATAGGAATTATTTTGAAAAACAAAAGGAGGGCAAAGAATTATTGAAATTTATATGAAAAGAAATAAGAGTATTGGGAATTATTGGAAAGGAATTGTTCTTATGTTCCTGAGTGACTCTCTAACTGTAAATATGCTAGGTTGGTGATTTGCATTAGAACATTTGGTAACTTCTATTTTGGTAAAATAGTTTTTTGAAAAAAGTAGATGTCTTGATTTCGCAAGTTCTGTAGCTGTTCAATGAAATATGAAGAAGTGGTAAGACTTGTGTAATAAATTTGGAGTATTAATTTCAGTAAACTGTGGAAAAACTGAATAGAAAAGCCCTATATTTCTTTCTTAAAAGGAAATATTGTCATTTTATAAATTATGAAATAAATTTTGCCTGGATCTGCTAAGTCTTAACAAGATGAGATGATAGGTAGTAAAAATTATCTACCTTTTATTGTCTCAGAGTTTGGTTTTAATGAAACTTTTTATTTGGTCAGGAAGAACTGGGATTAAAGAGATCGATGTTGGCATGATAGCAGCCTTTGATGGTCACAATGGTGCCGAGGCTAGTGACATGGCTTCCAAACTTTTGTTGGAGTACCTTTTGCTGCATTTACATTTCCTCCTAGATGGCATATACTCCATGGTTCTAAGAAATTCTGATGAAAAGTTGACAGATGGAGAACAGATTATGGTTTTTCAAGTTCTCAATCTAGATAAATGGCGAAACTGGCACAATCTGGATCCAGAAAGGTGTGCCTTTCATATGTCTGATCTATATTTTGTTTCATGCTATGCTGTGTGTTTTTAATGATATTTAGGAATTGTTTTCAAAGAGTACACCACATCTTAATCTTTCAAATGAGTCTGCACATCATAATTAGGATGCGGGGTTTCTGGTGAACTGGTTGGGTAGGTTGCCATGATGGCTGATAACTATAAAATATAAATTTGTTTTCTTAATTTGAGAATATAGCTCAAGGACCATTGCTTTGTGCAATGTTAAAAGACTTGGGCTGACAAGTGCGGTGGTGTAGCTTTAAGTCGGGCAGTCATTTTATACAGAAAAAGGTCAAAGATTAAGTCTGTCCCCTGTTTGCTTCTCTCAGGATCCCAGATTACATAGACCATAACTGGGTAATGGCTTTTTAATTTGAGAATATAGCTTGATGATAATTGTTGTAGTTTTACTGAAGATAAGGTTTCCTTTGTACTATCCCAGATTTGGATGATTAGGCCTATCTTGAACATATCTGTTTAGTTGGTTGCCGTTATTTTTCTTGGGGTACTGGGGAGCTTGTTTTTGGTTTTGTTGGTCTTTAGAAGCTTATGGTAGAAGTATCAAGTGGCTTATTCAGTTTGAGATAAAAAGGTCATAATCATTATGTCTGGTGAAAATGTTAGCATGTCAGAGGCAAATGCATAGAGTTTCTTTAGAGATATTAGATAGTTTTCAATGGTAGTAGGCCTTCAATTTGGTCATGTTTAAGCCATTTTATTTTCCCCAAGTTATCATGATTCTAATAAATGTTGTTTGAGTTGCTCTGGTAACACATAATGCCTAAGCAGCATATAGTTCACTTGGATGGGACTGGGTGAAGAGGAGTGCAGGAAAATAACCTTTGTAAGATTCCAGGCTGAGTTCAATTAACCTTTTTCTGACTATTCCATAGCAATTTAATGTCCAAAATCTAGCTAGTTTCTCCCAGACCTTTCACGAAGAATTGAAGAGATATCCACAACTTGACTATAAAAATCATTATTGTAATATTATCCATAAGAAGGGTGCCATTCACATAGAGCACAGCGAAAACAATATTAGGCCCCTTAACCTTCCTACAGACAAATGACTCTTTTGGGTTTTGTTCTAACATATATTCCTTGATTGACTAATGCAGTCTTTTATTCTAGCTCTTACAGGCTTGTTTTAGACCATGTGTTGATATGGTCATCTTGCATACCATGCGTTCTTGCCTTGATAAAATAATCTTCAGCATTGGAGAACTAATTGGGCTCTAATTGGTCTAAAAAAATAACTTAAGTATAGGCTAAGACTATGTTAAGTCAAGAAAGACCAAACTGGGGCTTAACCTGGTCCAACTTGGACTATGTCCAAGCAATGGGTGGTGGTGCTGCCCATATCTTTCCCTCACTTATCTGCCATATGATGGTGCACTCCCTTTGGGAGTGCCACATCATATAGGAGGAGGTGCCCAAAGAAGGGCCCTGCCCCTTCCTCTCTTCTCTCAGAGTCCAACTAGGACTCTAAAGAGGCACCTCAACAACAAACCTTGGTGCTTCCTCTATATGTTCCTAAAGGAGGCACCCTAGGGTTACATAAGAAAAGAGTGAAGGCAGAAGCCATAGAGAAACCCTGCACGAGGAAAAATTGAGAGAGAGAGAGAGAGAGAGAGAGAGAGAGAGAGAGAGAGAGACTTTCGTCTTGAGGAAAAGATAGGAAGGGAGAAGAAGGCTTATTCTAAAGCAATAGAACAAAGTCTTCTAGCAGAGCATTCTCTTGACCTGTTGTTGCTTGAGATCTAGGTCTAAGCAAAGCCTTCAAAGTAGAAGCAGGTAACAACTTTTAGAGGGTTGTGTGCATTTGTGGCTTCGGTCTCTTGAGAGGATAAGTGATTTGGAGAAGAAGCTATATGCATGCTTTTTATGTAGAAATATCATAAACAAAGGTCTCAATATTCCATGTTAACTGTCTGATGATCATCTACGTATTGATTAGGTAAGGAGCAAGGGAAGGAGTTTGAGGATTGCTAAGAAGAGGAGGATGGGGAAGAGGCTGAACAAAGGAAGGAGGGGTCATTGTATAGCTCTTGAATCACATTTTTCTCATGACAAAGAATTGTTGGCCCCTGCCTAGGTTAGTGCTGGTGTTATGTAGATGGACCAGTCAAGGTTATAACTTAGTTTGGAGACAATCCATACAATACTGGGATAGTGGAGAATTATTATTTTTGACCACCTCCACCTTAGTTGACTTCTCTCCTTACCATCAAGATGTTGTGAATGTGACTTGAGAACTCATTCTTCTTGGGTCAGCTGTGATGTTCTAAAAGCAGCTGCATTATGTAGGGGGCTGGGGTATTGCTTGGCATCTAGAAGGCATGCAGTTTCCTAGGTGAGTGCATAGGTAGAAGAGGAGAAAGAGTGAGGAGTAGGATAAAGAGGTGGTGGAAGTTGAGGGGAAGGGAAAGTAGAAGGCGGAGGAGGCAGGAGAGGTGGCAACCAGTGCCTAACTTGCATTTCTTGCCTCAACTGCATCCCCCCTTAGCCACACATTGAACCTGTCTGAGCCTATGAGGATGCCTAGGTGACCGCTAATCTTGACCATGAAAGGCAATATCAAATGCTTGAGCTATCTAGTTCTATTCCATTGCACACAATCATGATCAATGTGTATACTTGAAAATTTGAGCTGTCTACACTAAAATTATTTATTATCTACACTTGTTTTGGAGTTTGAAAAACATATGAGCCATGCAATGCTATTGAAAATGCAGGTTAAAGTGGATATTGCCTACAATTTTTGATGAGTCCTTCCACATGGAAATTTTAAAGGAATCACTGTGAGGGCAATTCGTGATATTGATGCAACATTTTCCAAGGAAAGTATTCATCTTCTTTGTCTGCAGTATTATATGTTTATACATTTAGAATGCGTCTCTTTATTTACTAGAGAGAGTTTTTTTTTAAATACAATATTATACAGGAAGCTTTACGAGAAAATCTTGAGTCAGGTTCAACAGCCACTGTTGTTCTTATAGCTGATGGTCAGATTTTAGTTGCCAATGTTGGTGACTCAAAAGCTTTTTTGTGCTCAGAAAGTTTGCGTTCTCATGATCAAAAAGGTTTGCATCTTCTGTTAAAGCAATCCATATTCATCCCTCAGCGTTTCATTTAAAGAGTTTGAAGTCTATGGTGCCTCTATAAGTGGACAGTTTGTAGTCAACTGCACCTCTATATGTGAACAGCTTGTTGTCAACTGCACCTCTATATGTTGTTTTCTGTTTGAGGTTAACATTTATGGTATATTGTTCAATAAATTGCTCTAACACCTATGAGAATTTGATCGATCCATCAAACTTAGTAACTTAACGTATTTGTCACATTGGAATTTTGCATTGGAATTTTCTTTTTCAAAAAAGACAAAATCTAAACAAAAACTAGAATGAAGGATTTAGTGCTTAACCATATAGTTTCTTTTTTTTTTCCTTTTTTTTTGGCTTCAGCCAAAGTGTAAGCAGAACGCTAGAAGACTTTTAAGGTAGTTAGGTGTTCCCAAATAAGGTCCTACATGACTCATTCGTCCCTCTATAGCAGCTGAGCTCTCCATTCTCCCTTTCTCTCCAGCCTTTTTATTCTCCTTTTTCCTTTTCCTATGCTACTAAACATTTAGCCCATCTTCTTATGCATCATCTTTCCTTGACTTGAGGGCACTCTAGTCAAGAGACTGAAGAGTGTGTATTATCTTATGGAAATCTTTGGCTGAAGGCCAACTTGGCTTGGGTCAAAATTCATGCCTAGTTGGAAAGAGGATAAAATTTCCATTTGTTCTTCCTGTACATCTCCGTTCTTATCATGCATCTTGATAATGGGAGACAATCTCAAGGTTTTCTTGCCTCTCTCTCTCTCTCTCTCTCTCTCTCTCTCTCTCTCTCTCTTCAAATCAAAGTTCTTTCCTTCATGACTACCATGATAGAAAGTTAAATATGCCAGTTGAATGCATGATTGTTGTTAAGGTCTTCTAGCAATTGCAATGGAGCTTAGATCCTGAGAATTTTTGCCAACTTTTAGTTTTCAATGAAACTAATGTTGTTTCCCCTTTAGCATCTTTTGGTCTGAACTAGACTGAAACCACTTTGACAACATCAAATGCTAATAATTTCCTTGTAACATTGTTCAGCCACATGGTATGCTTTAGGTGCTAGCATAGCAAAATAGAGGTGAAATACTATGCCTTTGTATGATCCGACATGGGGGATGACATAGTAGTACCGGTAGTTTACCAATATGATCTAGTGTGGCTGGTATGGATTGATATGCACTGTTGCTTGAGATTGTTGGCTTATACCTTATTCCTTGGAGCACCACATAAAATTTAAGTTCATGTGAAAATAACTTCTTGTTAGCTGAGTTGAAATAGCACAGATCATGCCTATACCACTCAAGTTTTGGCATGCTTCTTTATATTGTGATATATCTTGCTGATACTTGATATGCATCATGAAAAGGTGCAATATTGCTGAATTTGGATGATGCATTGTCATGAGAAGGTGAGATGCTGCTGAATTTGGATTTCACCCTGATATAATCCTGAAAGAAAGCCTTCTTTCTTGTTGAAAGTTGAATGCTTAAGCATGCAACTGGTGGCTTAAGATTGATATTGCTTCTTCTATAGATCTGACACCAGTTCCTAAGGTTGTTGGATCTATGCTTAGTGGCCAAATAATAATCAGGTAGTGGTTTTTTATTGGCTATTTTGTTTGGTTGTTTTGGTTATATTTGTGAGTTTTCTTGTTGGCTTAGAAACCATTGAACTTGTGTATTTTTGAACAACAACAACAAAGCCTTAATTTCAAACTAGTTAGGATTGGCTACAGAAATTTTTTCTCCATTCTACCGGGATTGGGATCATACTTTTTTTATTACTTATATAATTTTTAGTCTGCCTTTACCTTTTTCTTTTTACATGTATCAAATTACTTATTTGCACCGGTGCATCCTCAGATCTATGTTGCAAATGTCTCAATCATTTAAATCATCTTTCTTTCAATTTGTCCTTAATTGGTACTACCTCCATTATTTTACAAATATGTTCATTTCTTATTCTTTTTTGTATTGCCATGCATGTATCTCAACATTCTCATTTTGACCACATTCATCTTGTATATATAATTTTCTAACTGCTTAATATTTTTCATTATAAAGCATAGCCGGTCTTATAGCTATTTATAAATTTTTTTCCTCAACTTGACAAATAATTCTATAATTATATAATATTTTAGTAGCATTTCTTTAGTTTATCCAACCTGCTTTAATCGTGAGGATAACACCATCTTTAATCTCTTTTTTTTTTAAATAATAAAGCTTAAATATAGAAAATGATCATTTTTAAGAATTTCATGTCTTTAATTTTTAAGCTACTTTCATTTCTTAACTTTGTTCTACTTAACCTCAAATCTTTAGGTTTTAATGCATTTATCCATAATTTTAATTTTGATGCATTTTAACTATGCCTTAGTTTGATTCACTAGTATTATATTATCTACAAATAGCGGCACCAGGGAATTTCATCTTGAATATATTTAATAGGCCTAGTCCAAAATGAATGCAAAAAGGTTAGAATTAAGAGCAATCAGATTGCTGATGTAAATAGACTATAATTGAAATTCATTGGTGTTAATGCTAGTAGTTCTTATACTAGTAATCACTCAATCATTCATATCTTTTGTTGTGTTAATATCTAATGGATACTCCTTTTTTGACACCTGCTATAAGACTTTTTTAGGGTCTCTATTATATGGCTTTTCTAAATTTATAAAAATCATATGAAGGTTTTATCTTTTTTCTTTATACTTCTAAATTAACCTCTTAAGGAAAAAATATCTTCTATAGTTGACTTTCCTGGCTTAAAATCAAATTGATTCTTTAATGTTTTTGTAGTATATCTCAACTTATGCTCAATTATCCTTTTTCGAAAGTTTCATATTATGACTTGTGAGCTTAATATTATGATAGTTAAAGTAACTTTGAATATCTCTTTTATTCTTATAAATTGATACTATACTACTTTTTTTCAATTCATTAAGCATCTTTTTAGTATCTAACATGTTATTAAATAAATTTGTTACTCAAATTACTTCTACATCATTTAAACATTTCCAAATCTCAATAAAAATTTTGTAAGGTTTTATTACTTTTTCTATTTTTATCTTTTTCATGGCCTCTTTTACCTTAGATATCCTACGTCTACAAGTATATATCATATTTCTATATTTAATGGAACTAATAAGATGTTCTAAATTATCTTCATAATTTTTATTTAATAATTTATTAAAATAGTTTTTTCATTTTTTTGATCTTGTCTTCTTAACCAAAACTTTTTGATCTTCATTTTTACATGAATCCTATCTTGAGTTTTCCTTTCTTGTAGTGTTACAAAATTATATATATATAAATAGAAGTAGACTTGGCTACATTCGAATTTAGTCAAATCTAGGATCCGATCACCTTCTTTATCTTTAAATCCACATGAATCCCGAAGCCATCTACCTTTTTCACTTTTTTCATCTTTGGGATTCATGAACTATATGGATTCAAGGGTGAAGGAGGTGACTAGATCTAGGCTTGAAGTCTACCTATATATATATATACACACACATATTTATTTAGTCTTTAGCTTGTAATATAACTCTTGATATGACTTAAATTTAGCCTCTTATACAACCTTTTTAACTTATTTCTGAGCTATCTTATAGTTTGTATATGGCTTTCTATTTCTATATTTAGGTAGTTTTAGATAGTACTTTCTTTTAGTGTGGAAACCATTCCTTATTTTCCACCATACCTAGGGACCGATATAATGTATCACTTCTTAAGAATAACCAAATTGACCTTTGTAAACTTTTTACTACATTTGGAGTCCGATGTAGTAGATTGCAAGTAGGGGACACTCCAATGATTTTCTCTAGTGGATTCATATTTATGGGATGTGATTATAGTTTTATACTGATCATCAACTTACCATAATCCTTCTCCTTTATCTAGGCTTGGACCTGGCTATGTACGAAACCCATGTTTTGTATGTAAGTTGAGTTTGAACTTGTGCATTTTGATATCCTTAGAATATTTTAAGAGACTCTAAAGTTTGAACATTTTGTCACCAAAGCCTTCTCACAATCCAAACGTGAACGAGCCGTTCGACCAACATGTTTGGGAAAAGATCAATAAGGCCTCCCACAAAATACCTAGACAAGCAATTGCTCAAGATACATGGTTGAGAAAAGTAGCAAAAACAAATAAATAGACTTGACTCAACTCAACTCATCTAAGCCTTTTCCCAACTATATGAGGTTGGCTACATGAATCTGCTTCCTCCACTCTGCTAGTTTGATTTAGTAGATTCATGTTTTAGGGGATCTGACAAAATTTTACATTGGCTGTTAGCTACCTAACGCAACCCTCCTTTACCCGGGCTTGGAACTGGCCTTGACGGAGTTAAAAACAAATAAATAGACTACTTGTTGCAATTATAATTAATCATTAATGCGAAGATATTATCTCATTATCATTTTAGAGGCTGTTATGTTAAAGGGGTTTTGGTCTTGGAGCTGCTTAAGCCCAAACCTGGGTCCTATAAAGGTTTTGGATCTATTTATTGCAAATTTGATCCCACCTTTTTGAATATGAAGCTGCTGAGATTTGGGTTGAGGCTGTGGGATATCAGCCGCTAATCCAACTCAATAGTAGGAAACTCATGGAAAATGTTGTTAAATGAGGTTGGGCAATGGGTGCAGCAATGTCTGAAGAATTTTAATGTTACAATAAAAGATGATAAGGGAAGCAAGTTCTAATGTGATAACTAATAAGTATACCTAACAACAAAATTACTTAATCGTACTAAGCAGATTTGAGGAACTAATTGATATGCATGAATGATATAGCCAATGAAAAAGCAGTATGGGCTATGCTTAGTAAGTACCAGTGATTTAGGTCTTGGTGGGATAGGGTTGTTTCGGCTATCTCATCCCATCCTAGGGAGATTTTGAGACGGTCTCGATCGCTCCATCCTGTTTCAATCATAATACATTATATATTAAATTTAAATAGATTTAATTTATCATAAAAAGTATTTGAAGTTCAAATATATCTAAAAATCAAATAAAACACTAAAGCTTCACAAATAATTTTTTTATAAAAAAAAGCATTCTAAGCAAGTATCAATATGCTTGACCGGATCGAGGAATGGGATAGGATGGGACATGGTGCGTTTTATTCCACTAGAAAAATGAGATGCTTTTGTTTCACCAAAATTTGAAACCTTGGTTGGTACCACCCATGCCTTGCTGTTATGTATTGGTTCATTCTGTTAGCTTCAGTGTTGGTATTCCATGATTTAGATATTACCATTACAGGCTAATAAAATTGATGCATGATGCATATTTTATATCACAGGTAATGTGTCAAAGCTTAATAGACGAAGAAGAAAGAGAGGTGCTATTTCTCCTATTAATGAGCTTGGAATCTCAGAGTTGGCAAATTATGATGGACCCACGTATTATGTTAAAGAGTTGACAGTGGATCATCACCCTGATAGAGAAGATGAAAGAAGCCGAGTTGAAGCTGCTGGTGGTTATGTTTTCAAGTGGGCTGGTGTGTTCCGAGTCAATGGTGAACTAGCTGTATCTCGAGCCATAGGTGATGTTCCATTCAAAAGTATGGTTCTACTCTCTCAGTGCTTTAATCACAATCATTTTTGATAGGCATGTGTCTCTCATGGTAATTGACATATGAATTTGTTTTGGGATAAGCAAAAAGTTTCTCCTCCAGAAAACAAGTTGATCTAATACATAACTAAAAGTGGAAACATTAGAAGAATATGTAGCAGGAGCAGTTTCACTAGCTGTGGCTCCAATGATACGTCATAGCCATTAAGGAAGCTCTCAAAGTCTGGGAGGAGTATCCCATCATCTGGGATAGAATCTAGACTACCCAGTACAAGTAGCAGGGGTCTGGATGATGGAAGTCTCCAAATACTGGAAAACGTCTACCTAGGAAAACTTTTATCCTTTCAGTTGCAATGGTGCCCAAGTACTTCCAGAACATGTGACCACATGAAAGGGGGAACACCAAAAGCTGCCATATTAAATTTATGGGTGAAATTTATTCAGTGCACAGGCTATCCTGAATATAAATTTTCATGTGGTCTCTTTATTCAAATTTATATCCTGAATATAAATTATCGTTTCTGAATCTGTTTTTGACAATATTTCTGACATCATCTCATTTAGTTGTCGATCTTGATCATGGTCAGTTATGGTGTTATATCCACACCTGAGGTGACAGATTGGCAGTCTCTAACAAGCAATGACAGTTATCTTATTGCTGCGTCAGATGGAATTTTTGAAAAGATGACAACTCAAGAGGTTTGTGATTTGTTGTGGTATGAGAAATTAAGAGCAGATATGAATTCAGATTCCATTTGTACTAGAAGGCACTCTTTGGCTGACTATATAGTAAGGACTGCACTTGAAAAAGGCAGTACGGACAACATTGCAGTTGTAGTTGTTCCTCTGGGATCTACTAGTATTTTGGAACTGTTGTGAAAGATGGGTGTGATTCAGAAGAAACCTTTGACTCATCATTTTTTGGACTGCACAGCATGGTCAAAAAGTCAGGTAACCTTTTTACCATTAATCTGATCTTTTCTTTTTTTCCCAACATCATTTTTCAAAGTTATTATTTCTTGCGAACTCTTCCATGGAGCTACTGATTTTGTATATTTGATGGTAGCATAGCATAAAAATGCTTATTTTCTTTCCTGTTGTATACATGTTTGGTGGCTTTCATTTGAAATATCAATGGTTCATTAAGAACATTTTGCATGAGCATTGGTTTATGGCACATGCATGTGTGTGTTGATTTAGGGAACATACATGTATTTTTATGGCTGTATGTATGTTTCAACAACCAATATTTTAGTACAGGCATCCCTTCCAGATGTCTGAATTCGGTACATGAAAAGAAAAGAAAAGAAAACAATGAATCAGAATAAATGGTTGATTCAACAATAATAATTGTTTCAATTACATATTTCATCACGAACTTATTTGTTTTAAATAATCATAATTAGAATTCAAGAAGCAAGTGTTGGAATGTCAAAATGATGTAATGATTCATGAACAAGGGCAGTATAACAATGTACACAATTATGATGGGTAATATTTCTTCTCATTCAACTCCTTATATGTTACATGAGACCCCCAGAGTATGAACTGTGCACAGTTTATTATTATGCAATAATTTCAATTTGTCATTTATAATTATAGTATCTTCCCCCCTTAAAATATCTGATGACTCATATATATTTAATTACTGGATAATTGTTAGTATGAGGATAGATATGATGAATTAAATTGGTTTTTTCATAAAAAATCTGGTTGTTGGCTATTTAATGGACAAATATATTGATACAATCTGAGAATAAGGTGACAAATTCATAAAATCATCATTGCAATGTGAAATATTACTAAATATTTTGTCTCATTGTTGGATCAATGAAAGAATAATGACTCCATGGCTTTCTTTTTCCTGCTTTGTGAAATGAGAGGATTTCCAGTAAGGACATAAAACTGGATCATTACCTAGATGACTGGCATCACTAGAAGCATGTCCATTTAGTTCCTTGCTTGAACAACACTCCCTCCATGGCCGCCCCCCCCTCCTTTTCTCTCTATATATGCGTATGTGCGTATGCACGTATGTTTGTGTGTAGGAAATATTGGTGGAAATAAATAAATGAAATCATTCATAGGAAGATAAGGATATCAATCTCATATGGGGTGGCCAGGGGCCACCATGTCACTACAGCTAACCTTTTTTGAAGCCCATAAATATTATTATCCAGCCCATTCTTGAATAATAATCTCCATATGCATAATGCAGTCTAACAAACAAGCAAAAAATGTGTAGTTTCTCTATCAGATGATAACGCATGCAGTGTCCCCCGGGACGGCCTCTTGCCTAAATGAGTATTCTGTTTAACTATGCGTGCGCCTGATGTAGGAGTATAGCTTGTAAATTAATTTCTGTTTCTAATTCAGCATTTTCATTTAGCTGTTGGAGGTTGGATGTTTATTATTTGCTCTAGTTTGACTGCCTTTTCATATGCTCTAGCATGCTTGAAAAGTTGTTGCTTAGCAATCTGTTTAGCATTAATTGCATGCCTGACTAGCCAGCCATGTGAACTATATATGTATATATCCATGAATGAATGAAGAGTTTAAAGTGTTGCAAATCATTCTCAGCAAGTCTTATTGCTTCTGGAATGAGTGATACCTACTGCACATCGAGCACATGGCTTGGTTGCATTTAGTGCCATCTGTGATTGACATCAAGTGGCATTTTTTGCTTCCTAGTGAGTGGCCTCTCTGGGTTATTATCTATCCTTTGACCAATTTATTTTAGATTTGGCCACTCCCGTAGGCTCAACCTATATCAAATTGGTATTAGGACAGGTTTTGCTACAACAAAGGGTTCCTGTGGAAGCAAAATTTGTTCTATGATTCTAGCCAGATCTATACTAGTCTTATATATGGTGGAAAGCTTTGATTCTAGTTTCCAACATAAAAGGTGGTTTGTCAATTGAAATTTTCTACAAGGAGATCTCTGAGAAACATTGAATGGGTGTCAATTTGCCAGTAAATTTCAAGCTGGCTGTTCTCTTGTTATTGGTTCTTGGATGCCTCCATGGTATTGAAGTAGCGTACAGGAAGCGACAAAATCTGCCGAACTGGTATTAAAAGTTGTACCAATCTAATTTGCATATGTTTTTGTCTCGTTAGATAACACTACATGACGCAATAATAACAAGCATCATATGGCACTCTTAAATATCCATGGCAAGTAATGATGATCAGGATTTTAGAAATATCATTTAATTAGGGTTTTAGGTTCCGATGGGATGTTCTACAGTATGTCGGTGTGGGTTGTTTCAATTGTCGAGATGGAACTGTCCTACCAATGTCCCAGCATCCCAATCAGCCCATCTTGAGATAGCTGCTGTCCCCAGTGTTAGGACAGGATGGGACGGGACAAACAGCGTATCTTGTTTCATGAGAAAACTTAGATCATGAGATTTAAAACCTTCCATTTAATCATGCACGAGTATAGGCAACTTTAGTATCTTGGCAATAAATTAAAGATTTTTTGATAGCAAACATGTGAACGAATAAGTTCAGTTTTCTAGTTTTTAAATTCCTTAATAATGTCTTTGTTTCATAACAAATTATTTTCATGGACCTTTTTTCTGACTTGCCTGTTCACAAGATATTCATTATGTTCCCTTGATATTAATTCTGATTTGGCCAGCAGATGATGCAACACGTACAAGTCTTATACCAAGAGAGTATTTCAACAAGATAACATCGAAGTTTAAAAGATTATTGGTAAGATCAAGATTCTAGCATCCTTGTATTTTATAATTTTATAGTTGTGTTTCCAGATCTGTTAATGTTTGTATGCTGTTGCGCATCTGTTGTTTTTTTTATAAAAAAACTAGTTCAGTGTTTAATTACCATCTATAGAGAAAAATATTCTCTTAATGAAGAAATGATGATCGATTATTATTAGCCACTGATTAGAGTTTTATTTATAGAGTGTAAATCAGGGATTTAAATACCTTCCATACTGGCTGATACATGCTGTTTTAGCCAGGGACTGATGCATGATATCCCCTTTGGACTTATACGTGCTGAACTAGCTTGAAGTAGGGGTGTACATGTGTCAGGTTGGGTCCGTCTAGAGATATTTTTGGGACCAAATTGATTTGAATCAGTTTCTTGAAATCGAAATGGAAACTGAATGGATTGTTCTAGTAAACCAAACCAAACTGAACCAAAAAATTCGGTTTGGTTTATTGGTTCACTTGTACCTGCATTAGATGACCAAGAGATCGGTTTCTATAGCAAACTTTATATGGTCAAATGGCAACCCAGTTATTTATGGAAAAGAAGATAGCTCTCACATGGCCCAATTATTCACACATGTCTATAGCATCTCAATTTTAATTATAGTATATATGAAAGCCCATATTTATGTACACATGGTTCGATTAGGTTTTTTAAAACTCAAAACTGAAACTGAACTGGTTCTGGCTTAAAAAATTTTTAAACCGAAACTAAACTGAGAGACCCAAAATAGGGATTCGAACCTAACCAAAAACACGATTCAGGTCGGTTTTATGGTTTAGTTGGTTCTCTTGCACACCCCTGCCTTGAAGTAGCAACCGATCAACATTGTGCTGTTGAGCATTGAGTGTGTTTTGACATGTTTTTTTTCCCCCTTTTGTTCCTGCTTAAAGCCGTTCCTAAAAGTACTGTGTCAATAATACACATAAAAAACTACATGCCTATGAATCAATGAAAAAGTTGAATAGAGAAAATGATTTAGCCTTGTGAAGATCATGAGCATAAATAGAATGTGTTTGTTGAAAGTGGGAATTATGTTTCCTAGGTTTCTTTTAGAGCACTCAGCTGTTGTCAATTATATTTGCAATAGTGCAAAGTGCAAACAGCTGCTGATATCAATAACCTATCTAAGAAATATGTTGTACTGCAGATACTGCAAATAAATAAGTTACAAGGAAAGAAAGTGAAATAACCAAAATACCATTTAATCACAGTTGTTGCATTGGGGGGCATACTGGTCAAATATGATGTGAATGTTTAGCAAGTATTTGACTCATAACTCAATTTTATTAATTAGATAATTCACCATGCTTGCTACACAGTAAACTAGTGATTAGTGATTTCACCAAAGCACCCTAGAGTAGTTTATGAGGACAGGAAGTTATCAATTTTTGCATCATATTTTAATTCAGTTTGATTGATTAATTTAATAATTTATTCTTTAACAGATAGGTGTAGATTAGCAAGTTTTCTTTTTAAATGACCCTTAATACATTAAAGGTCACTGGGAATTTCTGAGGTGTCACATGGCACAAAATTTATCCAATTTGGCTTTTGTTTATGGTTTACAGGAGAATAATACAAGTTTGGGTTTGGTTCCAACTCAGTTAAGTTGAGATGGGGCTAATCAGCCAGTGTTCAAAATTTAACTGATGACATTCGGAATCCATAATAGGATTTTTTTTCTTTTTTTCTTTTTTTGGAGGAAGACATCCATAATAGGATCAATCAAGTATGTAATTTAAATTAATGTAACTCAGACCTTCAATTCTATTTAAGTTAGTTTACATTCTCTTGAATTTTAATTATGATTTTTTGAGTTAACCATGCCCAAATCTTAATTTTTTTTCTGTTTAGGCCTTAAGTTTGTATTAAATTGACTTTTTATATGATGTTCAAGTCAATCTTGACTTGCATTACAAATTTCATGATAATTCGACTTTAATGACATTTGAAGTATGAACATTTGGCAATTAGCAAATTTCATAATGTTCAAGTCAATCTTGACTTGCATTACAAGTTTCAAGAAAATTCAACTTCAGTCACATTTAAAGACCATAAATAATTTGGCCATATGGTTCTTTTGTCCCTTTAATGTTGGTTTTAGAATTAAACAACTTCTGAGCATATTTGAAGTGATCAAATTTCATTAGTTTTATTTATGTCAATTAAAATCAATATCTGAGACCTAAATACAGAGTTAGGGTCAAGTTGGCTCAATATAAGTCTATTTGTGTCCAAACTAGTAAGTACCAACCAATTTTGTTTAGACTCGCCGACTGGGGATTGTCATGGTTAGATCCCATTTACCATAACGACCTTAACAGGGGATTATTCTTAGGGAGTCATATTGGTTTGCCTGGTAAAATGGCTTAAGCAATGTCTTGATTACTGAAATACCCCTCTGCTTTGGGCAATAGTGCCACTTCTTAAATGCGGCAAAAAAGCAAGTGTCACACTATCTTTCACTCAGGCTTTTTGAAAATTTGTGGTGGGCCATGTTGGTCCACCTTGTAATTTTGGGGAATTTTATATTGCTATTTATGATTTTCCCTTGACAGTGAGACCTTGGTGCTTAAGACAATTTTGTTATAGTGTTCTGGAGTTGGATGTGAACTTAGGCACAGTTAATGTGATTTGGGCTAACCAAGTGATCGCTGTTGTTGGCGGTCAAACATAAAACCTACTCACTACTATAGCTAGTGATGAATCGGGATCGTATTCTCAGGTATTAAGGGCAATTATTTTACGAAAGAGAAAAAAAAAATTTATCTATAAGGATTATAGTAAGAATAGCGTATTAAAAGATAACAACTAATTAATTAACAAAATTCAAATAGCAGGAGAAGCAACCTAGAAATCCGAATCTACCATGCAAACAGGTTTTATCTTCTTTTTTTAATGTTACAATAGTAATAATTTTTGTAAATTTAAAATTAGAATAATTTATCTCTTGTCAGGCACGGACCGTATCAAGAGATCACGGCACGTCCGCTTAGAGTATAAACTATCTAATAATTGCAAGGTTAATGGTCTAATCTATCATACTACGATCTGTCTCTTTTAGGCACGTACCGTATCCTGAGATCACGGTACGTCGATAGAGGGTACAGGCCGTGTATGCCAGATCAAAATCGCAATCAGAAAAATAACTTAAAAAATATAATAAAGAAGAGCATAATTTTTATTGCATAGAAATTAAGGACAAAAAGAAAGATAAAAACTGATTACAGGCTTCATCATCATCCCAAGTTGAAGGAATCTAGCCACGCATTGCTGCTGCTAGCATCCCCTTCATAATTTTTCTCTCCCAGGCCTAAATACAATAATCTAAATAAAAGAAGAATAAAAAGAGCTTTGTAGAAACTCTCCTTCTAACTACTGTCTGAGGTCCTTTTATAGAGCTCGTCTAGGGTTTCCTCCTAATCAAAGTTGGAGTCAATCGGACGCTCAAGATCGTTCAGATATTGTGAGAAAATTTCTCAGCCATCCGTTCAACATCACCTGCCTTAGTTTGCACCGGGAATCATGCGAAATCATCTCTTTCTTCCTTTTTGGGCAAACCGAATCCTGATTTGAGTGTCGTCTGCATCATTGGACTCCAAAATCGAGCTCTTTCCATCTATAGGCTCCTTTTCTGCAAACATCCATAAAAAAGTATCAATTCTTAATAAATTCAAAGTAATTAATATTTATTTTAATAGTTAAATTGGGATAATAAATAGACTTATCACATCCCCAACTTAATCATTGCTAGTCCTTTAGCAATGCAATTAAAATAAAACCATGCATCACTAAAATTTTCTTTTGCAAAATTAAATCTAGGCTTAAGGTTGAAAGAAGATAGCCAGTATCACTAACTAAGTATTGAGTTTCTGAAGTAAATTTTGCTGTCAGAACTATCAGAAACTTTCTTAGAATTCATCTATAGATCTACAACACTTATGTTTGTGATGGTTAACTTAGCATTTCGGTACTAGCTTGTAAGAAACAATGGTATCTTCGCTTATCACTTACTTTGAACAACTTTTATACACCCTCAAATTAAGCACATGACCTGAGGTAGCTTTCACACTACCTAATATATATTTTTTATTTATTTATTTTTAATTTGTTTAGCGATCTCTTTACATTGCCTATTTTTTGATGCGAACAATAACGTTTACTTAGGCGAAGGTGCCCGGTTACTCGATAGGAAACCAATGTTTAGACTTTATATATATATATATTATTTTTTATCATGCAAGTAACTCTTTCCTTAAATTCAAGTTTCTCTCATTGGGGTGTATATTAATTACCAATTTTCAGTAATAATTGAATCTCCAATTTACCTTACAACTAATACCTAATTTACCTCGTCAGTGTGCATGTGTAATGAAAGTGCTAATAACCTTTAGATAACCTAAGTAGGTTACTAAAAGTCTTACCAAGTAGTCTACTCCTTGGCCCTCTACAGTAATTAGCCAATATTTTCTAACTCTATTACCTTTTTCTTGTCAATTTTGCTCAAGAATTTCTTTCATAGCACAAAAAATTTAAAATTTTTTAGAATTTCTTTCATAGCACAAAAATTTTGAAAAATTTTAAAAAAATGCCAAGGTATTTTTAAAATATTTTTCAAAAAGGTTTCTCTTACCCCTCAACTTAATTCTCATTGTCCTCAATGAAGTAAGGAAGAATAAAACAAGGAGAAACACCACCTGGATGAGATATGCCTTGTGTAATGTTAGGAGTGATCGTGCGGAGTAGTCTCTTATTCCTAAAATAAGAATCATTAAATAAATGTTAGAACATAAAAATTTTGGGTTGCCTTCCAAAAAGCGCTAAGTTTAACGTCTTCAGCCAGACATCATGGCTCACTTTGATTACCATTATCAAGGAGTTTGATGATATCTTCCCTTACTACTTCCTTCATGGTTGGTTTAAGTTTTCTTTAGGGGTCTCTTATGGGCTTAGTTTTCTTCCTTAAGTGAATCTTATGTTGAACGATCAAGAGGCTAATCCCTTTTATGTTAGCCATGGTCCATCCCAACGCTTCTTTATTCTCATTCAATAGTTCTCCTTGTGAGGAGTCTAGGTCGGTTGAAATAATCATAGGCAGGGTTTCTGATGGACCTAAATATGCATAGTTGAGATGCTTGGGAAGTGGTTTCAGTTCTAATTTGGGTGCTTCCTTTATTGATGGTTTGGGTAATGGTTCAAGTACTTTCTTTAGTGGTTCAGTTGAAAGTTTCCATCTTGATTTTTCATCAATTATAGCAACCTCATTAATTTACTCCCCATCTTGGTTTATGCAGGTTTCTAGGTCAAGCTTTTCATCGCTAAGGTCAATTGGATCATAAACAGTATCCTGAACATAATTTGAGTCGCTCGTTTGATGTGTATTGGTAAGATTGAAAATATTAAGATCAATTGACATATTCCCAAAGAAGAGTTTTATTAATCCATTTCGACAATTAATTAGGGCATTAGTTGTGGCTAAAAATGGTCTACCTAAAATCATTGGAATGTGGCTTTTTGGGTTTGTCACCGATTCAATTTCTAAAATCACAAAGTCCAATGGGTAGATAAAGTTACCAACTTTGATCAATACATCCTCTACTATTCCCTTGTGTACTTTCAAAGAGTGATCAGCTAGTTGTAGGATCATTTTTGTAGGCTTTAGTTCTCCTAACCCTAGTTGCTCATATACAGAGTATGACAATATATTAACACTAGCCTCTAAGTCTAATAGAGCTCTATTTATGAGGGTGTTCCCTATAATGCATGAAATAGTGGGTGATCCTGGATCTTTGTATTTTACTGGCATATGGTTTGGTAGATAAGAGCTCACACCGGCTGCTAGAAAGGCTTTCTTGGGCACATTGATGGTCTTCTTTTTGGTACATAGATCCTTAAGGAATTTGGCATAGGCTGGGACCTGTTGGATCGTGTCCAGTAAGGGGATGTTCACTTTAACTTGCTTAAAGACCTCTAAAATCTTATCGAATTGGGTTGAATTTTGATTGGACTTAAGTCTATTTGGGAATGGTACTATAACCCTAATTTTTTGTTTATCTTCTTCTGAGATGGGCTCAACTGGTGGGTTGGGCATTATATTAGACTCTGATACCTCAGGTGTTTCAGGCTGATCCAGCTCAATAAGTTATTCAAGTGGTGGAACTTCTAATTCTTCTTCATATGTATCCACAAGTGGTGGGACTTCTAATTCTTCTTCTTTATATGTATCCACCTGATTATCTATTTGTTTCCCAGATCTTAATGTATGAATAATACTTAGTTAGTTAACCTGGGCTCCTTGTTTTGATCCTTGGATGTTTAGGTCCCTAGGATTAGCTTCGGGCTGACTCGGTAGCTTACCCCAATCTCTTTTACTGAATGTTGTGGCTAGTTGACCTATCTGGGTTTCTAGTTTTGCAATGGATTGTGTGTGAGTGAAGAAGATGAGTATTCATTTCTAGTCCTTTCAATGCTTGTAACACCTCTTCGAAAGTAGGATAATAATTATTTGGTGAAGGTTGAGAAGCACTTGGATATTGGGAATACGACATGCTTCTAAATTGGGTCTCCTGATGGTTAGGTCTAATTGATGTTGGATTGATTATAGGTTGGGGTTTCCAAGAAAAATTTGAGTGATTTTGCCAGCTAGGATTGTAAGTATTCGAATATGGATCATTTTCTGGTCTAGGAGCCATTTGGGTTTCAGTTGGATAGGCTTGCTCCTGAACAAGCTCAGGAAATTGGTATGCGGCTGGACATTCTCCTATAGAATGAGTCGGACTTGAACAGATTATACAAACCTCATGTAATTGAGTAGATGGGGAAGAGGTGTTTCAACTTGTAGAATTTGATCAAGTTTTTGAGATAGTTCATCAATATAGATGTCTATAGACTGACCTATATTGTATATTTCCCCCTCTCTTAGTAGACATGTGGTACCAGGAATTTTCATTTAGAGTTTCAAAAAGCTGCCATGCCTCATGTTCATTTTTTAGTATAAATGTTCCTCCATATGAGGCATCCATCATTTGTCGATACCTTTCTGACAATCCATCATAAAAACATTGAACTAACTGCCATTTAGGTATTGCATGGTGCGGACATTTTCTAGTTAATTCTTTTAATCTCTCCCACGTTTTATGAAACATTTCTCTCTCTAACTGAGAAAAATTGGTTATGGCTTTTCTAATTTGATTCGTTTTTCCTATAGAAAAGTAGTTCTTAAGAAATTCCCTTTGAAGTTGGTCCCAAGTTGAAATTATAATGTCTAGTGAATTTAACCAATACTTGGCTCTATCTTTTAGGGAGAAAGGGAATAACTTAAGCCTAAGTGCCTCATCGGAGAAATTTTGAATCTTGACAGTTGAACAAATTTCCCAGAATTCATCTAAGTGTTTATAGGGATCTTCATTTGTAAATCCATAGAAAGCTGGTAACATTTGGATTATACTGGACTTAATTTCATATTGGATAGCATCTACTAGGGATACTTGTATGCATGGTGAATATGTATATTGTGAAGGAGCGAAGTACTCCTTCAATTGACGTAGTGGATTATTTTCTTGATTAAGATCCATAATGCATGCTCTATTTGCTCTACAAGTTCTCTCTATTTCAGGGTTTAAGGGTATGAGGTTGGGTTGTAATGATCGATGACAAAGCATATACCTACCAATACACTCTAAAGCAAACAGTAATTCAGTTTTTTTTTAAACTAATATAATAGAGGAAAAAGGAGAATATTCTAAAGAAAATATCCTAAAAGATTCCTAGAACTAAGAGCAATGAAGAATAATTTAGTTATGGTTTAATAATTATTAGCAATCAAGTTAACAAAGATTAGACTCTCTACCCTAGGTTTAACCTAGATCTAAACAGCTCCTAACTTCCAAGACTACCTTGGAGCCCTCCAAATCAAAAATTAACTGATCAACTAGCCAGTTAAGGTTAAGGTCAGTGGGAGTCCTTCCGTCGCTTACTAGGTAAGTGAACGGAACCAATTAAGTAACCACTTTTCTTTCCTTTTCTAGACACTAGTTAAGCAGTCAATCCCGACCTGGTCCAACTCTTTTGGGTGTTTTGTCCTATTGAGCTCGAGTTTCTTAGGACTGACGTCTAATTAATTTTAGAGTTAAAGGCTTGGGTTAATGCAAAATGAAGGATGCGATTTGTGGGCCAAGGAAGGATGATCAACTCCTCACCTTATCTTGATTAAGGGTTTGTGCCCTTAAAGTTAATTATGAAAATACTGTGCAACAAGCAGATGCTCAGCTCTTGAAATTATCAAACAAAATTAATCTAATTATTTTTTTTAAAGATTTTTGTGATTAAGTTTCTAATTTCCTAATAAATTATAAGATGTCAATGGAAAAATTTTGAGTTTCGCAGAAAATAAATTGACCTAAGTCAATCTAAGCATAGAAATAAAATAATTTATTTTAATTTTTATTATACTTTATTTTTATTTATTTATTTATTTATTATTATTATTTTATTTTCTTAAATTAATTATATTTTATGGAAAGTGTCTTAGGGTTTTATTTCATGTTCTTTTAAGGTAAGTTAATTAAAAGAAAAAGTTGATTAGGTTAAAAGTGGATTTGTGATAAGAAGAAAATTAATTTTTTTATGTTAAAAAGAAAATAAGAAAATCTAACAATTAAGGTAACTAAAAAAAAACAATAAGCTAAAGAGAGCAATAACTATTCAACAAAAAAGGAATTTTTTTTTACTCTTTTCTTTTATATAGAAGCATGAATAATAATGAAACAATAAAAAAATTAAAAATAAGAATAAAATTAAGAAAAAATTTGTAATATTTATTATTTTTTTTTGTGAAGTAATCATGCTTGGATCCTCGGCAACGGCGCTAAAATTTGATCGCTGTCGTTGGCGGTCAAAAATAAAACCTACTCATTACTATAGTTAGTGGTGAATCGGAATCGTATCCTCGGGGATCAAGGGCAATTATTTCACGAAAGAGAAAAAGAAAATTTATCTATAAAGGATTATACTAAGATAGTGGTTATTAAAAGATAACTAATTAATTAACAAAATTCAAATAGCAGGAAAAGCAACCCAGAAATCCGAATCTACCATGCAAACAGGTTTTATCTTCTTTTTTTAATGTTGCAATAGTACTAATTTTGTAAATTTAAAATTAAAATAATTATCTTTTGTCAGACACGGACCGTATCAGGAGATCACGGCACGTCTGCTTAGAGTATAAACTATCTAATAATTGCAAGGTTAAGGGTCTAATCTATCATACTACGATCTGTCTCTCTTAGGCACGTACCATATCCTGAGATCAAAACCTTAATCAAAACCTTAATCAAAAAAATAACTCAAAAGATATAATAAAGAAGAGCATAATTTTTATTGCATAGAAATTAAGAACAAAAAGAAAGATAAAAACTGATTACAGGCTTCATCATCATCCCAAGTTGAAGGAATCTAGCCATGCATTGCTGCTGCTAGCATCCCCTCCATAATTTTTCTCTTCCAGGCCTAAATACAATAATCTAAATAAAAGAAGAATAAAAGAGCTTTGTAGAAACTCCTCCTTCCAATTACTATCTGAGGTCCTTTTATAGAGCTCGTCTAGGGTTTCCTCCTAATTAAAGTTGGAGTCAATCGGACGCTCAAGATCGTTCAGATATTGTGAGAAAATTTCTCAGCCATCTGTTCAACATCACCTGCCTTAGTTTGCACCGGGAATCATGCGAAATCATCTTTCTTCCTTTTGGGCAAACCGAATCCTGATTTGAGTGTCGTCTGCATCATTGGACTCCAAAAATCGAGCTCTTTCCATCTATAGGCTCCTTTTTTTTTTGCAAACATCCATAAAAAAAGTATCAATTTTTAATAAATTCAAAGTAATTAATATTTATTTTAATAGTTAAATTGGGATAATAAATAAACTTATCATCAAGTCAGATCTTTTATTTTTGTTACGGCCAAACGACCGATGACCAACTTGACTGCACCTGCTTAGGAAGTCGGTTGTGTTTAAAATTAGTTTGACTAATCCAACTTTCAGCAGAGTTGCAAAAAATCCCAACTTTGTTATTGTCTTTGACCTTTCAGGCAAGGTTCCTTGATCTTGGAATTCTAGTTCATATAAACCCTTAATGGGCACTTTGGTAATGTGTATCAACCTACTGTCAGAATAAGAGGACGGACCTACTATCAGAATAAGAGAACGAGCCATAGATTGATCTTGCTCAAGTTCTCAATCTCACAGTCTTTATTCAACTTCATACTTGATCAATTTTTTTTATCCTGGTTTAGATTCTAGTTTGATCTAAAATTCTAGCAGCTTCCTTTTGTAGACTTTGAAAATTTCATGGCCAGAGTTTATAAAAGCCTTTTTGCTTTTCTAGATTAGGAACCAATGAAGCCCTAGTATTCTATGGAATCTTATAGAGATACCATTAAAATGGCTGGTGGTTCACCAGCATTTACATCCAAACATCAAATCCATAGTATATGCAATTAGGTGAAGGTAGGACTTTCAAACCCTAACTTCTGAAGTACCTTGCTGACAGAGGATAGACAACTTATACATATGATTGCTCATTAGATGGTCGGGAGCTTATAATACCTCAATCCAGTGTACATAGTTAAAAAGGAAGCTTCAACAAAGTCAATATAATTAAATTTTTTGAGTAAATCCGCCTTCATGACGGCAGACTAGGAATTAGCGTTGCAACACAAGTCCCCAAATTGAGGGTTGGATGCAAAAGTTATAAGTAATTTAACAAATATTAGTGTTGACAAAGTTTCAAGAAATTACAAAAATGTCATTATGCGGCTTATAATTCAAGGATGATTTTATTGTATTTTTATCCAAATTTTTTATATTTCTTTCTTTTGGAAACTTATGTTAAATAATCTAGAAGTCTAGTAAGAGTTAGGATTTTATTGTTAGATATTTATTTATTTTTTTCTCTTTGGTTTTCTTTAGAAAATTGGCATCTTATTGGAAGTCAGAAATCTATTAGTTTTAGAAAATTAGTTTATTACAGAAAGTAGGAATCCTCTATTAGATTTAGGAAACCTTTATATAAATAGGTTCTAGTTAAAATATTTTGATACGAAAAAATTAATCAATAAAGTTCTTGAAAGTTTTCTTTAATTCTTAAATTGGAGAGATTCTTTGTTTATTATGGTGTGAGACTTTAATTCGGCAAGAGGTGATTGGTGCGAGACCAATAGATATGTGCAAGCTTGTCTATATCAATCTCTCACCATTGTTCCTTTCAAGAGAATCCTACAATGATTCTGTTTGTGTTCTGAAGGTGATGTTTAGACATAGTTGGATTTGTTTGTTAGTCATGCTTATGAAGTAAGTGATAATTTACTTTTCTTAGATTTGTCATATATTTATTTTAAGTAAATATTGATATCAAATGAATTAAAATTGATTAAGGTACAATTCATGGATTTTATGAACTCATATTTTTATCTAATAAAATGAAAAGTGGGATTTTACATTGATATCTTATTTTGACTAAGGTTTTAAATATTATGGGATGGAAATGTCTTAGTTTCTTTATAGAATGGGATGCCCCGTAGTCCAATCTTTTCTTGATGGTTTTTTTTTGATAGAGTATCTCGGTACCCTTGTCTCTCTCTCTCTCTCTATTTTTTCTTTATTTCTTTTTATTTCTTTTTTCTTTTCTTCCTTCTTTTGCTTTTTCTTTTTTTTCTTTCTTTTCTTTCTCCCTTCCTTTGCTTTTCTTTTTCTTTCCATCGTTTAATTTTTTCTTCTTTGTTATCTTTTTGCCTTCCTTTCTTCCTTTCTTTTTTTTCTTCTTTCCCTTCTTTCTTTTTCTTCTTTCCCTTCATGGTTGGGTTTTGATGTCTCGCCAAACAAGATGAGATGGCTGAGATGTCTCTTATCTTGCTAGGACTGAATTATGGATATATGTTATGGAATCTAGCACTGAATGTGCTTATCTATCAGTATGAACAAATATGATATATTTTGGATCGTCAATTCTAGCCAACTATTGCAGATACCTTGTGTCAAAACCTAATTCAAGACTTGAACCTGAGGCATGACAATCATTGTATCCTCATAGGGGTTAGCCCTGCAAGCATACAAGGTTGTTCCATCTATCAATGAATTCGTTGCAATGCAATAATGATAGTGATAGAATTCATGCTTAGGCAGCAGTAATCATTGGAACAATAATTAAACTCCAACCAACCTCAATTTTAAACTGCTACATATATTCATATAGATGACTAACAATTTCAAAAGAGTACAACCGTCACATTCCAGTATTTGTATAATTATATTTATCTTCAAAGAACACCATAATGTACAACTGAGCCATTACAAAGCTAAATTGAGTCTGTAAAGAGTTATCCTCCCCCCAGTTTCTCATCTTTGGTCTCTTATCAGGATACTTTCTGATGCTGGGAGCTGAAAAATAGGTAGATAAAAATAACGAGCTTATAGCTCAGTAGCACTCTTTATATAACTGGATCAAACAATGTTTAATAATTTAACTAAACAGATGCATGTAAACCAAGGTTCGCTGAACTAAGAACTAGTACCATTTAGACCAGTACGATTTGGTATGGAGTGTATTGAACTGAATCAATTGTGTACCAGTCAGATGTACTAGGAGGCCCCAAGCCATTAACCTCCCTAAATTGGGCCAAACTGGATGGTTTAATTTGTGGTAGTTTGGTTTGATGCATTAGTACGGGCTTGGTTTGGGTTCGATTCTCCCCCTATACCAAATTGAAAGGCTGAACCATCCTAGTTTCGAGTTGGTTCGGTTTGGTTCAGTTTGGCATCCAATGATGTAAACAAATAATGCAAGTTTAGTGTATGGTAAGGATCACAAATATTTCTTTTCAATTATATCCACTAAATGACCTATTGCATTTTTATCAAAGTACAATAGTGTCCAAATTTCCATATTCGAACTAACAGATGGTTAATATTTGATAACAAATATCAAATTTGAAATCCCTTTATATATAAATATAGATAGATAAAGAGAGAGAGCTGGACTTAACTGCATTTGAATGTAGCCAAGTTTAAGATTTGGTCACCTTTCTTACCTTTGAATCTACACGGATCCTAGAGCTACCCCACCTTTTTCATCTGTTTTATCTTTGGGATTTATGAACTGTGTGGATCCAAGGGTGGGATAGGTGATTGGATTTAGATTTGGCTATATTCGAACGTAGCCAAGTCTAGATCTCCATTTCACAATATTCTTTTCAAGTATTGAAAAACTCTTAGATCATACAAGAATTTATATAATAAATGGACTTTCACTTATCCATCATTTTCTAAAATATGCATAATTTACAATACATACGTGTGCCACCAGATTTGCAACAAAATATTCAATAAATATGATTTTTCTGCTTGATCCATTATATATATTGTTAATAAAATACAGACAAAATGAACGAAACTAGGTTGTTACCTACCATATATGTTTTAATACACAATTTATTAATCTAGATGAGCCACAGCTTCACTTAACAATAATTTAATCATATATCTAATAATAACTTTAGAGATTTCTAATGTAATTAAATTTGAAATTGTGATAAATTGCAATGATGTGTTTTTCTTTAAAGTAATTTTAATAAAAGACTATAGGTAGGGAGTGTTGCTCTCCTCATAGATACAAATATCAAATTAAATTAATAACCTTACAGGGGTGTTTTAGGACATAATAATTCAAAATCATACATGTATCAAATTAGTGTCATACTAATATTTTCAACTAATTTCTAAAATTTCTCAATATTCAAATTCCTAAATAATGGCTATTTAACATTGAAAAAATGTCACTCTAGAGGTTAGTCCACGACCTATTTTATTTCCTCCACTGAGATGGAAGGTAGCATTGTTGGGCCTCTCAAAGTTGGAAAATGAGGGGTAAAAAAACAATCGAGAAGGAAGAAAAAAGAGAAAAAAAGAGAACATGAGCAAGGGTTCTAGCCTCTCCTTATATAGAAATAGAGGAAGAGAGTGAGTGAGGAGAGAGAGAGAGAAATTGAGGCATAAATAGCTAAGAAAGTGAGTTGGAGTGAACGAAACTATGGGAGAAAGTTCCACACTCTCCTCCTTTAACAAGGGGAAAAAAATAGCAAGAGAGTGAGAGAACAATGGTGACAGAGAGGAAGGGAGAGACGCTCTAGGAGTTGGTGGTGGCATGCTTAATGGTTTTACTAGAAGAAGCAGGGCCCCCTGTTTTGTTGAAGAAGGCATTGCCTTCTCAGTTGGGCTTGGCTTTCTACCTAGATTAGCTTATTCCGAGTAGGCCTAAGCATCACACACTACTAACAAAGGTTATACATTGGATAGATATTCTGCCAACGGAGGCTATATACATTGAATAGATATCTTGCCAATTGAGGTTTCATTGTTGCTTGATCGATTTTGAGATCATGATTAAAGGCATAGTTGGACTAGTTGTTGTGATGAATTATAATAAATCTAATTATTATAAACATACTCAACTCAACTCATATAAGCCTTTTTCTTACTACATGGGGTCGGCTACATGAATCTGCTTCCTCCACTCTACTCTATTTAGGACCAAGTCGACATTCAAATTACAAATAGTTATATCTTTTTTAATTATTTCTGTCCATGTTAGTTTAGGTCTACTTCTACCTCTATCTTTACCATGGATTGTTAAAAGATTACTCTTTCTATTTGGAGCATCTAAAGGTCTACGTTGTATATGTCCAAACCACCGCAATCAATTTTCTCTCATTTTATCATCAATTAGGGCTACTCTTATTATTTCTCTTATATGTTTATTTCTAATTCTATTTTTTAAAGTTTTATCATATCCATCTTAACATACACATTTCTGTTACACTTAATTTATTTACATGTTTTAATATTGCCCAACACTCTGTTTCATATAGCATAGTTGGCCTAATAGCGATTTTATAGAATTTTTTTTTTCAATTTTAATAGGATGCACCGGAGTCATACAATACTCCCGAAGTACTTTTTCACTTAATCCATCTTGCTTTAACTCTATGATTCACATCTTCACCTATTTCACCTTCTTGCTGGATAATTGATCCCAAAAACCTAAAATTTTTACTTCTTGATATCTCTTGGCTTGCAATCTTCACTGTTTCATTTGTATTTCTACTTTCACTAAAATTACATTTCATGTTTTCAATTTTAGTTCTACTAATCTTAAAACCTTTAGATTCTAAGCCTCTCTCTAAATCTCTAGTTTAGCATTTACTTTAGATTTAGTTTCATCAATCGACACTATATCATCTGCAAATAACTTATACCATGGGATAGCATTTTGAATATGTTTGGTTAATTCATCCATAACTAATACAAAAGATACGGACTTAAGGCAGATTCTTGATGTAAACCTATAGTAATTGGAAACTCACTAGTTTCTTTTATTATTGTTTTAACAATAGTTATTGCTCTATCATGCATATTGTTTATCAATTCTATGTACTTTTTGGTAACTCCTTTTTTCTCTAAAACCTATCATATTATTTCTCTAGGTACTCTATCATATGCTTTCTCTAAATCAATAAAGACTATATGAAGGTCTTTTTTTTCTTTTCCTATACCTCTCCATTAATCTTCTTAATAAATAAATAGCTTTCATGGTCAATCTTTCATGCATAAATCCAAATTGATTATTTGACACCAAAGTTTTATCTTTTATTCGATTTTCTATTACTCTCTCCTATAACTTCATTGTATGGCTCATTAGCTTAATCCCTCTATAATTTACACAGTTTTGAATATCTTCTTTATTTTTGTATATGGGTTAATATGCTTTTTCTTCAATCATTCGGCATTCTTTTAGTTGTTACAATCATATTAAATAAATTGGTTAACCATATGACTTTAATTTTTCTTAAGCCTTTCCAAACCTCAATAGGAATTGCATCTGGCCCTAATGCCTTTGCATTTTTCATTTTACTCAAAGCCTTTTTAACCTCAAGCATACTAAATTTGTGAAAAAAATTATGTTCATTTGTTACTCCTAGGTTATCACATCCTTCTACCCTTAAATTTATTAAATTATTTTTATTTAATAATTTTTTAAAATAACTTTTCCATCGTTCTTTATCTCTTCTTTTACTAAAACTCTTTCATCTTCATCCTTAATACATTTAATATAGTTAAGATCTTTTATTTTCTTTTCTCTTAGTTTTGCTAGTTTATATATAGTCTTTTCACCTTCTTTCGCATCTAGTTTATTATATAAATCATCATAAGCTTTAAGTTTGGCATTACTTATCGCTTTTTTAACTTCTTTCTTTACATCCCTATACTTTTTAAGACTTTTTTCATTCCTAGCCTCTTGTCAAATTTTGCAGTTTGTCCTTTTAAGCTTGATGGCAGCTTGAACTTCCTTATTCCACCATCAACTTTTCTTTCCTATTAATCCTACTTTTGATTCTCTTAAAACTTCTTTTACTATGTTTTTTATGCATTTAGTTACTTTTTTTCACATTAAATTAGAATCACTATTTATATTCGTAGTCATTTTTCTTACTAACTTTTTTTTAAATAATTCTAGTTTTTCTCCTTTCAATTTCATCATTTAATTTTTGGATTAATAGTTTTACGTTTTACTCTAAAATTTATTTTTATCTATATGTCTGCTACCATTATCCTATATTGTGAAGATAAACTTTAAACTATCCCACCATTGTCCTAACGTCTAATTGTCGCATCTGGAGAGGCTCCTTATCCCAAGTATTGGGACAGGATGGAGCGGGATGGTGGCTTGTCCCATTTAATGAAAAAATTAGGATGGTCTCATCCCATGGGATTTAAAATCCTACTTAGTACAATAATAAAGATGCTCTATTGCGACTTGGATGTCACAAGTTTGAAACATGGTAACAGTCTCTTTACATGTCAGCATAAGGCTGCATATATTTGGCCTTGTGCTTGGGCATTCTTTTTTATTCTTTTAATTGATCACCTTAAAGTTAGTAGCTTTATGTGTTTATGTGCAACTGCATGTGTAGTACACTGATTGATGTTGATCCCTCTTTAACTTGTGGTCAGGTCAATGTCTTTCATTGATTATTCTCTGATGTTCTTTCTTCCACTTTTCAAGGCAATCCTTGACTTGTTTAATCATTGTTGATGATTTCTGTTTGCGCAGGTTGAGACATTTTTTTTTTCTTTGAAGTTCTTTCTTCCACTTTTCAAACTGATGCTTGACATATCTAATCATTGTTGATGATTGCTGTTCGTGTAGGTTGAGGCAAAATTTAAGAGATTAGGTTGCTTCTATCTATCCGAAAATCTCAATGAGAACATGGATTATGTTTTCCAAGCCCCAAAGGAATCTCACGAAGTTGAAGTGCCTGACTTGTATCATGAATTGGAACCTGTTGTTTCTTACCATGGTAAGTGTGATCGTTTGTTCTTATTTCTGATTTAAACTGTTCTTTAAGGTTAATTTGTTTCCCTGCTAGGTTGTTAAAAATTTATGGAGAGTACTTGGAACAATAAAAGCATTGAATGCTTCAACTTTGGTCTACTAAAAAATAGCTTATCTGCTCTCAAAATATTTTAAGAATAGATTTTAGGAGAAATTTTGATGGTATCAGATATTTATGAAGTCTTACTTGGGGTCTCTAGACTCCCAGTTCATAGTATCTTTTCTTTCCTTTTATTTTCTTGTTATTTGACATGTTTTTGACATAGTGAATTTTAGGTTGATTAGGAATTCTTCCTGGTGTCAAAGTATACATGAAAGAGTTTTAGGGTTATAGAAGGTAAGATTGGTATTCTTTGCAGAATCAGAAATGTCTCCTGGTTGTTTGCTTCTCAACCTTAGTGTCCATGTAGTTTGACAAGTTTTGAGAATTATTGGAGTTACTTCTACTGAGGGGAATGAAAGAAGCCAAATTCAGCTTTTTCTATGCTCCTTTTCCATCCTTCTCCTTATTCTTCTTCATTACTACCCTTTGCTTCTTTTATCTGCCTGCTACTGGCTTGTTGCACAGTAGATCAGCTTGGTACACAAATTGGGCCTAATCTGATTTAGGTGCCAATTTCCTTACCTACTTTTGATTTAACATTGGTCATGGAGATCTCATTAATTCTTTAATCCTCTTTACCTACTAGATTAAGGAAGTAAGAAGCAACATTATACTGCCAGTTTCTGCAAATATGATTGCTCTTACCTGAAATTCAACCATGGAACAATATCAAATTCTCTTAAAGGCGTAAAATCTATAAATTTTGTTTCCATTATATAATCATTATCAAAACCCAAGGCAGATCTCTTAAGCGTCCTTATATTCCTTAATACAAAGTTGCCTACTTATGTCCTATTTCTGACAATGGATAATGAGTAGTGAATTAAAAAAGGAAATGACAACAATAGCAGTAATCATAACAAAGCCTTAATTCCAAATTAGTTCAGATTGACTGTATGAATTTTTTTTCTTTATTTTGCTTTGTTTAAAGTCATAATTTTTTTGTAAAATGCAAAGATTTGAAAACTTTTCTTATCACTTCTTCTCATGTAATTTTAATCTATATTTACCTCTTTCTTTTATGCGTATCAGATTACTTCTTCATCCCAGTGCATTTTTAAGTCTAATTTACAAATGTTCAAACCATTTAAGTTGTCATTCCCTTAATTGTCCCCAATTAGTAATACCTACACTTTTTTATGAATGATTTCATTTTTTATTCTATTTTTTCTTATAATACCACATATCCATCTCAACATTTTCATTTAAAGTATATCCATTTTTTGTACATATAATTTTCTAACTTAACATTTTATATCAGAAAGCATCGCCGTCTTATGACTCAACTTACATCTAAGCCTTTTTCCAACTACATAGGGTCAACTACATGAATCTGCTTGCTCCACTTTGCTTTATTTAGAACTAAGTTGACATTCAAATTACAAATAGCTATATCTTTTTAATTATTTTTGTCCATATTAGTTTAGGTCTATCTCTACCTCTATCCTTAATAGCAGTAATCATAACAAAGCCTTAATTCCAATTAGTTCAGATTGACTATATGAATTTTTTTTTCTTTATTTTGCTTTGTTTAAAGTCATATTTTTTTGTAAAATGCAAAGATTTGAAAACTTTCCTTATCACTTCTTCTCATGTAATTTTTAATCTACCTTTACCTCTTTCTTTTATGCGTATCAGATTACTTCTTCATCCCAGTGCATTTTTAAGTCTAATTTATAAATGTTCAAACCATTTAAGTTGTCATTCCCTTAATTGTCCTCAATTAGTAATACCTACACTTTTTTATGAATGACTTCATTTTTATTCTATTTTTTCTTATAATACCACATATCCATCTCAACATTTTCATTTAAAATATATCCATTTTTTGTACATATAATTTTCTAACTTAACATTTTATATCAGAAAGCATCGCCGTCTTATGACTCAACTTAACTCATCTAAGCCTTTTCCCAACTACATGGGGTTAACTACATGAACTTGCTTGCTCCACTTTGCTTTATTTAGGACTAAGTTGACATTCAAATTACAAATAGCTATATCTTTTTTAATTATTTTTGTCCATATTAGTTTAGGTCTATCTCTACCTCTATCCTTAATAGCAGTAATCATAACAAAGCCTTAATTCCAAATTAGTTCAGATTGATTGTATGAATTTTTTTTCTTTATTTTGCTTTGTTTAAAGTCATAATTTTTTTGTAAAATGCAAAGATTTGAAAACTTTCCTTATCACTTCTTCTCATGTAATTTTTAATCTACCTTTACCTCTTTCTTTTATGCGTATCATATTACTTCTTCATCCCAGTGCATTTTTAAGTCTAATTTACAAATGTTTAAACCATTTAAGTTGTCATTCCCTTAATTGTCCTCAATTAGTAATACCTACACTTTTTTATGAATGATTTCATTTTTTATTCTATTTTTCTTATAATACTACATATCCATCTCAACATTTTTATTTAAAGTATATCCATTTTTTGTACATATAATTTTCTAACTTAACATTTTATATCAGAAAGCATCGCCGTCTTATGACTCAACTTAACTCATCTAAGCCTTTTCCCAACTACATGGGGTTAACTACATGAATCTGCTTGCTCCACTTTGCTTTATCTAGGACTAAATTGACATTCAAATTATAAATAGCTATATATTTTTTAATTATTTTTGTCCATATTAGTTTAGGTCTATCTCTACCACTATCCTTACTATGAATTGTTAAAAGATCACTCTTTCTAATTGGAGCATTTAAAGGTCTTTGTTGTATATGTCCAAACTACTGTAATCAATTTTCTTTCATTTTATCTTTAATTGAGGCTATTCCTATTATTTCTCTTATATGCTTATTTTTAATTCTATCTTTTAAAGTTTTACCACATATTAATCTTAACATGCGCATTTCTGTTATACTTAATTTATTCACATGTTGTTTCAGTATTGCCCAAATAGCCGTCTTATGACTGTCTTATAAAATTTCTCTTTCAGCTTAGCAAATATTCTATGATCATATAATATTTCAGTTGCACTAATCCATTTCATCTAACTTTAATCTTATGAATAAAATCATTTTCAATTTCTTTTTACAAATAATCAACTCTAAATATTGAAAATTATTACTTTTAGAAACTCTGTGTTCTTCAACTTTTACTCCATATTCATCTCTACTTCTAGTTATATTAAAATTATATTTCATATATTCTATTTTTGTTATACTTAATAAAAAACCTTTAGATTCTAATACATTTATCCATAATTCTAATTTACAATTAATCCTAGCCTTAGTTTCATCTACTAGTACTATATCATTTGTAAGTAACAGGCACGATGGATATCATCATGAATATGTCTAGTGAATTCATTCATAACTAATTTATTTTGCCAAAGCCAGTTCTAAGCTCGGGTAGGAGGAGGGTTGCGTTAGGTAGCTGACAGCCAGCATAAAACTCCGTTAGATCTCCTAAAATATAAATATACTAAATCAAACCATGCGAAGGAGTATGACGTCCCCGTTAAGAGAATAGAGTGGAGAAAGCAAATTCATGTAGCCGACCCCATATAGTTGGGAAACGGCTTAGATGAGTTGAGTTGAGTTCATTCATAACTAATGTAAAAATGTAAGGATTAAGAGCAGATCACTGATGTAAACTTATTGTAATTAAAAATTTACTAATATTATCACTGGTAGTTCTTACACTACTAATCACTCCATTATATATCTTTTATTATTAACATATTTAACGAGTATTCCTTTTATTTTTGGTACCAACTATAAGACTTTTTTAAGGACTCTATTATATACATTCTCTTAATCAATAAAAACCATATAAATCTCTTTTCTCTATACTTCCTAAATCTTCTATGGAGAAAAATAGTTTCCATAGTTGATATTTCTAACATAAAACCAAATTATTTTTTTGATATTTTTGTAGTATATATATCAACCTATACTCAATTACTCTTTTCCAAAGTTTCATAATATAACTTATGAATTTAAGACCATGATAGTTAAAATAGTTTTGAATATTTTCTTTATTTTTATAAATTGATACTATAATACTTTTTATAAATTGATACTATAATACTTTTTCTTCATTCATTAGGCATTTTTTTAGCCTCTAAGATCTTATTAAGTAAATTTATCGCTCAAGTTACTCCTACTCAACTCAACTCATCTAAGCCTTTTCCCAACACTCAAGTTACTCGTATATTAATTAAATATTTCTAAATCTTGATGAGAATTTTGTCAAGTCCCATTGTTCTTCATGTTTTCATCTTTTTCCATGGATTCTTTTATCTTAGATATCCTAACTGTACAGTATATTCCATATTTTTATTCTTAATTGAACTAATAAGGCATCCTAAATTATCTACATTATTTTTATTTAATAATATATTAAAATAATTTCTCCATCTTTGGTTGATTTATCCTCCTTAATCAAAACTTTTTTATTATTATCTTTGATGTATTAACTTAAATGATATCTCTAGCCTTTCTTTCTCTTAGTTTTGCAATTATATATATATATATATATATATATATATATATGCACACACACACATATTTTTCTCTTCATTTTTGGTTTCTAACTCGTGATATAATTCTACATATGCATTGAGTATATCCTCCTATACCTTTTTTTTTAACTTCTTTTTTAGACATTTTATAATTTTCATATGTTTCTCTATTCCTATATTTAGGTGATTTTTTATAGTGCCTTCTTTTAATTTTAACTACCAAAATAACTTTTGTATTCTAGCATCAAGTTTTCTTATCATGTCCCTTTTAATTTTAACTACTAAATAAACTTTCTCATTCCAGCATTAACTTTTCCTATCGTATGCTTCTTTTTCATTTGACTCTTCTAGCACCTTGGTTATTGCTTTTCCAATACTATTAGCTATCTCTTCCCATATGGTGTTGATTTTTCTATCTAAACTTCATTTTCTTTCATCATTCTATTATTAAAAACTATTAGTTTTTCTTCGTTCAAATTCTACTACCTAATCCTTGGATTTTTATATTCTTTAGTCATTCTCCTCCATTTTTGAATGCATACATCTGTAACCGTCAATCTAAATTGCATGTTAAACTTTCATCTAATATAACCTTATAATCTTTACAAAAAAAACTTGATCAATTTTTCTAATCAGCAACAAAAGTCTTGTCATGAATGGTTTTTAATGTATTATTTTCCATATTTCCATTATTGTCAGGCTTCATTTATTAGTGGAGACTCTTGAGTAGCTTTGTGATCTACTTTTGATATTGTTGTACTGCTGGGGAGACAGCATGATACACATGCAGCTGTTGATTCTCTATGTGTATTGATCAGCAGATTCTTCACATCCATCACATGTGTACTGTTCTAGTAACGGTATAAGGTAGAAAGATACTATACATGAGGTTCCGAGAAGCAAGGAGAAGGATGAATGAAGAGATGCATGGATAGTAAAAGGGCATGGGGCCATTGTTATTATATCCCAACCATTTCATATCAAAATTTTTGGTTGGCTATTTAGTACAACTCGTCTTTGAGAAGTCTCCATGGAAGAATCTTTCTAGCTAGCATCCACTCTTCTTCTTTATTAATAATAGTGTGAGGACATGTGGATCAAAATTTATGATTTTGCTCCTATAATTGTTTGTTTCGTGCATTGCTGTTTATACATCAATTTGGCTAAATGAGTGCCAATCTGCACTTGGATAAGACAAGACAGACATTATATTAGTTGTAACATGTCCAAGAAAGAAATGTTTAATCTTCCAAAGTTTACAAGAAAATAAGTTTTGGTCTGCATCAAGTTTCTTCTATTGTAGAATAAATTGATCAAATTATATTTTGGATTTTATATCATAATTTGTAATGAGCACAGCCAGTCTACATGTGTGTACCTCTTTGGACTTTCAGAATGTGCACAGAGCATGGCAATTATCTTTGTGAGAATGCTATATGATAGAGAGAAAGTGTTTTATACATGTCATTCCATGTCAAAATTTATATCTAGGTTACAGAGGTGCCTTTTCTCTAGGCATCATATGTTGGCAGTCATAAATATGTGAAGCAAATATATCACCTACTAAATTTTACCCTCCATAATGTTTTGTATTTTATTTTGCATTTTTTAATGATAAAAAGGTTAGATTACTGTATTTTAAAGATGTTGATGGATTACTCTACGATTTTTTTTTTCTGTTTACCTTTTCATTATTTCTTACAATGTCACTGTTCTGGCAAGTTATCTCACTGACATTTTCCTTATTTCTATTTAAGAATAGGGTCCATTCAACTATATTTGCAGTTTGCTTCTGTACACTGGGCAGGATTACATCCTTTTATTTTAATGTCCAGGTGGTGGCCCTTTAGAACGGTACAAGGACCAAAAACTATGCTGGCACTTTGGGATGCATGATGGAGACAAAGGCCAATGCAGCAGTCCTGAAGTTTTTTCTAAGTTTCTTGGTTTGCTTGATTCAATTCCTTACAGTGACACTAAATTCAACACTTCAGAATCATTTGACTACAAGATACCGGATTTTAGGTAGATATTTTTATCCTTAGAGTTTTAGCATATCCATTATGTATTATTGAATGGTTCCTCACTGAAGTAATGCTCGCTGGACTTTCAACAAATAACATTCTGGTAGATAGTTAAGTAAATGACCTTTTATGTAAGTGGTAGTATTTGTAATGGACTTGACATAGAAGGCACAATAGCCTGCATTGTGGATACCCTAAGGGGCTATGGCTGCTGTATTTGTGTGATTTCTCAAACTTAATGGGAATGAACTGATGAGGGGGAGTTGGAGAATGAAGAAACAAGTGGAGATGAAAGACTGTTGATCCTTTAATCTAAGATTTTTAATATATTGGAGTATGTCTAGAAAAGTCATTTCTGTTATATTAAGAATCATGGGATTGCAGGCAAAAAGAAATTCAAGTACTAAAATTAGAAGCATTGCAATATTGAGCTTCAAAAGCTAGAATTCATTTTTTGATGTAGGAATTGGTAAATAGTTCTGATATCTGACATTGAACTTCTGTATTGCATATTTGCATTGTCACAAAATATTAAAATGACATGCAACCTAAGATGATGTAAGACATGTTTTTTTTTAATTAGTTTTTTTTTTTGTTTTTTCAACTCGAAACCATGAGAATCGTACACCCAATCATCACAAAAATATTTTACAACTTAATTAATTTTATATGCTTGACTTGCTTCTTCTCCATTTTTTGGGGATTTTCCCTCATTTATATTTTTGATTGAAAGAGAGCCAAAACTGGAACCAAATTGCCAAAATGCAAGCCGTAATTTGGCCCGGCCAAAACTAAACCAAAATTAGCATCATAATTGAGTTTTAAACCTTGGATTGAGGTGTAGTTGTTGGCCGGAGCAAATGGAGCTGGATGAGCAAAATAATTTGGCTTGTCTTGCTAGTGTTATTCTCGTATATATTCTTTTCATGATCAGTATCTTTTGGTTTGGTACTTTTTCTTTTGTTTCATCTTGTTCTTTTTTTGTTATTTTTTTAACTTTAATTATCTTATCTGGATTTAGGTATATATTGAAGAGAAGGTTTGATCGTGGATCATATGGTGAAGTGTGGTTGGCATTTAATTGGAATTGTTCTCAAGATGGTGATGCTTTTGATCAGCTGCATAAAAATCTATCTCATGTTGATAGTAGTCTACATCATGATCCAAATAGGTGCAACATGAGAACAACTAGCAATTCATCTGATAGACACTGCTTTACTGATTCGAGTGATGAAAATTTGTTCATTTTGAAGCGCATAATGGTAAGAGAGTTAATATACTTGTTGTCAGCCAATTCTAGTGCTTCATTACTGGGTACACTTGACATTAGAAATTCCTAGCAAGTGTAGGCTTTAATAGTCTTATATTATTGGTTCTAGAGTCCTATGATGTGTTAGCTTATTGGAATTTGATATGCAAGTTAGTGAAGGGAAGGTGCAAATGATTGTGCAAATTAGGGTTAGGTCTGGGTTGATGTAGGCATGGGCTGGGCCGAGGACAAAATTGTCAGCTTGAGGCCTTGGGCCAGGTCGGGCCCAATGTTGGGCTACATATAGTTGCCTCCAGCCCAGCCTAACAGAAATTCCCTTAAGCCTGAGCCCAGCTTGGCCTGGCCCACACTATATAAGTATTTATATGTCATAGAGTAGCGACATCCATTTGATCCGATGATTGGAGTCTTATCTTTTTAACTAGTGAACCCCAATTTTAATCCCGACAAGTACCTCTACTTTTCATTAAAATATAAATATTATATATATATATATAATATTATTGATATAATAAAGTTGGACTTGGCTGCATTGTCATGCTGCCAAGCCCCAGATCTAATTGCCCCATTCACCTTCGGGCCATACGGATCTCGAAGCCATCCCATCTTTTCCACGTTTTCGCCTTTGGGATTCGTGATCCAATGGGGAAGGGTGGCTGGATTTGGGTTTGGCTACACTCATGAGTAGCCTAAGTCTAGCTCAATATAATATAATATATATAATATAATATATAAAATATAATATAATATATAATATATATAATATAATATAATATAATATAATATATATATATATATATATATATATATATATATATATATATATATATATATATATATATTATATATATATATATATAATATTATATATATATATATATATATATATATATAATATATATATATATATATATTATATATATATATAATATAATATATATATATATTATATTATATATATACATATATATTATATTATATTATATATACACATACATATAATATAATATATATATATATATTATATTATGTGTACGGATATTTTAAGTTGGGCCTGGACTAGGTTGGGTCCATTTTTCCTAGGTCTGGGCCTAGCTTGAAAATTGAACGAGCTTAGAATCCAGGCCCAGCTTAGGCCCTATGGGCCTAAAATCCTAGCCCGAGCCTTTAAATTTTCGGGCGGGGCTTGGGCTAGCCTATGGCTATCCACAAGTATGAGTATAGGTACCTATTTTGTATTTTATTGGCATATAGACTGGTGTATTACAGTATCGTTCTAGCATGCAATATGTTATGCCGGAGCCATGACGTAGATGTACAATATCACGTTCAATATTGTGCGTGTACTGGATCAATACCTTATTGGTACAATCTAGTGTTATTTACTAGTGAAACTTTGTTGGTTCTCAACTCAACTCAACTCATATAAGCCTTTTTTCAACTACATGGGGTTGGCTACATGAATTTGCTTCCTCTATAGATTCATATTTTAGGGATCTGATGGAGTTTTACGCTGGCTGTCAGCCACCTAACGCAACCCTCCTCCTTTACTCGGGCTTGGAACTGGCCTGGCGGAGTTTAAAACTTTCTTGGTTCCGGCTAACAAAATTGAATTTTAAAGTTTATAATGAACAAGGATTAAAAGCTGAGCATACCTAGACCATGCTAGCCCTATGCCGGTAAGATATATTCTAGTACCTTTGCTTTTAGCTGAACTAGACTTTAAATACTCAAATGATACTGAATCAGGTTGGATTGGTGTAGATGGCATCAATTGGTACTCCTTGGTATTGATTGATGGTCAAAAGCATTCCTTTTTTTTCCCCAATAATATGGTAAATGCATTCTTTCCTGGTTTATTTGTCAAATCAGTGTTAGTAGTAGACTATTTTATCTTGAATGCATTTTAACATTTTAGTATTATTAGTTAATTCTATGATTTCCAACTAACCTAATTACATTTCACTTTCAAGTAATTTAGACCTTGGCACGATGGTAAGGTTGGTAATTCGAGTCTCAGTAGGATGGGAGTCGAAATGGTCCGAGACTTCTCATCCCAGATAGATTTTAAAACCGATTTTGATCGTCCCATCCTATCTTGTCTTGGTCATAATACATTATAGTATCAATTTTAAATGGATTTAATTTATTATAAAGATATAACTTTAGAAATTCAAATATGTTTGAAAATCAAATAAAAAGATAGTGCACATATGATCCTCCCCAGACCATATAATGTTGGGAGCATCATGCAATGGTCCTCCCTTTTTATAGTGGCAAGTTATATAACCTCGTATTAAATCAACAACAAAGAAACTTTTGCACACATTGAATAGGATTAGTAATGCATTTGTCTGTAATTTTATTCACACAACAGATTCATATCCTATTTTAATTGTTTATGTTAGGCTATTGCTCCATAGAGTGGATATGTTGTAATATTTCATGGTATCCATTAACTTTCAAATATCGATATGCTTTTCTGCTCAAAATTAGTGTAGGTTAGAAGACCCTAACTATAAAATAATGATTGAGACAGTGTCATCAAATTGCATCAAAATAATATGTGCAATCAATAGTTCTCCACTTGGTGTTGAGAGGGTAGGACATTTCCTTGATGGATCATTATGTTTACAAATTGAGAAATTTTGACACACCTGCAAACATCTGCTGCATGAAAGAATATTTGGTTGGATATGATAACAAAGGGATCATGCTGAGTCCAAATTAGCTGGGGTGGGCTTCTTGATTGCCAACTTAGATCACTCCGTTCAAGATTCTCAGGAGTTGTCAATGTGTTACATTCCACACACGTGATGAATTTAGAGAATGTTTGGCATGATTCTCCTTTCCATTCCATTCTTGTACTTTCGATTGCATCTATAATTCCTTAGCATTTTTATTGAACGAGTTGTGTTTAACAAAAAGTTTTGTGTTACAAAATGATTAGTCCTCTAGAATAAGGTATATGAAATTTTCCCATGGTATCTGACTATTGCAGTCAGGAAGAAACCTTTTCTGCATAAGAAAAGGAATAAAGCATTGTTATGCTGTTATAAAACTCACCACCATCAATCTTTTTCTTTTATATAAAATGCATTTCTGGCCCAAATACTTTATTGCATATTTAAGTACTAACATGATTATTGTTATGGACTTAATGGCTATAATCATTTGTTTGGTTTTCTTTTTCATGATTGAGATTTTGAGGTTGAAATTCTGTATGTCTTTTCATGTGCCTCCTTATCATACTTAACTGTTGGATATAAAAAATTATTTGTGAGACATGCAGATCTTTAATTTCCTTCCCTGGTTGTAACACTTAAAGAATGCATCCTATTGATATTACTGTCAGGTGGAGAGAGGGGCTGCAGCTTACTTGAGTGGACTGCGTGAGAAGTACTTTGGTGAACTCTTCTTAAATGCTTCTAAGGCTCTTGGAGGTTTGACAGTGACAGAATTATCAACTGCCTCCTTGGAAGATGGACAACTTGATTATTCTGATCTGTTAAAGAAGAATACATCAGACGTGGATGAGTTTGAATATATTTTTGATCCTACAAATACATTTGCTACTAATTGCATGCATATCAACTACGAAGAAGGCTTAAAACATATAGCAAGATTTGTGGAATCTTTTGAGTCAGAATCGAAGGAAATCTGGCTTGTCTTTCAGAATGAAGGGTTGTCACTGTCAAAGCTGATATATACGGCAGAAGTAACAAAATTGGTGACTGGTGGGGAAAGGGATGGAGCGAGAAATGTCAAGGTATTACATCCATCTGCCTGGTGGTACTGGTTGAGGACAACAAAAGCAGGACAGAAGGAAATGCAAAATCTCATATGGCAGTTGGTATATTTATAACGAGTCCATGGTGTGCTTTTATTGATATTCTTCATAGCTGTTATATTTCCTACTGTAATTCTCTTTTTGTTCTTGATATTGACAAATATACAGTATTTTATTATCATGTCTTGTCCATTGAATAATCTTGCTATTCATGGATCACTAGCATTATGAGTCATGAGGCATGACTATGACATACCACTCATTATATACAAATCATTGTGTATATTAGTCTATGTTATTTCCATATCCTTTATCACGCGTTTTGTAAACATGATTTAGAAATGTGATGTTCGCACCATGAAGAACATGTAAAGGTGAGATCTAGAAATAGATTTTCTAGATAGGCGTTTTAATGAGCCAAGCCAAGAAGTTAGCTGCTTACGCTCAACTTGTTATATGAAAAAGGATAATCAAGCTCAAGCTGAGCTTGAGCATGCCAAACTGCTTGTTTGTCATCTAAACCATGGTTCAATAAGATTGCTATTAATGTGTCAGGTTTTAAAAACTGGTATTGGTGTTGGTACCAGTTTTTGATTGGACCAGTACTGTACCAATCCATCCTGTATTGACATATGGTATTGGGTTCTGTCATAGTGCTGTACCGAGATACCAAAAGTACTCAGTATTAGTGTCCAACAGTTTCTTTTTTATATTTTTTTTTTGTTTCTGACACTTGTTATGCTATTGGGCTGAATTGCTTTATTATTTTTAGTGTTTTAGTTGCATTTTCAGTGGATGTGTGACACCAAAGGGTCGATATGGATATTGAGATTGAGTAAATATGGATCAAAACAAGCAACATTTATGGTTAAAAATAAAAAATATATTATGATTTTGTAAAAAGAAAATGTATAATCATGGTATCATAGATATCCAGGTCTAGATTCTGGACCTTGGATATTATACCTTCCTGGATGTCATCCCCATCTTTGTTGTTCATATGGTATCTGATGGTGACCTGGCTGTAGCTCCTAATATTGCAGCTGTGTACAGCAGTCATAGGAGACTGGCAGTACCTGCTCAGGATAGGGCGTAGCACCATGATATGATGTTTGGGTATATCCATATTCATAGGATGGATAATGTGCCTGGTTGGATCTTTCCAGATAACTTGAGTAGAAGAATGCATTAGAATCATACATGGATGGAGAACGCTATCTACTGTAGTAGAAGATCCACTTTCGTCATAAGATGAGATCTATTGTGCATTATGGCTATTTGATGTGCTAGCAGATCTGTCAATAATCTTCACTTCCATTTGAATTAGGTATTTAAATCGGTAGCTCACCTTATTTTTGCAAAATAGCAAAGCCTTAAAATAGTAAAACATAGGAATAAAGGCGAAAATATTTTTGATATGAAAATAGGCCATATGAGGGATGCATTTGCTGTATCAAAGTGTATCACATGTAAGTTTGTGTGTACTTTCATACCTTATATGTTTTTGTTTGTTCAGTAATGAAATGCTTGCCAAATATAATGCGAGCAAGTTATTTGGAATTTTGGATAGTTATCTACACATGCTATTACTTTTATATCATGTTGGTGTCATATTCATTATGAAGGCAACTAAATTTGTTTGGATAATAAACATATTTATTCTTTGCTCATAAATTATGGTTTTTATTGTATATTTTTTAGCATTCTATATTGGTTTGTTCTAGTTGTTTTATTGTGGCTAGGTATCTTTATTGGTGTTTTGGTTCTCAAAGTCATTGGTGTTGACTGTTTGTTAGTGTGGGTTTTTGATGTCTATGTTAGTAATAATGCATTCTTTCTCTTGTTGTAGTTGACGGCTTTGAAGACTTGCCATGATCATAACATCACTCATAGAGATATTAAGCCTGGTATAGATGTCACACCTTCATTTTGAGTTAACTATCTGTATATGTTTATGTCTGCATAGTCTTTGCCTTTCTCAAGATACGTTATAATCAAATTGTGAGTATAAATTATGAAAGTAAACATTTCAATTTTCTTTTGAGTTAATAACATCAGGTTTAGAGTGACCAACGGATTTGATTGCTTACCCAAAATTTTGATTATGTTGTACATGAGCCCTTTGCCTACTGCATTTTTAATTTTCTTTTGTCTAAACACGATAGGGTTGTATTTCCAAATCTGAACACTTGGACCAAGTAGCATAGAAATTAAACTAGCCCAAGGATAGGATGGTGGGATTTAGAAAGGGAAAAGATAACATCCTTTATATTTAGTGGAAGTTGTTGGAATTTGGGAATTTGGGAACTCAACAAAGTTGTTGCTAGACTCTATATATAATGGAAGTTGTTGGAGAAATTTCTGAACAATCTAAAGGTTAAAGAAATTCATATTAAGAAGATTTGTTGGCATGGTATGCAGGTATGCAGTGCTAGTGTATACCACCCAATATTGCATACCATCCCATACCAAGCGTAACATACTGTATCAGTATTGAACCGAGACTCAGTAATAATGCATATTGAGTCACGGTACTTTGAACCGACTCATGTATTGGGCTTACTGACACTGTAACACAGTATGGTACTGCTATAGGGTTAGGAGCCAAGACAACAAACCTTGCTTGGTAGTTGTTGGGTAAGAGTCAACCAAAGGAAATTAAATGGTGAAAAGAAATAACATCAAGGAATTTTGAAGGCCAAAACAAGCTGCAAACAAGCTAGCAAGTGAAGCAAAATTAATGCTAGCAAATGGAGAGGACTGGAGGTAGTACTAGGTATGCTTTGGGATAGAAACTCACACCATTTGGAATCCACCATGAAAGGGAGGAGTAACAAAAATACTTCTTGAGAGATAATTGTGTTTGGTTTCAAAGTCGGCCATTTCATCTAGCATATCACTTGGGTTACATGCAGGAAATGTTCCCATGAAGCATCAATGGCAAACAACTCCCAAAATTGTCATCCCAAGTTACCAAGGAAGATGCAAAAAGAATAGATCACATTACCAACCAGACATTAATGACAACAACTAGATGTCTATGTTATTTGAAAACTCCCTTTTTATGCTACCTAGATATGTTTGACACTTTCATGGTAGACATGGTAGGACATGACATTGCATGGCTGGACACTCCTTTTTGACGTGGCTTAATGATGCCAGTCAGCCAAAAATGTGACCGCACATTTTATAGGAGTGTCATGTGGAGGGCTTTTAATTCTTGAGCAAGTGAAGTGTCCTCAAATAGACAGGGTTTGTCTCTGGATTGCCTGCCAGAAGCAAATCCTTCCCCATCTAAGTATCCCAACTGTCCTTATTGATGTTGGTGAACTCATTTGCATGTCTCCAATAATCTTGTCTAATCTTTTCCTAATGTGGAACAACATTTGAATTGCTCTCCACATGTCCATTTTCTTTGTCCTCTTGCATTGAATCAAAGCTAATTATAGGTTCTCTCTAGCGGAACAATAGGGCCGTTATGTTTATTACTAAGCTTGTTGAAGAGATGAAATAGAACCAAGGTCTATCTTTTTGATCAAAGGTTGACTTGATCATCAAAAGAAGAATTAGGCCAAAAAGTATGATGCATTTTAGGAAAATGAAATTTCCATGGAAGAGAAGCAAAAGAAATTAAACTCAGGAAATGCTTTCATAAAAATTCTCGTAAAATCAAGAATTAAGTTTTAGTTTTGTATATGCTAGATCATGAATTAGTAACCGCATCCAATCTCCAAAAACTTGCCAATTGTTTCAAACTTTTTATTGTTTGCATGGGATATTTACGACCTTGCTCTAATAGGCATGTGGATCCATGGTATGTTGTACTAATGCGTACCATCCCATACTAAGCATGCCGAATCATACCTATATCGAATTGAGACTTAGTACAGGTACCTATTGACTCTTGATACACTAAACTAACTTGCACACCGAATGTACCAAAAAGGTGAACCTTGTGTGGATTTATATCATAAATGGTTTCCTCGTCGTTAATACATCTCGGTATCCTCTTTTTTATCTTGTTATTGAAAGTCTCAAGCATTGATGGTTATCTCCTCTATCTTCTCTTTCTCACCGATTGGTTACTCCGTTAGCTTGGATCTACCTTGCTGGCTTTGGAACATGAACAACCTTTATACTATGGGGATCTAAACTATGTACTATGCCTCGTAACCTTATCTTTTCTACCATTAGTCATTCAAACCAGGTTTTGAATCCCATGAGATAAAGCTATTTCGGTTTTTCCTAGGAACAAGATGCACCGCAATATCATCTAGATTCAACACTTACAATCTTCTAGATCCATAAAGTAGTGATAGGATAGTGACCTCGTGAGCATCATTTGTGATCAAATTTTCTTGGCTCTTTTTCTACTTCCCTTCCTAAAGTCCTAAAAATGCTTTTTGATTAGTTGAAGGATCACTTCTAGACACTTTGAAAGATATTACAATAGGATAACCACCAGCTCAATGCTGCTTCAGTCTAGTGACTCTCCCTCCACTCAAAGCCACACTAATTGGCTTATAACAATCCCTTTGCATAACATTGTTTTATGCTGCCAACCAGTATCATCATCCTGTCTTCTTGCTCTTTGGTTGCCAACCAATTGGGCTTATAACAATCCCATTGCATACCATTGTTTTATGTTGCCAACCAATATCAATATCCTTGTCTTCTTGCTCTTTGGCTACATTTCTGCAAATGTGACCACCAACTTATCATAAACAACTTGATTTTTTAGTACAAATTGTATAAAATGAACTTATAATTTCAATTATTTAATATCTTTAGATTTGTTTGTGATTTAAAAAAAATAATTTTATTTCACCAAGTAATTATGATAATTTATGAAATAATGTCAAAACTATGCATGTTACCCTAGAAAATATGTCCCTTATCAAGGTACTACAATTTTTTTCATGATTTTTTTATTGATTTTAGTTATAAATTATGAAGAAATGGTAATGTATACTCAACTCAACTCATCTAAGCCTTTTCCCAACTACATGGGTCGGCTACATGAATTTACTTCCTTCACTTTGCTCTATTCAGGACTAAATCGATATTCAAATTACAAATAGTTATATCTTTTTTAATTATTTCTATTTATGTTAATTTAGGTCTACCTCTATCCTTACTATGGATTATTAAAAGATCACTCTTTCTAAGCATCTAAAGGTCTTCATTGTATATGTCTAAACCACCATAATCGATTTTCTTTCATTTTATTTTCGATTGGGGCTACTCCTACCATTTCTCTTATATATTTATTTCTAATTCTATCTTTTAAAGATTTACCATATATTCATCTTAACATGCACATTTCTGTTACACTTAATTTATTCATATGTTGTTTCAGTATTGCTCAATACTCTGTTCCATATAGCATAGCTGGTCTAATAGCGGTTTTATAGAATTTTTGTTTCAATTTTAACGGGATGCACCGATCATACAATACTCCCGAAGCACTTCTCCACTTAATACATCATACTTTAACTCTATGGTTCATATCTTCACCTACAAAAATAGTCTAGTTACCCAAATATCTGTCCACACTACTAATTTTCACACTACTAATTACATATTTTGCAGATTCATGTAACCAATCCCATGTAGTTGGGAAAAGGCTTAGATGAGTTGACTTGAGTTTTAAATTTAAACAGTCATGAAATTGTATTTGTGAATTTTGTGGATTTATCATGTATTGGAGTCATTCAAGCATCAAGCTAACATGTCTGTTCATTTCTTGTGTGAAAGAAAACATGATTGTATGTTTCGAAGATGCGGACACTGGAAAATGCGTAAGGGAAATTCCTAGTGGAGCAAATCAAAAGCATCTCAGAATGTATAGTCTTCTTTTATACCCTCATATCTTGCTCCTGGATTTTTAGTTGAAGTGTACATTCATGCATTAAATAAATCTTATTTCAACAATTGGAATATGAAAAATTTAACATCTTATGAAATTGGAATAAAACATAGATTGATTTATTCATAAGATTTCCTTTAAAATAAACTTTGCTATTCTTTATTAAATTTTGTGTTAACAGCTGCTAATTGTTTTCCATTCTTCAGGCGAATTATTGATTTTGGTAGTGCCATTGATGATTTCACCATGAAGCATTTATATGGGTCTGGGCCAACTAGGTACAAGTCATCATAAAAATTCTCCAAGTTCTTCTGGTTGCTCGAATAGACAATTTTCTTTGTTTAGTTCATATTATAAATTAATATTAATGTTTTTCTCATAATGGTTCTTTCTTTCTTGAGATATCACTGTCATTTTTAGTAGAAGAACCAAATAGGCATTCTAAGTTCCCTCAGATTTCGAGGATGGAATTTTACTCTTGACAATGATCAAGGTATACTGAATTATACCAAACTGCTTGGTACAGAGCGTATTAAAACTGTACCACTATGGAATTGGTATGGTTTACCATTTCAAAACAATACGGGATTAGTACTATTCCGAGCCACCTATATAGCTCAGAATAACCTGTACTAACCTCATACTAACCTCATACCATATCAAACTACCTTGTATTGAGCTGAACCCTAGTTCCACAGTATGGGGCAGTTTATGGGTTGAAATTCAGCTCGTTGTGGAGCAGTTTATAGGTTAAAACCTTCAAATTCATCCAACCAGTACATCGCTATTTTGGTACAGGATGACCAGTATGCCATTGGTTTGGTACAGTACCCCCTGTACTGAACCACATCAGTCTGATATTGAAACGGTACTAGTTCTCAGTACATCGAACCTTATTAATTATATACATTCACCAATTTTATTTTATGAAAAAAAAGTTACAGATGATATCTTCTTTATGTTGGACTTCTTTTTCCTTGAAGTTATTATGCTTGCCGATATCACATCTATATTCTTGGAATTTTAGAAATCAAGCAGTGCCTCTCAGTTTGCTCTATCTTTTTCTTTTTATCATCGTTGCCCATGTCAGTTCTGCACTTCTGCATGGGCACAACTACATGACGTGAAACCTCCATGATATGATTGAGAAGATTTCTACTCTCAGTTATCAAATCTAAATTACCTTTTTATTTCCAAAATTTGTTACAAAAAATGAAAAATTGGATGTTTTTACGAAATTTATAGGTAGGGATAACTTTGTGTGTTGGTTTGTGTCATAGCAATAGGAGGTTCATGCACTAAAGAATGAATCTTAGATCCAATTTGGTTATTTTGGGAGCTTCACTAATAAAAACACATCAAAAAGTAACCTAATGAGGTGATGTAAATTTTGGTTTGTTTTTTATGTTGTTGAGTTGATCTAACCTAAGACTTATTAACATTTTTTTAGTTTAAGCTTTATGTTTCTTAAAATTTACTTTTATGGAAAATATTTAAAATTGTGAATAAATTGTCTAGAAAATGGTAGCATGTTTGTGCTTAATTGTTCATGTGATACATTAATTGCATGCTAATTAGGTTAAGTTTGCCATCCTTTGTGTCCACCCTAATGCATACCTTGTACAAATATTAAAAGCTAGCAATAAGTTATTGTTTGGGATCTGTGGCCCTATTTAAATGCCTAGGACCTTCCCCAACGCACAACTAATGTGGGACTTAAAAACATACTCACACAAGTCCTCCCAAATTCTTCCATTTGAATCTTGGCAACCTTGCTAAGGGTAATCACGAAGACAAATCTCATTTACCATGATTGACTTGTGGTCAATCCCAAAATGACCTATGTTGTAGAGTCCTATAGTCACATATAGGCTGTGGGCTGAGTCGGCTCTAATACCAGTTGTAATGACCCATGATCTCACTCAAAAGAGTTGAGCCTGAAATTATCCTTTGGAATTTTTGGCCGTATTCTCAAGAACTTCAATGCACAATTGATGTTGAACTGAATATAACTGCACAGACCCTAACAACTGTAGACCCAAACTCAGCTGAATCAAATCACATTTGTTCAGGTTGATCTTTTTATACATAGCTTCTCAAGGTGCTGATACACAAAAGCCCTCAAAAAGTTTGATATTTTTGAACTAATCTATATTTCAAATTAATTAATAAATACTAATATTGTGAGATAAGTAGTTAACTTGAAGTGCATGTTGTTAACTTGCACTTCAAGTGTGAACAAAAAAAAAAAATAAAAAATTGAAAATTAATCAAAATCAATAATATTTTAAATTATTATGATGCAATGTGGCATGTTGTAGATGAAAAATTTATTTTGGCATTACAATGATTTCGGGTACCAAGCTGATGATGGCCTCAAATAAGAAGCAAATTTTAGATGGCCTGTAGTGGTCATAAATGAGCCAAATGTTAACAAGCTGAGGCCCACTCTAGTTCGAATCAAAATTATTTAGGCTGAGCTTGGAAGAATTAGCTCAATCTCAGGTTGTATTGTATCAAGTCAGCTTGAGCTTGGCAAGATTGGGCTTAAAACATCAAGCAACCTAAGCCTCTTTAGCAAGTATAAAGGAAAATTCAAAATCTAATATGTATAAGAAGAATAAAACCCAAACAGTCTTTGTTCGCCTATGTCTCATCACCAAATCTTGAATGAAATCTTGGACTTGAAGGTCTTCTTGGCAGATATGGTTGTAGTTCGAGGTGGCAGCAGAAGATCCTTCACTTGAGCAAGTTCTTCGCCAACCTCAGTGGCTTGATCATAGAGATGAAGACGTAGAGGTCACAAGGCTATTTAGAGGGGATGACAACCCATGTTTTATTGTTGAGGTAGATGTGGGAGATAGAGTTTGTGAAGGCATAAGAGGTGGAATTATGACATTAGATCAGGGGTTTGGAGAGAGGAAAGAGGATGATGGATGGTTGATCTGGAAGATATGGGAGAAGGAAAATAGTTGAAAAGCTGAGTGCAACTTTTCTCCAGTTGAAATGAGCCAGTGGATATTTGTAAATAAACACCAGAGCCATTAGATTCAGAAATGAAGCTAAGGGTTACTTGTTTCAAAAAATCATTTTTAGTTGAAGATGAATATAGGATAATATTTAATTTAAGGAAGAAGAGTAATCAACTTGACATATATAATATTTAATTTATATGTTTATTTTTCAAGCTATATTAAGATGAACGCAAGTGAGTTAGGCCTGGTTCATGCTCAGATTGTTTTCTTTTTAAGTTTAAAATTCTGGCATATGTTTAGGGTTGAAAATGGATCGGATCGGATAGTAGTATATCCATATTTGTATCCATATTTTTAACGGATACGAATATGGATACGAATACTAAATGGATATTAAAATTCATGTTCATATTTATTCTAAACGGATACGGATACGAATCAAATATCAAGCATATCCATATTTGTTATGTATAGATACAGATACGAATCGGATATCAAGCATATCTATATTTATTATATACGGATACGAATCAGATATCAAGCATATCCATATTTGTTATATATGGATATGGATACGAATTGGATATTATGGTATCGGATATTAAGGTAGTGTTTGATACAAAAATGCTATCCCTAGATACTATAATACAAAAAAATTAGCACACTTAATTCTGCATTGAATTTTGGTGTCAATTTGGAACAGAGATGTCCTATAATACCAACCAATGTGTACATTCTGTATGCTGCGGCACTACAAATTCAAGCAGTGCTAATATATCTTATAACAACACCTTCTGTTGAAACAATTATGTGCATCAACTAACAAGTGCCAGCAGCACAAGCAGGTGTTGGCAAACAACTAATGCAATCTGTGAACAAAAGGCCAGTAGCTGTCTTGGCATTACATAAGTAAACAACTAATGCAATCTGTGAACATAACTTATAATCACAGTGTATCCATCCTCTGAATTTGGCACAAACTCCGTGCCGTAGGTCACATCCCATTCCAGGACTCGGAGCTCCCAAAAAAGAAGGAATTTCTGCAAGGCATCACAATCTCCTGTTGGTTGGAAACTTCGATATGGTCCTCGTCATGCCCACCAACCTGTCAAATGGCCATTGTTAGTGTCCAACCAAAGCATCTCCTGCTTTCTATTATGAAAATATTGATTATAACACAAGCAGGTAGGAAGGTGCGTGCAGATGTGTGTGTTTTGGTGTGTCTGAGAGAGAAAGAGAGAGCAATAATGAGTTAACAACAAAAGTTTACTGCTAAACCAAACTCATAAGCAAGAGATCATCCATCTGAGAAAGACTTCATCAGTGGTCCAGAAGTCGTTGCACCTACCTTCATAAACAAAGATATTTAAGGAGAGTAGTGTAACATGGGAAATTTTTAATTTTCATGTTTGTAACAACCAAATATATTTATAAAAGAAAAACTCTCCTACCACCAATTGAACTTTCAGCTGTTACATAAGAGATCGGGAAGCTGCAAGTTAATTCACTTTGTTTTTCTGAATTTCATGAACTTTTTCTGCATCTTTACCAGATTTATTTCTAATGATGCATCAAGTACATTAGAGCTACACTGAGATTCATAAGATATTTCATACCTTCTACTAATGGCCTGAATCTTAGCAAACCTGAGAACATCGTGAGGAGCCACAGAACCATTGTACCAAGTGTCAGTGCTTGGAATATTATCAATGAAGAGTACTAATTTCTCCAAAAAATACCTGAAACATTTGAGTGCATGCATAAACAGCCTCATACTCCGTTGGCAGATATCAATCATGATTGGATGAAATTTTTGATCAAGTAAAATAACATCATTACATTGTTTCGCATTGCGAAAACATTATTGAAATAGTAACTTATCAGATATATGGACAGTTTGAGTTGGCTCAGAAAGACATTATCAGCTGTTATTTCCTAACGGTTACAATTTGCATGCATCCGAGTCAGGAAATGCTATGCGTGCCTAACATCATGGCCCTTGGCTCAGATAGTGTCAAACATATGCTTCACAATGGTTGCATTTAGAAATGCCCTCCAAGTCATGATTTCATAGCCCACACATTGAGCATCAAAACAAATTGGAAGTCCCTATCATCATTGCCAAATTGAATTGAATAGGCTCAAAATATTATCACAGCCCACACTAGCACAAAATTTTTGGAATGAAATGAATAAGGCAAAATTGGCAGGTCGATATCGGTTGCCCCCGATACATGGCAACATGTCGGTATCGATTGCCCACGATACATGGCAACATTGGCAACCTGCATATAAAATTTGCATCATATTATATAGCTGGAAGCATTAAGTCATCACATGAAAATATTTAATAGGATTTGTTGACGATAAATCTTAAATGCATCTCATAAACTCAAATGTCTTAAGAAGTTTTTCATAAACTATTAAGTAAGAAGTTCACAAATCATTGAATAACATCATATGGCAATCTTCAATGCTCTAATCATCCTGAAATAAAAATAAAAAAAATAATATTAGCACAAAAGTTCGATATATATAAATAAAAATAATAACTTATTTTTTAAAAACTACACATCATTTGCTTTTACCTTATTATAATATATGAGTTAATATTGATTTGTTTGAATCTTCAATGGAGATAGAATAGTTAGTTATCCAACATAGCAGGAGAATTGAGATCATGAACAACAGATGGAATATGACCTGAAACAAAATTTTAAAAATAGTAAAATATTATAAATAAGTTAAATCTAACAAAAATATTGTATAAAATATAATAAGTTATCTTGTTTCTCATATCTCAGCCAATCTTGAAGACAAATCATAGCTTCAACAATAACAGGATCTAATGAACTTCGAAATGCATCTATCACTCATCCACCTGTACTAAATGCTGATTCTGAAGCTACAATAGATACTGGAATTGCCAAAATATCTCTTGCAATTCGAGATAAGATAGGATACTTTGGACCATTAGATTTCCACTAGCCTAAATATCAAAAGCATCACATTCAACCCATGGCCAAATAGTTTCCTTCATATATATATATATATCCAAATCTGTTCTAATTTGTTGATGCTATGCATTCTTCTTCATAAATTGTGCAAACTTTCTTTTTCTTCCTTCTATCTCATCAAACTCATCAGAAATATATCCACTATCTCTCGATGAACCAATATCATGAGTAATTGGAAAAGAAAATGAAGGAAATTTTCTTTCATACTCACTATAAAGATTCCGAATAACATTTTGAACATCTGACCTCTTTTTCTCTTTAAAGAGTAAATCTATGAGTAATAAAATTCTATCATCTTCATTTTCTAACGAGGATCTAAGAATGAGCCCATTGCTAGTATGAGATTAGTTGTTGCCAATATTTATCAAACTTCTCCTTCATTGATAATGCCATAAAGAGAAAAAGTCGATCCTTAGGATTTGTGCACCATTCAACAATTTGCAATTGAATTTCACAAAATTCTTGAAAAAAGAGATTTGCAGTTGGATATATTATGCCTGAAAGGAGCTCGATGATGTTATAGAAGTTTTTCAAAGCTTGATAAAATGCTTTTACCTCTATTCAATTATTATTTGTTGGGCACATATTAAATTTGTATGGATCAAGGCACTGCAATCTTTTAAAAGCCTCTTTATAATAACAAGCATCTCTAAGCATCATGTATGTAGAGTTCCACCGTGTTGGGACATCAATTAACAAACCTCTATGTGTATCCAAATTACATTCTTTAGCCTTCTTTTCAAACTCCTGTAGTGGTGAGCTTCGAACAATTTTCACCATTTCTCTAATATTTTCAATTGCCATTTTAATTTTTTTAGTCCATCTTGCATAACTAAATTAATAATATGTGCAGCACATCTCACATGAAAGAACTGGCCATTACTTACAAGTGTTCCTTGAAGCCTATCCATGATTTCTCTGACACACATCATTGGCGCGATCATTATTCAATGTTAATACAAATAACTTACGATCAATGTTCCAATCAATCATATTTTTGATAAATGTATTACACAAATTGACTCCAGCATGTCTTCCTCCCATATGCATAAATTAATTATTTTCTTTTTCAAATTCCAATCATCATCAATGAAATGTGCTATCACAATAGGACTTATTTTGTCTAGAAGTCCATAGTTGCACTTATTTGACATGAAAGTAGACCAAACATATCATAAACTTTTTTCTTCTCCTCTAAATATGTTTCCATAATCCCTTTTCTAAGAGTTATGCGACTTTAATTCAAACGATGGTCTTAAAGACTTAATAAAATCAATAACTCCTTCATGCTCAACCATAGAAAATGGGTATTCATGCATAAAAAACATCCGTATAAGCTTCTTATGACTAACATCTCCATCATATGTATAGGTGCCCAAAGAACAAGTGCCATCCTCTTTTTGCAATGATATTTGTAACATTTGTTGGCCTTTGATATTAGCATTCTTCAAAAATGAATGACGCTTATTAAGATGATTTTTCAAATGTGTTGTCCTCAAACTACGGGCTCCATTAAATATTCTTTTGCAGTGATTACATCTTGCTTCTTCTTTTTAAAAATGTTTCCATCAACTTCCTTTTCTAATTCATACTTTGTAAAATCATCTCAAATTTTAGATGTTAGCTTTTTCTTGTCTTTTCCTCTCTGTTTGATTTGTAGGCTCAGCTGATTTGCTGTTTGCATCTTCAATAGTTTCACTAGAAGACATGATATATAACAACTGCATTCAAAATATAAAAAATAAAATATATAATAAGAAAATTCATGAACAAAAGAAAGAACATACATGATTTACTAAATCAGGTATCACTCTTAAACAAAGCTCATATATGTATATGTGTGTATCATAGTATATTAGTATGTCATAGTCTTCTTTAGTATTATTGGATCACACAAGTCAATGAGAATTCCATCACTCAAAAAAAAAAAAATTGTTAACACACTCAAGCAATCATTTTCTAGATTCCGCGTTTGTGCCCTGTGAGATGAGACAACTCTAAAGGTCCCTTCTGAATTCCAAATCTAATCTTCCATCACCTACAATTTGTTTCATAAAAGTATATCCTTCTCCTGTTACAACTGCTCCCCATCTTTAATTTTTGGTGGGTAAAATGTGTTATTGAGCCCCAAAAGCTTGACAAGTTTTTGGTGATTTAACACCCAGCAAAATTTCGCATTCAGCTGGAACCCATCTAAATTCGAAACGAGTCAATGACCTATTTTTTTGAAATTTCTAACTGCCGTTTGGTACTTGGAACGAATCCAAGGCAGCAGTTATCCATCCTTTTTTTCATCAGAAGGGAAAAAGGAAAGAGAAGCAAATCTAAAGCAATAACTCTTAATAAGGTTGATAGATCTGAAGCTTGCAATTTGGTCTGCTAAGAGTTCATCCATGGCTTTGGGTCTAGATATAGACATATAGTCGTTGTGTTGTTGTTTAATCCAACCCTGCTGTAAAATATTCAAGACCAAACCTATAACCTCCTCCTAGGACCTAGGATCATTTTGATGGGCTACAGGCAGCCTCTCTGTAAACCTGGACCTATAAAAAAATCCAGTAGCACCATGACAAGGATAGTGATTCCATGATCCTTAAGATGACAAATGACCATTTGATCCCTATCTTATGGCTAGGTATGGCACACCATAGGGCTCTTTGGCATCTATCATGCATTGAAGCATGGGCATGCCATGAAGTGGGGAACCCGTCAAAAATAAGCCATGTGAACACTACTCCTAATGGGATCAAGACAGAAGCAGTGTATGACGAAAGACCAACATTAGCAGGATGAAACCAATGACCACTGCCATCAGTTTTTGAATTCATTTATTGGGCAGTGGATGGAGGATGGATGGGCCAGAGACAGTGGTAGAAACTAGAAACTGGAAAGGTGATCCCTTCACCCATTTATCTTTACTACATAAGGATTCATTCTGTTTGGAAGAATGTCACTTGCTATATCCTCTCACATGGTCCAACAGTGGATGCAGTCATAACCATCCAAAACCATGAAACCATCATCACTGTCTTCTCCCAGACCATGCGGCATGTGCTGACTTCGCACCAGAACATTCGGAAAGAAAGCTTACCTGATGACAAGGACAACGGCGAGGATTGAGGAGAGTGCTAGTGCCTGGTACAAGTCCAGGCTGATGATGGCTTGAGGGAAAACAATCTAAACAGAGGAAGTCAGGAAGGAAGATGAAGAAAAAAGAGGAAACAATGTGGGAAGAGGAAGGAGACTCTTCCCCTTCCGCACGCGATCAGCCTCTTCGCCTTCTTTTTTTTTTTCTACTCAAAAAACGGCCATAAATAAAGCGCTCGGCCGCCATTATTTAATAATATAAATTTAAAAAAATTATATATAAAATGAATATCCGTATCTGTATCTAAAAAAATAAATAAATCCGTTTCCGTATTCATATCCGATTAACTTTTGGATTAGATATCCGAATTCGTATCCGGATCCGATTGAACTGCAAAATAAATATCTGAATCCGATATAATTCGAATACAGATACAGATACGGTCGGAGTTTATCCGACCCGTTTTCAGCCTCACACATGTTTAGTTTATTTCATAATAGAGTAGACTAGTATTTTGCTAAAATTCTGAGTCTTGGTTTCAGCAATGGTTTGTCTGGCGCTAGTTCAAAGTAGCAGATATATTCTGTATTTCTGTGAATAAATCTGTCTTCCTTCTTAAGCACTAGCATGCCTTTTACAAAGAAAATGGAAGACTGATCTAGGTATAATCCTTCTGCTTCAAATCATTTAATTTCACCATTTATGAGAGAACATTCATAAGAGGCTATTTGACCAAGGTAAAGAGAAACGGGGAGTGGTGGATTCTCCTGTTTAATATTTCTGCAATACTCTGACATCTGAACGAGACTTCCATTCTTTAAAAGTAAGAATAGGGAGTTTTTATTGTTTTGCTAGAAAATAGAAATGCTGCCCTGAGGCAATCTGAGGTATCAGCTGAGTTGAAGTATTTAACAATCACAACTGCTTAATGGACATGTTTGGACAGCTAAGAATTTTACATTTGTAGGTGTATTGGGATATTGATTCTCAAAAATGATCTATGAATTAATGCTGGGCACATTAAATTTGTCACGTATAGAGATTAGAACATTTCATAAGCCTCATTGACCACTCTATCTGATGCTTCTAGAATAAAATCTGTCTTTTTTGTTATATTTAATGCTTAACATTTCAGATGCTTATTCTCTATATTTACTTTTTTTCATTCTTGTGCCTGTCATGTTTTCCAGATCTGAGCAGACTTTTGAGTATACTCCTCCTGAAGCTCTACTAAATGCAAGCTGGTTTCAGGGGCCAAAAAGTGTAATATTAAAGTTCGTTAAAATCTTTCATGTCAATTGGAATATTCTGTTATTTAAAATCTTAGGTGTTCATTTTGAATCTTTCTTTTCATTTTATAAAATCTATTTGTTCATTGATGAGCTTTTCATTATAAAATCTGTGTTTTCTTATTAATGCCTATTTCTATTTGCAATTTAATAGAAATTTTGTACTCAACAACTCTGTTTTCTTCCTTTTGATAGGTATGATATGTGGAGTGTGGGAGTTGTGATCCTAGAATTAATATTAGGATCCCCACATGTTTTTCAGATAAGCGATCGCACCCGTGCTCTCTTGGATCAGCATCTTGAAGGATGGAGTGAGCACACAAAGGAGCTTGCATACAAGTAAAATGTTAATATTGAAAAGTCAATTGTAAAGTCATTTATGAATTATTTCAACTTTAGCTACCATATAACTTCAATATTTATTAAACCAACTTCATTGTAGTATATATTTGCTCATAGAAAAATGAGTAAATCATAGTGACTATTATACCCAAAGTTTGCAATTTTGGTACAAGGCGTTGTACCAGTACCATCTTAACGTAGTGTTGATAGGCTTGGTAATGATACACAATATGCCCCTCATGCCATGTATTGATTTGGTATTGATATGATATGGTATGCCCAATATGCATTGATGCATGATGGTAGGGCATTCCATGGTTGTTCCTATAAATATTCTAGATATTTATGAAGATTTTAGTATACTACTTACAAGAGCAGAAGATAAACTCACTAGAATTCTTGAACATGTAAGATCCTTCCATTTTGTTTTTGCTCCTCTATTCCTTTATTCCACTACCGATAAACAAAATTTTAGGTGATTGGTTATCTTATTTTGTGCATCATGGTAGCGGATTGTTATCATTTTGTGAAATTGTGAGTCCAGAAAAAAAAAATCTCCTACTACATTTGAGATGCAATTTATGAACACTTTCACCAATTTTGTCCATATAAAATGCTTGCTGAAGTTGACTAGTGGCATTTCTACTTTTATCATGATACCAGATTGAGATCATACATGGAAATGTGCATTTTGATTCCCGGGATCTCTCCCCAGCATCATCAAAATGGTGGCACTAAGAACGAGGTGAATCGAGTTGTTCCCTATTTCCTTTTTCTTTTTTGTTCATGCACTTTTTATAGGTTCTTGATTTAGCTTTTCTTTTTTTCCTCTGTCAATGTATGATAAATATATAAAGAACAAGTTGAACTCATCCCTTTCCAATAACCCAGCCCCCTCCCCCCTAAATTGGATACTTAAATATACCATGTGGCAATTGTGCATCCTTTCTAACAAGATTGGGTCTCAAAGCATTTTTATATTTGTTCTCACTTATTCACATATGTTTATCCTTGTTTGTGTGGGCCTAGCGCATGGCAATGGTCATTGCCCTATTCATTCCTTAACCTCTCTCGTCAAGAAGAGTGCATGACTAATCTTGCATTCCCCCAATTGCAATCTCCATATTGTCCCTCATACCATATCTCATGTGGGCTATCTAAGAGGTGCCCTTTCTATAGGCATGCTCCTTAAGAACAAGACTAAGCTTTGTTGGCAGGCATGCTCCTTGCTTTCCATCAAAAAAGGTTGAGATGCAGCAATGCATTGCATACTAACATAAATGGATGGTCAATTTAGTTCGACCGAAAAAGAAACACTCGCAAGTAGTTGTCCTTTTAGACCAACAAGAAAAGAAATATGAGCATGTAGTTTTGTCTTTTTAGACTTTAACAAGGATGAGATATTGTGAAAGGCTTTCATGGATAGAGAAAATTTTTGGATGAACCAATATGATTGTTTTATCTGTATTGTGCATACGAGAGATTCAAGCAAGTCCAATTGGGCTTTGGGCTTTAGTTAGCCTAGGCTTCATGGCCCCAAATCGTTCTGCAGCCCACCAAGCCCTATGTCTTTTTCTTTTTGGTTTTTTTTTTTTTTTTTTTGGGGGGGGGGGGGGAAGGGAGAGAGAGAGAGAGAGAGAGAGAGAGAGAGAACAAGAACCTCTTGGACTTACTACTAAGGTGGGACATAAAGGGATTTCTACATATGGAATATCTCAGTTACCATCTCTCTCTCTCTCTCTCTCTCTCTCTCATGCTAAACATGTCTTTAAAAAGATTTATCCTAACAATTTTCATTTTCAAATTTATATTTTTTTAAATGGGCTTTTGTACGTGTCCTCTACTCACTGGTCATATGAGGATGTTCTACAATGAAGTCTTGAGCAATGCATCCCAAATGCGTGTGCTACATACTTTTTTCTTTGCAAAATTTGTTATAGATCTTTCTTAAGATAAAAAATCTTATTTAGATCTTCTTGCTTCTTTTTTATTTTATTTTCTTTCCTCCCATATAAAAACGTCCAAGTGAGGAGAGAGAAATGAATGGATTGACAAACCCTTTCTCATTGCCCTTAGAAAAAGGATCCTCTCTAGTTTGTGGTTGATGGGAGAGATACCCCTTTATGTTTGTTAGGGAGGCCCAGATATTTCCTATTCTCTTCACACAAAAAGAAGCTTCCTTTTCATTGTTTTGGTTAAAAGGCAGCCCTTTGTTACGTGGGATATCACCAATTATTCATTGCATAAATCATATGCTTGGTACTATTGCTACAATCATACTATTTATCGAAATAAAATTCTCTTTTCTAGCAAATCTCGGGATCAGGAATTGCCGAAAATATACCTTGTAGAATGAGAGCATTTGCTGATATCTTCTCTTTATTGAAGCCTAATATACAGCTAATTGTTGGCATTCTTTTCTTGTTGAGCCAAGTTGACTGTTATCCTTTCCAAGTTGAAGTCTTTTCCTCTTTTTTCTTTCATGTTATCATGGGGTGTGCCAAGGCACCTTAACATTTGTTGTTGGGGAGCGAGGTGCTTCCCTACCAATGAAGCTTGATCTTGTTATCACCATAAATGGGGAAAAAAGTTATAGGAAGGTCAGCTCCTATCTAGTCCTACATGAGAGAGGGGACGAGGGACCATGTGGAGATTGGAATTGGGGGAATACAATGACAATCATGCACTCTTCTTGTAGGGAAAGTGAATGGGATGAGCAAGGAGATGGCTACTATCAAGGGCTAGGCCCACACAGACATGATATTATAATATAAAATATGACTAAGCAAGGGCTTTAAAATAAAAAAATGCTTTGAGGCCCAATCTTGATAAAAACGATGCTTAGTTACTACATCAGGAAGAGATTGGTATGCATCGTTTATTATAATCCTATAATATATTACATTAATCTTATGAAATATGAATAGCATAGTTTGGCAAAAAGCTTTTGTTTGGTACTGTATTTGGGCTCCTAGCGTTACTCCTCCAATATATAAGTCCTTAACTCGCAAACCAAAAACATAACATGGTTAAATAACACCAATTTGTCCAAATAATATATCCCTTTAATAAATCATTACTATTTTTTCTGTTTTTATGTTTTGGAGAGAGAGGAAAGTAAGTCCCACAGGAGAAAAATTATTTTGACAAAGATACCAGGGTACATTGTTGAGACTTCAACCTAGAATACGCCCATATGACCCATGGGCAGCGTAAGAAGGGGTCAAGGGGGTGGATTACCCCCCATCTAGGTGTCCAAGAATATAGTTGTAGACCTTGTAGACCAGCCATCTTTTGACCACCATGTCTCCTGATTTTTGGTCACTGATGGATTTGCTTGAGAAAGGGGAAATCTGGATAAAAATCCCACTCAATTGTGGGATTATCTAGAAAGGTTCATGGGTTCTATGTAGATGTACATTTTCATTGCCTTTAGGTAAGCAAGAGGAAATCTGTTCAAACAAGCATAAAGACCAATATTTGTATCAATGGTTATGATTGATTATATTTTTATCTCATTGTTTTCATGTAAGATTGCTCCTTTAAGCTCGTATCTGTATAACCACCGTGCTTCACTTATTCTACATGCTACTTTACTCTTTTCCAAATATGATTTTGCTTCTATTTCAAATTTAAACATAAACATAATTGGAAGAGGAGGGAAGGCGGCAGTTAGTGATATTGCTACCTGAATCCCAAGTTCATAGAGGAATTAAGAGTTGTGTAATTTGTTAATGCATATTGTACTTGAATGCAATCCCAAGTTAGTGATGTTGTTTTTAGAACTCTACCGGCACCTTTCGAGAAATCGAAGATTTTGTGTTCCGAGGGGAGTATGGTTGCAAGGTTGAAACTTAAAGGAATTGACAGAAAAACACCACCAGGATTGGAGCTTGCAGCTTCATTTGACTCAACACAGGAAAACTTAGCAGGTCCGAACATAGCAAGGATTGACAAACTGAGAAATCTTTCTTGATTTTATGGATGGTTGTTCTTAGTTGGTGGAGCGATTTGTTTGGTTAATTCCATTAGCAAACAAGACCTCAGCCTCTTTACTAGTTGTTCTTAGGCCACGAATGTTTAAGCCAATAACAGGTCTGTGATGCCTTTAGATGTTCTGGGCTGTATGCACGGTACACTGATGTATTCAATGAGTTTATATTCTTGGTTTACAAGCTTGGGTAATCTTGAAAAATTTTCATTGCAATTGTTGGCCTTTAACAAGGATTTCCTAGTAAATGCGCACATGGCCAAAGCGAAGTCCTTGCTCTTCTCTAATGAGATTTTAGAAAAATTCCAATCCTAAAGAAAATTTGGAAACTTGGTTCCATTTTCTTCACCAGGTAAGTAGCTACATGATTATTGAGTTTAAGTTTTATACTTTTTGAGTCTGATAATTAATTTCAAGCCCATGTATTCAATTTCTTCATAAGAAACTTTTCCATGTTTTAGACATAGGCTTGCTTTATGTTTTTGAGTTTTTGAGGTTTCTTTCAATTGGGATGTTGTTTTCCAATCTTTATAATTTTAAAACCTAGGTTTTGAAACTCCAAAATCTAGGTTTATTTCATGCCTTGAAACCCCAAAATGAAATACTTTTAAAGTTCTTTCAAACCCTAAAGTCTAAATGTTATTATGCATTTGATTATGGTATACTTAAAGTCATTGAATCTTTTTGAATCAAGTATTACTCCAAAATACTAGTCAATTTCTGAAACATAAGGTTTCCTTGAATTTGCCCTATATAATTCATTTGGTTGCCAAAGCTATGTATTTAAAATATCTTGACTTATTTTAGTCCAATGTTACCTTGAATTCATGTCCTAGTTTCTAAGTGAAATTATAAAATTATGAGTCTTTTTGTTGATATTTTTGAACTCATATTTGACTTGAAAATGTTCTCATTAGAACCTTGTCCACATCTATCTATTTTTATTTGAGCTTTATAATAGACACTCCATCTGGCATTTGTGAAGATATTTTGAATTATAAAATCAAAATCATCATTTTTAAAAAAAAGAGTAGACCCTTAGTCAAGTTGTATATAAGTGATTTTACTTAGATTTTTACGAGGAACCTCTGTTTAGATGGTATATGTAGTGTCATGTAGATTACCATGAAGGATCTATGTGGACCCCAAACTAGACGGTACATGAACAATCTCACTCAAATTGTCAATGAGGAATCTCTGCCTGGCAATATGTAGACACTTGACTAAGTGGTATTAGTGGATCTTGAGGATACGAGTAGCGTCACTAGTAATGAGAATAATGAGTGGCCTCATTTGAATTATTGGTGGGATAGGAGTGGCACCATGAGGATATGAGCAGCCTAGAGGATATAAGCAAAATTTATAAGATAATGTAGTCTATTTGAAGTATCAGAATTTGATATAAATTGTATTTTGATTATTTCATCATTTCTTCCTTTTTAATTGGATTCTATTTTTTGTATTCTCATTGTCGAGGTGATTTAAAGTAATGATTCAAGTCTCAGCGAGATAGGGTTTGGGATAGTTGAGATATCTCATCCCAGAAAGATTTTAAGTTCGATCCTTGTCATTCCATCTTGTCCCATTTCGGTCATAATACATTATAGTATTAATTTTAAATAGATCTAATTTATTATAAAGATATAACATTTAGAGTTCAAATATATTTAAAAATCAAATAAAATATTAAAATTTCATAAATATTTTTTTTAAAAAAAGCATTCAAAGCAACTACTGGGACACCAGACTGAGTCAAGGATCAAGACAGGACGAGACGCGATACGTATTGTTTCGCAAAAATTGGGACACTTCTATCCCATAAGATTTAAAACCTTGATTTAGAGATCCTTCACTTGAATTGTCGAAAAATATGACTTGCAAGCTGATGTGAATTATTTAAATCCTTCTTGAAAAATCATGTGTTTTTATGCTTTTGCAGTTATTCTTCTTCTTACTAAAACCCTTGGTTTTATTTCCATGAACCACTCTGATTTTTTATGATGATTTGAATTATTTGTTATGATTTAAGCGTTGTGTGTGTTTAAATGAAAACCTAAATTGTTGACCAAGGTGGAAATTTATTTGCTAAGCTTTGTAACTTATCTTATCTGTTATATGATTTTTTGGAGGGATAGCTGAGTGACTATAACAAGCCTTTTAAAGTAGTCTAGGTTACTTAAAGGTCCTTTTTGGATCGAGTGACTAGCGGAGCAACATCAGAAAAATGGTTTTCATGTTGTATTGATATCATCAAGGGTATAGCGTGTTAGAGGATATGTTTATGTTGTAAAGTGGATTTAGCCTCAATTGTTTTCGGTTATAATATTTTTGGTCATCTATTGTTCGATCTTGTGATTGCTTTTAATGATCTTAAGTTTCACTTATATTTTTCTTGATTATGGTTGTTACATATTAGGATTCGATCAAGTTTGAATTTTAAATTATGACAATATTAGCCTGGAAGATCACTCTGTGGTTCAAAACAAGCACCAAGGAAGTGGTATAAGTGGTTTGATAAGTTATCTTCAGACATGGTTATAGTAACAGTTTCTATGTCAGTTATTTTTTCTATTGGATTTTGAATGATGATTCATTTATTTTGATCATGCTTTCTATGAATGACATGCTGATAACAGATAAGAGTATGGGTAATGTGGAGCAATTAAAGGCATTACTGAGTAAGGAGTTTGACATGAAAGACTAAGGATCTGCTAGGAAAATCCTAGGCATGGCGATCAGGCAAGTCCTCACTCAGGGAAAATTGAAATCTCAGAAGAATTACATTGAAAAGATTTTGGAACAGTTTCTCATGTTGGAGGCTAAAGCTGTGAAAAAAGGTTTGCATTTAAATTAACCTTGAAGTTATGCTCAAATATTGAGGAGAAAGGTTACATCCTCAAGGTTTCGTATGTCAGTGTAGTTGTTTGATGTATCTTATGGTTTGTTTGAGGATGGACATTTCACGTGCAGTTAGTGTTTTCCGCAAGTATGTGGCAGATCCAGAGAGGATCATTGAGAGGCAATGAAGTGCATCCAATGGTATTTGAGGGGCATAATTGATGCAAGTTTCTTATGAGAGAGGAGCTGAGTAGCAAGGAAGCGTGAGGTTATGTGAATTTTAACCATGCAGATGATCTTCACAGATGCAGCCCATGATAAGTTATCTGTTTATTTTGGACAGTGGACCAATCAGCAGCAAATCCATGTTGCAATGTACTAGAGCATTGTCAACTATAAAAACAGCTTATATCACAGGCATTGGAGAAGCCAAGGAAGTAGTTTGGTTGAAAGGTGTAGTTGAAGAAATTGGCGTCATATAGGAAAAGGTGAACATTTATTGTGACATATCATGTGAAGATGAAGCAAATTGATATTCATTAACACAAACTGAGAGAGCTCCCTGATAATGACGAGGGTGAGATTCAGTTTGAAAAGTCTTTATGTGGCGAACATAATGACCTAGTGATAGCAGCCAAATTTAACATTGCCTAGACTTGGCCAATCTCCAATATTGCTAGTTACCAAGGACCCTAGGGAGGGGGATACAGGAGAATGCACATTTAGGTGGATGACAAAATAATCCGAGGTGGAGAATGTTATGTATGGTATATTGTTTTATCCCTTAGTGGTAAAATAGTAATTATACAAATATTTTGCAAATTGGATTTGGATTAAGCATGAAATTTTTGCTCAAACCAAATTACAATGACAGACAAAAGCTTTTGTTAATGTGGCTGTTGTGAGCCAAGAGTGATATGAACTTGGTAATTTTTTAAAACAAAAGAGCCATTATGACAAAAGGCTTGGAAATAGCTATGACCATGGGTTTAAACTTGAAAAAATGATGGAAAGAGAGATCTAAGTCTTTCAAGCACAAATTCATGGTGCATATCTGTATTTGGCCTGAAGCTCGATACAGTTTGATTCCCCTTCACATTACTTTGGTTTTCAGAAATTGAATGGTTGTGGATTCAAAACAATATCAAGTGGCTCTTTTTTTTATTTTCATTTATGCTTCACACAAACAAGAGGTGTTTCTTTTATGTTTTTCCAATGAGAAGCCATTGAGTCATTTGAGGTACTATTTTGAGATTTCCTTGTAACAAAAGAGATGATGGGCATCTTGTTATGGATTCTTATTTTAAAATCCAAAGGCTATATGTATGTACTTTGTTCTTATTAGTGGAAAATTCTCTCGGTGCTCTCCTAGTAGATGTAGGCAAGTTGTGAAACCACGTAAATTGCTCTTCTTTTTTTTTATCCTCTTATTGTTTATAGTATGTTTCTTCTGGCTATTTGTGTCTTGTTCTTTTCATATATGGTGATCAATCTATTGCATGCTACAACGTATAAGTATGGCATTTTCTGCCTTAGTGACCAACAAGGATGGCCGAACCATACCAAATCAAGAGGTTAGGGGCGAACCATCCCGAAGCGGCTTGAAAACAATATGGTTTGATGGTTTGGTTTGGTATAGGGGGCCAAACCATCCCAAATCGATCCCGTACCAATCTCAAATCATCTCATACCATGCCGAACCGGGTCGTTAATTTGATATGATATGCTCTGTTCCGAATGGTACCAATTCCTAGTACGGCGAACCTAGGTGACTAGAAATCTGAACCAAGGAGAAAAATAATAATCCTAGGAATCACTCATTCATGGCAACAAACATTGCTTAATGTACCTAATCACAGAATCGCTCATGTAATGAAACCATATGCTTGATTTGGTGGGAGAATTAACTCACACCATTAGCAAGAAACTTGAAGAAAATAATTTCTAATTCTAAAGACCTCCTAAAATTCAACATTGGTAATTTATAATAATCAGAAGATAGACCATAGTTACAATATTTGCAATAATTTTAGACATTTTCCATGCAGACTACAACTTACTAGGTGATGAAATACATTGAAAGATGCTACATATTACTAAACTGCTAATAAATGCCAACAATTAAGCATCAATAACTTAACCACTATACCAAAAGTTATAGTTATGCCCAGCTTGTCCATTGACATTTTCTTTATGAATAAAGTAATGGCTCTTATAACGTCCATTCATAGCTATTATAATGGAAAGATAACAGTTATAAAACATTATTTGACAAATCACTGTTCTAGTTATAACAACTTTGTGTATTTGTAAAAATATGAAATACAAACCTGTATTCTGTTAACTGTGAAATGATCACATAATATCCTTTATAACTGTCATAACGTGAATGTCAGCATGCATGAATGCACATGCATAGTATGAATAAGTGTATGTATTTATAATTGTAATGTAATAGAGGTCAGCAAGGCCACTATGTGACTGTTATTTCAAAATATAGCTCTTTAGCACCATCTATACCACAGGATGACATATTTTCAATTTTACTGTGTTGTACAGGATTGCTTGCATATTATCAAGAGATTTTTAGACATGTTAAGCTCTTATATCAAAACCATTTTAGATTTTGATGTGATAGCATTATCATATCTTATAAATGTATGTAGTCTAATACATACCTGTAATAGGTTCTTCATTCTTGGAACCTTCATTATTGAAACACCATAATGTGTGTACTGAAAAACTTATTTTTTAAATCAAGGCCGGAGTCTCGCCAGCTTCCTGGAAATGCTCTGAAGAGTCCTTTTTACATCAAGTGAAGAGTAGAGATCCTCTTAAGCTGGGGTTGGTCTTTTGCTTACATGTGATTCTGATTCAATTTGATTCTCCTATTCTCACTAATTTATTTGTTCACAATGCCTCATAAATTGATTCTTATTAATGTCATGCAGCTTTCCAAATGTCTGGGCAATGCGATTAGTGCGTCAATTGTTAGTATGGCACCCTGTAAGTTTTGTGTCAGCTAGTATACCAATTAGAGCTTATTCTTTTTCCTTATTTACATTTGGAGCTCATACTATAAAGTCATCTGCAATCTGCTAAATTGTTAGATGATTCCCTAGTTAAGAGCTCTGTGTGAGGATGCAATGTGGGAAATCAGGTTTGCAAATCTGTGAAATTAATTACTGGAATCAAGTTCTTCATCTAATTACTTTTATGATAGTTATCTATTAGTAAATGTTCCGCATATTTTTTTTTTTACCGAATCAAACAAATAAGTTGTCATGTTCTTTGTTTTTCAGAAAAGTTGGAAACATTTCTTCCATACCAAAAACTCAGTCTTCATCATTACTCCTGAATCCTGATTGGCTTACTAGTTTAGATATATTATTTTTATAGAGTGATTTTTCAAAAGTCAAGCAAGTCATGAAAATATCTTCTTAATTAACTTGTCAAGGAATGCCTTTCTCCTTATCTTTATTTAACAATCGTCCAATATTATTATCTTTCTTGTACAGATATACAAAATATGCTGTAACAGTGATATATTTTCTCATTCTTTACTACTGTCAGATTCCAATATATGAGTTCTGAGAGGTGGTTTATTGATTTAACTATTCTCATTAAGAGCATGAAGTCAATGGCCATTGCAGAAGCAAATTGAGCTGGAACTGCCAAGTTTGCATTCTTGTGGTCCTGACTCTAGTATTCACAAGGCCATGATCTTTTTATACTTAGTTCAAGAGGTCCATGATGAGTCAACATATGGCCCACATTCATGACTGACTTTTAGGTTACGCAGCTTGCAGATTCAAGCCTTGCTACCTTGTGTGTTAATCATACTGGAGTAGTGTTATTAGATTGGCACCTGGTAGCTTTCAAAGATGAGCATCTGGATGTTAGCAGATGAATGGATTATATAAATTTTTAGGAGGAAATTCTGTGCGTACCCCTTATTCCTATTTCCTAAAGCAATTAAGTTCCTGTGCTTGTTTCCCAGTTTAGTAAGACTTGGACTGTGCAAGCCTTCTTCAGTTTGGATCCTAATTCTGAGATTGTATGAATCTGATGCTGAAATTGATGAGACAACTTATCATATCTTGCACCCTTTTCAAACAACTGCTGTAAAAAATCTCTCTGAACTTGTTGTGGATGAGCTTATGAGATCAGAAAATAGGTGCATGACAGCACCCAGTGCCTGCTTCAGCTTTAGCATAGCAACTTCAAAAAAATTGCATGCTCTAGTCTGCTCTGTTTTCACACTAAACTTCTGGTAAATTTAAGCACATCTTATCAAAAGGTTTCATCATACCATGGTATAAAGTAGTGTTACTTAATCGTAAGATATTGGTACTGCACAGGTGCATGGTATGACTGCTGGTGCTAGCACAGCATAATTGAGATGTAATACCATGTCTCTATACCTTATGGTATTAAAGGGTGTGCTAGCAACAGAACCTTACTGGTACAGAATAAATTGCTTTTTACTGGCTACTGCATTCCATGTATTGAACAAAGCTATCTTTGTGCAGATCAATTATGAAATCTTGTTCAGCCTCTTGGTTTATGAAACATGTGATTATATGACTCCTTAGGAGTCTTTTATTAATATGCATCTATACAGCTCCCAGTGTTACCTAGATGCTTGACAAGCATCCATATGTCCTTAAATGTCAGATGTGACAGCCTCCAAAAATCTAGGCATAGTGGCATGGCATATATGTACAAATACATGTATATATGTATGTATATGCATATATATAGATATATGATATATGTATGCGTACTTACACACAGCTTGCGCGCTCGTGCGTGCACACTGTGTGTGTGTGTCTATATGCATATGCAAAACAAGAGATACTTAGAATTATAGAAGCTTTTTAGCAATTAGATTAATGAAATACTTATGAGTTTGCAAGTTCTCTAATTAATTTGCTTGCTAGGTTTATTTAACATATATCGACACTTAATTTGCTAAATTGACAACTAACCATGATATATCTATATTTAAAACATAATAACTTTTTACTTAAAGTCTCATTTACCTTGATAACTTTATTTTAAAAACACAAGGACAATTCACTTCAAGTGTCCCAAAATAATTAATGATACTCAAAGTGGCCAGAAAAATTGAAGGATGCTTAACTGAAAATGTTTCATTCTCAAGACTAAGATTCCCTTACATGTCACTCCCAAAATATGTTGGATATTTTTTGCTGACAGCAAAAGGCACTTCAAAGTGGAGTGTCTAGCTGGTTGTATCATGTCCTATCATGCCAGGTGTTGGAAGTGCCAACACTTCAAGGCAGCTTAATAATGAAGTGTACAGTTGCTATAAATTCACTCCTCTCTCTCTCTCTCTCTCTCTCTCTCTCCCCCCTTCTGTGTGTGTGTGTGGGCGTGCGCATGTGTGCGCATGTGTGTGTGGCTAAAAGGCCCACCTAAACCTTTTCACTTAGAGAAGGAAAATGTTAAAGTCTGGTAGGAACTCCCTACTTTCCTTCCAAAACATGTATTTAACACGCTTTTAAACTCCCTATACTTTGCTTCAGCCTGCCTGGAGCACAGCTATTCTCCAATTTATAAACAAAAAAACATAAATTCTGGAGGGCTTGGACTGATTTTCATAGTTAAGAAAGATTATATTATTTCAATTTTTCCAGAAAGACCAACAAAATGCAATAACCAAGACGTCCTATCCTCTTTCTTCCGTATTTAATAGAGTGCAAAGTTGCTTATGAAGATATCAAAGACAACATTTATGGAAGGACACGCTTGTGAACCAAATAGTACAAGCCCAATGCACAGACTCAATGAGAATTTATAGCAATAATTCACTAAACTTTGCCTTAGAATTACTTTGCCCATAAGTGGTTACTATTCCTAGTACATCATTAAACATGCTCCCATGGAATCAAGCTTATAGCAATTTGTTGCTAATTTGTTGTGTCTTTTTATCTTTTTTATGATGGTGCATATTCACTACATGTTATTTATTACTTGAATTGTAAAATTACTCAATATTCTGAACCTTGCTTCATTGTGTCACGCAAAAATAATGACACCCCAAAAAGAACAAAAAAAGAAAGAAGTACAAAATAATAAAACATAGAGACAACAATTTGTATTGATATACATATACATGCTGGTGGTAGAGTTATATTACTATGGTTGGACCAAGTTTCTAACTAGGTCCTATTAGAAAATGCTGCCCCATGTGTTAAACTAGTTTAGCTTTACTTGGATGGGGATATTCTTGTCATTTATCTGTTGCCAGATTAGTGGCATAGGCTAAATAACCAAAAAAAAACACTAAATAAGTAAAGGCAACTACTGCAATAAATGGGCTGTAAAATTATCATTCTCCGATGGGACCAAGTTATCTCATCAGCATGATTCCATGATTGTGCTGTCGTAATTATTCATGCTGATCTAGTCAGTTTTATGTAAATTATTCACTCACTTCAACAGACCACCAAAATTGGATGGCTGTAGTTTCAGCTAAAACTAAAAGTATATATGTTACAAAACCTTACAGACAACAAACCACAATGGAGAATTAGAAACACTATTTTGTTTCTTGCTCCTTGTGCTTAATTCATGTATTTTTTAAGGTAGTAGTACATCTGAAGTAGTTTGACTAGATTCCTCAGAACTACAAAATATTTCTCTCTTTTACCTCATATGCTTCCTGCTCGTTCGTTTGCCTTTAAAACATTGCCTTGACATCTTGGCATTTCATGTATGGGAAACATGGATATGATTTGTTTATCTTGTATAAATTGCAGGAGGATCGCCTAAGCGTTGATGAAGCTTTGTGTCATCCTTACTTTGAGCAGCAGCAGAAAAACTAAGCTCATGAGGAATATTGATTTTTGCCTGATTTTTAGCTACTTGGCGGTGCCAACATCACTAAACGTATATGTTGGCCAAGCTTTAGGTGAGATTTCTTTCCTTTTTTTTTTTTTTTTTTGGTGCCACAACTGCACATATTGTCTTGTTCCTTTTTTGTGGGCTTCATGAATTGTGTGTCACTGGTAGTATTTTACGTTAATAAGTATAAATTGTGCAAATATTAGGTTAAGCAATTTGGTATATCCCAGCCACTGCTACAGAACATTATCACTAAATAAGGGGATCACTGGGGCATCCATTGAATATCTGGACCTGAATTAGGTCAATCCAAGTCATTCTCATATAGGGCAGAGTCAGCCCAGCATCTTGTAATTTAAATGTAAATTTTTGGATCAGGTCAGGATCAAATATTATCAGATCCTGGATTGATACCCTACTAAATGCTACTAAATGTGAAACCTTATATATTCAGTTCTAAATATTTGATGTAGCTAGGCTGTTTCACTTCTGATCTAAACTCTGACAAATATGCTCTTGACTAATAATTCTACATTATCTTTAGGAATTCTCAAGTATTAATGACTTCAAGGAAATTCATTGTCCTTTATGAACTGATATAATTTTCCTGACTAGCATTTCTAGATACTTGCTGCTTCTCTTTCCTTTTTCCACCTTGGAGGGAAGGTTTAAGGATTGAAACTTCAGAGTTATTATCTCAGATAAGAGATCACTACATCTGCGCAGGCATCAATTTGAGTTGCTAGTTAAGCGATGGACTAATGCAAATCATGAATTTTCTGACTAGAGGATTTAATTTGAAGGATCCAGGTAGATAACTGATTTGGATCACGGAAACTGTGTTGAGCTTACAGTTCTTTTGTACACGTGCGTGCGTGCATGAATATGTGAACATACAGATATGGTTGTTTACGGGCGTTCTCTTCCACATTGGTATTGTTCTTAAGAAAAGTTGTTACAAACCTTTTGTCTTGTGTCTATTATTTTAAGTGTAAAATCTTCTCTTAGATGTAAATACAAGAGTCTGAAAGCTCAGTTATAAAACATGGTCATCATGATGAGGTGGAAACTGCATTGTGTTCTGTATAGTTGAAATAGAAGGATATTTAAGTACATATCAAACAAGAATTAGCTGTGACAGGTTTTTTTTTTTTAATTTTGGCACATTAAAATCAAGAATCAGTGGTTACCGGCATTGATCTAGTAGGATATTTGATTGATGGGATGGTATCTTGTGCTTTGGAATGGCATGGTAATGTAATATTCTGCACCTTGGCTGTTACAACTTCATCTTCACATTGAACTGCTGATTCCAGGAGCTTCTATTTCTGATGGTTGTCTCAAGTCAGCTAGGTTTTGGGAATCATAGATCTTCTCAAATTCAATATATCACGCTTCCCAAAGAGCCACTTATGGTTTGGTGTTGTTTCTCACGAGAGCATGGTCACGTTCTGGCTGCTGGATGGCCCGATCTGCCTGCTGCAATTGTCATGGTGTCTGAGAGGGCACAGATGTACTATGCTAATTTTTGAGGGAAGATGCTTCTGAAATAGGATACTCATGGTGGTGCCACAACCCTTGTAAGCGTAATTTCCGTTATTCTAAAAATGCAGAGCCGGATCGATCATTTTTGGTCAAAGCATCCTTGCAGAAAAGTGAATGCTCTTGTGGACTGCTTGTCCACGCCAGGTCTAATGGGAGGGTGGAACACACCATATGGAGCAATTTTCGTCTAATCTGACGGCTCTTGTACTGAGATGAGTGCAAAGAAAAGAAAAAATGAGAGATACTCTCAGTCTTAGCTTTCTTCCTAATGGTGTATTATATATTAGATATAGAATTAATCTTCCTCTTTTGTGTTGTAATTTTACACGCCTGTTGTTAGCATTATCTTTATATATAGTTTATAATTTGATGAAATACAAAGATGGATAAGATTGATGGAAAGCAAGAGTTTGCCCATTCATCACGCATGCAAGTGAGGATGGTGTGTACATGGACTGCTGATATTGTATTGTAACAAAATGCTTCATGCTTGTGTGTATTTATTGCTAAGAGAGCTGCATTGCCTTATCTATGAATGCTTCATCATATCTATGAATGGCATAGTGTTGTTATGGTCAACTATGACTGACAATGTAATTTAACATTTCTTGCACTCTTTAAATTACTGAAAATTAATAAAAATCCAATATTGTAATGTTTAAGATCCACTGAAGTTGTGAATAATAATAATGAGAGAGAGAGAGAGAGTTGGATTTGATTACATTCAAATAAAGTCAAGTTTAGAATTTGATCATTTTTTTATTTTTTGAATTTATATGAATTTTAAAGCTATTCGATCTTTTTTACCTTGAGGATCTATAAATTGTATGGATATAAGGAAGGAAAAGATAACTAAATCTAGATTTAGCTGCATTTCAAGTAGAAGTCTTTCTCTTACATATGTGCTCTCTCTCTCTCTCTCTCTCTCTCTCTCTCTATATATATATATACTTGGCTATGTTAGTTAATTCTTGGACCTTATAGTCTTTTACACTTTTAAATTCATACAAATTTCAAAACTATTCCATATTTAATGCAGCTCTCTATGCATAAATGCATTAAAAAAAGGATATGGAATATATTTCTATTCTTTAAAATGAAGAATAGAGTTACATTTTTATTTCGTTATTCATGTACTTTTTTTGTTAAACAATAAAGGTGTAGCTTCAAAAAGAATTTAATTTTTTTACAATATAACTGAACAATTGACATGTATTGTTAATTATTATTATATTAAGTCTTATGCAGAATATATCTTGATAATGCCTACATATTCCATACTATTTTTTAAGATATAGCATATCTATGATATAATTGAATAATTTATATGTAATATTTGTATATGTGTGTTTATTATAGTATGATGATGATGATTATTATTATTTGATTTGAGTAATTTGAATTGATCAAGTTAACATTATAATCAATTCAATGCAATGCAATTCGAGGAATCTTGAAAAATCGTTCTTCTAGCAGAGTAAAAGTACCTCATGTTGATTTGACCATTGGCTAAAGTCACGTCGATTTAGTTTACCTTACATGACTATTTATACATACATACCTATAAGTATATGTATGTATGTATGTATATGTATGTATGTATATGTATGTATGTATGTGTATGTATATGTATGTGTGTGTATGTATGTGTGTATGTATATATATATATAATTAACTTTAAAATGAATATTGAATAGTATGAGCATATCCAAGCTAACGATGTGGGTTCGATTCCTACTATCCACTCTATATTCTTTATTATACATGTATCATTAATTTGGATATGCATTCTTATTTTTTAAACCCTAAAATATTTTTCATGTAATCATTTTTTATCGGAACAAGAGAAAGAAGAACGGAAGAAGGAAATAGGAATAAAAAGTGTCCATTGTCTAATTGATAGGATAGAAGTCTTATAAACCTTTGGTATAGGTTCAAATCCTAATGGATGCAATTTTTTTTTTTCATTCGTTTTTGAAAATGGCTATGCCAAGAAATTTTTCTGAATAATTCAAATTAAAAATATTTTTTAATGAGTATTCAGGTATTAAGAGTAAGATGGAGAAGTTGGTGTTTCTTCCTCAAGTAAAAATCATTCGATAGCTTCTTCAAAAGGCTTTCGCTTGCTAGGTGAATGTCTTGGTAGAAGATATAATTTTTTGGAATTGACGTTTATTCTAGCCTAAATTATTTCTTGGAATTGAGGAAAAGCAATAGGCCAGACCAGCCTACAAAAACAAAATGGTCTCTTCATAACCAATCATCTATAATATCAAATAAATCATTTTCTTCTTTGATAAATCTATCAAGTGCTAGAGTCATAGTGACCCTCCTATTCAACTACTTCAATCATTTTCAAATACCTCATATCATTTCCAAGGCATATGATAGTTCGATTATTTATGAACGATTTCTAGCCCAATGCCCCTTAATGGGTTTTGAAGATACAAATGCATCTTCTTTTTTTTTTTTTTTTTTCTATTGGACCACAAATTTTCCTAGGTAAATCAATGAGATTGATTCAATTAGTCCTTATACTATATGTAACCATTTGAATCTTAAATTATTTTATGATTCATATTCCAGAGTATATATTTTAACGTAAGAAGTCAAACAAAAAAAAAAGAAAATTTTTTATTTTTTCCTACCCCTAAATAAAATATTAATTAAATAATGATAGGCTAGAAATGAAAGTCCCTTTTTGCATTGATTCTCTATTTTGAGTTTATCATCCATATTCATGTTATGCTTGTACTATTCAATATTCATTTTAGAGTTAGTTGCTTATAAAAACTTTGTCTCGTTTATATGAAATGCTAATTCTTACTTGAAACATTTCGGGATCGAAATGCGAACCAAAAGAAAGACCTCTTTATTTTCTTATCAAGGCTTAAAAGGCTAACGTAAATAAATGGGGGCATCCCAATTTCACATTCTAGTGGAGACTAAATCTTTACTTCTAAAGCTATTATGAGAGAAAAATATGAAAAACGAACTGAACTTTTTATTTTATTTTATACTTATTTAGTTCGCCTATATCTTATTTGATTCAAATGAATGATTATAAATTAATATAATATAATGATATGTGTGTGCATGAGCGCGTGTGTGAAATTCGTTTGTTGCATCCATTTGATTTTATAAAATTAATAAAAATTTTTTAAACCTTGAAGTGTATATACCTTGAAGTATATAATCTAGCGCTAGATTATATATATATATATATATAGTATCAAGAACCCGAGCAGTGCGATAGGCGCTAGATTTTTGGTTGATGCTGATGGATGTGGTTTTTTTATAAGTATAATCCTCGGGCAGCATTCCCTTTTGGACTTCCCGGCCGTCTACATGGTATCCTTAGCAAGATTTTTTCCGAGCGGGCTGCTGGATTCGGTACCGTACAATATGAGTGAAAAATGTCGGCTCGCCGCCGTTCTTTTATTATTATTATTATTATTTTTTCTCAATTTCTTCTTTTGCTTCTTCTCTTTTTCTTTAGTTGCAAGCGGGTAACCCTGCCCTGGCTTCCATCGAGTAGTCATGGCTCCACACCTTCCCCCCGAACCCACCTAGATATCTCTGTAATCTTCTTCTCTCCCCTTTCCTCATTTGATCCACAGCTTTGCTTCCGTTACCGAGTAAACTCTATCGGGTCGCAGCTCCGAAAAAGGGAAGGCAAAGAAAGCACCATCCTTTTCCCGGTTTTCCTTCTAATCCGCTTCTCTCTCATACAAAAAGCCCGTAATTTTGTTTCTCTTCTCCGTTCTTCCTTGCTGTCATCCTTTTCGATCAGTGGGAGTCCAATTCTTTGATCTTGTCCGACCGATCTGTCCGAACCTTTGCCAGCATAAAATTCCTTTTTCTCCCCTCTGTTGTTCTTTCAATTTCCAGCGGAAACTATTTCTTATTTGTTGATTAGTTTGCATTTCTTGCATCAAAATCCAATCTTGCTGCGATTTGTTTGGTCCACGCGTTGGCTATGGACCCACTGCCCAATGCAGTGAAGGAGGAGTGCCCTGAGGCGGAGCCGAGCTCGTCTCGCCTCGAGGAGATCCTCATGGGGGCTCCCCGGCCGATGGAGGGGCTGCACGAAGTCGGGCCGCCGCCTTTCCTCAACAAGACCTTCGACATGGTCGATGATCCGAAAACCGATCAGGTGATCTCTTGGAGCTCGAAGAACAATAGCTTTGTGGTGTGGGATCCGGCCACATTCGCCATGACTCTGCTTCCGAGGCACTTCAAGCACAGCAATTTCTCCAGCTTTGTGAGGCAGCTCAACACATATGTAAGTGTTTGAAACAACTCCTATATGAGTTTTAATGTTGCATTTTTCTTTCGCTTTGAAGTACGAAAAATGGTTCTCGTTTTAGTCTTTGCTTTCTTATACTGTTGGATCTAATCTTTGGTTTGTCTTCTCTGCCATTTGTGATGGGATATTGAGTCCTTCACTTGAGGAAATAAGTAGGAGGAAGCAATCCAGGACATTACATTTCTGACTAGATGACCTTAACTGTGTAATCGATGTCATAGTTTTTCTGATTTCCTGACCAGTTTGATCGTTTTCATAGAAAATGTGCTGACCAGGACTTAGGCACTGAAGTAAAAGAATTGACTATAGAACACAAATCAAGCTTGGAAACAGATCTTTGTTTTATCCTCGGAAACTTATGAAGAAAATGGCCAAGCAAAATAAAAGAATGAAAACTCTTGAGCAAAAGAGAAAACAATGCATCCATGCGAGAATTTTAGGTGGCTCATGCATATGCTAGTCAATGCTGGATATCTGAAAAAAAAATTGAGGAATTCTAGCATTACAAAACTTTAAGGCCAAGTTTTTTTTTGCAATAAACTATTCAGCTCTAACTCTGAAGAATCACTCAGAAAATTAAAATATGTGGATTGCTCAAAATATATCTAGAATATGGAACGTATAACTGCTTGAAAGAAGTCATGTAGAGATGCAAGTCAAAAGGGTAGTTGTCTTTCAGGTATAGAGTGGAATCATAAAGATAAGAAAATGTAAAAATACACTCATTGGAATGATCAAGAAATTTTAACTACAGATTGGAAAACTTAGGGAAAGGGCAGCTAAAACTGGCTAATATTATTGCATGTATTAGAAGCAACAACAGGACTGCTGATAGCAACAACATTCAGCCAATACCATATATTTAATTGGTAATCTATGTTGACGATTGAAATTGTTTGCAGATAATTTAATTATTGGGAAATGATTTGGTGAATTGACCAGTGAAATTTCTTAAATAATAGAGGAGTTAAAAAGATAAATCAAAAATTGGTTGGACTATTTCACTGAAACAATCCTAGTTGTCAGAATTCTTATAACAAATGCTGATATTACAGCAACAGAACCTAAGCGGGAGACATTCCCATCTCTTTTCTGTATATGTTTCTAGTAGGGAGCAATCACTCACTCTCTTTTTAATTATATCATTTTTATTATTTTCAAAAAGCATAGGTCTCTCTTTTTCTGTTATGTAACTTCAATTGCAACCTTTTTGGGATGTTTGGACAATGACTATTTTAAATCTTGAAGGCCCGAGGATGTTCCAAAAGCCTAATTTTATGGGGCTTTCATACGCCACAAACAATGAAAACCATTAGTAAGATAAAGTTTTTACCATGACCTTTGAGTTATCAAGACAAAAATGTTTAATGATGCATAGGTTGTATTCCTATTTCACCACCCTTCTTTCTGATGCCATCTAAAATTTCATGGAAATATGTTCCTGATTTCCGTTTCTTATTAGTTAATTTGTTGGTGTTGACGATTTGGAAGGCTAATGCCACCTCTGATAGAAATATATAAAGTGGGTAGACTCCACCTACGCAAAATTGATGCTTGAATATCTGTGCTAATGCATTTTATTGAATTCCTTTCTGTAGCTACACAGAAAAGTGCACTAGAACAAGCAAAAGCAGCAGAATGTTCCTAGCAGGTCCCAGTGAACACCATCCAAGAATGCTCTGTAGTATAGCTATTTCGTTGCTTATTAGTTATTGCAATATATTTAATTTCCTCTATTCAGTAATTTTGCACTGGTCAAATTATGCAAGTTAATGTAATTGGGCAATCTATTCCTTTACACGAAATATGGAAAATGAAGGAGAAGAAAGAAGAAAGAAGAAGAAAAGAGAAGATAATGCATTTTCGCTATGAAGGTAATAGTATTGGTAGTTTACTCATTGTCACTGCATTCTTCCATATGGGTCTTCTTCAACTCCCACTCTGAAACCAAGCTAGTTCATCTAATCCCAGTTTTATCTCTTAGATTTATTACCCTTATATTTTGAATTTTAACTTTTCTTGAACAAAGATCAAGAACTAGCATTTATTTTTCTGCTATGATGATTTTTCTTTATAACCATTTCTCTTTATTAGTACTCATTTAAATTTGGGTTGCTTCCAGCATTTATCTGATGGTGGATGTGTTATCCCCTCAGGGTTTCAGAAAGGTGGATCCAGATCAATGGGAATTTGCAAATGAAGGATTTCTCAGAGGACAGAGACATCTTCTCAAGACAATAAAGAGACGGAAACCACCATCCTATCCTCTCCCCAGGCAGCAAAATCTTGATTCATGCCTTGAGGTCGGACACTTCGGATTTGATGAAGAAGTCGACAGGTTAAAGCGTGATAAGGACATCCTAATGGCAGAGGTGGTGAAGCTAAGGCAGGAGCACCAGACCACAAAAACTCATCTCCAAGCCATGGAAGAGAGGCTACATGTTGCAGAGCAAAAGCAGCAAAAAATGATGGGATTCCTAGCAAGAGTGATGCAGAACCCTGACTTCTTACGGCAACTGGCCCAGCATCAGGAGAGAAGAAAAGAGCTTGAGGAAGCTGTTTCTAGGAAAAGGCGCCGACATATAGACAGAGTGCCTTATAATGTTCAGGGAGAAACGAGCAAGAGCCAGGTTTTCGAGACACAAATGGCTATTGAAACAGGAGATAAGGGGAGGTTTTTTGGGTCTGAAGTCCCTGGGATGGAAACTTTATCAATGGAAATCGAGTTACAAGGGAAGAGTAGGGAGGAGGAAGACAAACCTGAGGAGAAAAAAGAAAGGGCAGAAGAGGAGCTGAATGATGACTTTTGGGAAAAGTTGTTGAATGAAGGGGTTGGAGAGGAGGATAGATTGGAGGGAAGAGAGGATCCAGATGATGTTAATGTCTTGGCTGAGAATTGGGCTACCTAAGCTCTAGCAAGTCAAAATAGGTAGTCAAAATTTTCTCCCTGTATTTCCTTTCATCTCAGTCTTGTTTGAGTTAACTTGATCCATCATTTCTTTGTCTTAAGGTGATGCTGAGATTTTTAACAATCTGTCATTCGTTTTGTCTGCTGGCAGGAATGCTGAGATAACTGGTAACTTTAGGGGGAGAGGAGATGGAAGCCAGACATTGCAGTCTTGATTGTGATAATCCATATTATCTATTCTTGCAGATTTTAGCCACTCTTTATTCAAATGCATTTTTTTCTTCTTTCTCAGCTGATCAAACATTTTAAAATGTTTTCTGAGCAGATCAGCAGACCAGAAGCATATGCATTCAAGTGACTGGGGAGCTTGCTTCATCAGGATTTAAAGGTCTTGATATTGCTCATAAACCATTTGATTCCTTAAATTTTAGGATGGCATGATTTATTAACTATGCTGAGTTAGCTTTTCCCTGTTGGATATAGGCTCTTGAAATTTAGAGGGTTCCACTGAAGGATTGGTGTTTGTATGGATACAAGATGTTAGGATTTGCAGCAGGGTTTTGACGAAGATCACTGGCTTAGTTACTTGCTGTTGTGGGTTGACTGGTTATTGATCCGAGTTCGAGTCTTGTGCATTGAGGACCATTGGAATTGACCAGCTAATGCAGGGTTAGCTTTGTTTATTTTGAACCATGGGGGTGGCCGTTGCCATATATATATATATATATATATATATATATATATATATATATATATATATATATATATATCTTGAATTTTGAGAATATAAGCAAGTTTCTGATGGTGTATACAGGTCATGTAGCACTGACCATATGTATCTTTAGGTAACTAAGCTGTTCAATTTGCTAACCAAATGTCTATGATCTTGTAGCATTGTTGGTATTGGATTTTTCTTGGTACATGATTTCAAATTGTTGCCTCTTCTGTATGCATTTGGTTGAAGTTCTTTGTGATTAGAGATAGCAAATCTGTCAATGGTTATAAATGAATCGGACCAACATTAAAGTATAATGGCAAATGGGTGTAATCCGTTTATTAATCGGATCAGCAATCTAAATTCGAACCTATTCGGTGTATTGCATGGGTTATACGATACAACTTATATAATTCATATAATAATCAAGTTGTGTTTGGTTTGGCACGAATAAGCGATTGTGTAGCCCATTAAGCATGTGCGTGCATGTGTTATCTTTATATTTTTAGTTTTGAGGGTTAGAATTTAGTTTACGAATCGTTATGATATATCTATTTAGTATAATTTTAATTGTTCCCTATCTATTTCATCCAACCACTAATCCTATATGTTGATAATAATAATTAATTAAAAGTAATATTAATTTAAATAAATAGGTCTAGTAGATTGTGTTGAGTGGCAGGTTGGGTTATACTAATGGACTAGTTTAATAATTAGGTCATGCATAAGTGCATTCATGTTAGATCAATCTTATTTATTCATCATATCTGATGATCAATTTAATTTTGATTCAAATTCGTTTATGTTTAACGTAAAATCGCTATATAGGATCTGATGGGGCCAGTGGGACCCATGGGCCACAATGATCGCATCTGGGCTTGGCCTCGGCAAATCGGCCTTTCCTCCTCGGTCCCAGCAAGTTCTCGGCGGGCCCAGTAAGTCCAGGGCAGCCTACCCGAGTCCGCCACCTTTTATCTCTCCTTCAAGTCGGCCTCCGTCTTTTTCTATCCGACCTTTACTCCTCAACGGCCTCAGGAAGCATGGGCTCCGCCTCCCAAGTCAGCCTCTGTCTCCCTCGGTTGTTCTCAGGATTCGTCCTGGCCCCAACTCTCGTCAGACCCGTCTTAGCCCTAGGGATGTCCATGGCTCCATCCTAGCCATCTTCTCCCCGGCTCTTCTACCGTCAAGGACGGCCTCGCTTTGTCGGCCTTCCATTGACGTCCCAGCTGTCCTCGTTCCAACTCCAAGGACGTCCATGTCACCAAGCCTGACTCCAGGAGCATCGTTCGAGCCCGGTCCCCTATCTCGGCTGCTCCTAGCGACGACACCTCCGGCTCCCGAGTCCAGGCAGGAGCAACTATCTTCATCTTCGAGTCCTAACGGTGTCTCTTGGCTCCTAGTTCATCCATGACCGGACGGCCCCTGTTCCCAGTCATCCCCGGCCACCGTCATCCTCCTCGTCAAAGGTATCAAGATCTTCAGCAAAAGCCACAAGCTCGAGTGGCAGCTCCAAGCCATCTAGTTCGAGGCTGATCGACTTCCAGCTTCGGACAACTCAATCTCTGCCTCGGCCCGTCCCGGCTCGCCGGCCTCTTCCTCTCCGGCCCATCCTTGTCGGTCTCTCTCTTCTCTCAGCACCCGGCCGCCACCAGCTCTTCGATCCGTCTCAGCCCCGGGTTACCAGCTCCCTATCTCAAACTCGCTCCCGGCCTTTGGCTCTGGCCTCCATCCTCACTTCCAGCCGCCCGGCTCCCGTCCGTGACCTGGCATCTGTGTGGTTGCTCCCGGCTCTGTTCCGGTAGCAACTAGTTCCCGATCTCGGCCACGGACTCTCGGCCACGATGGCCTCCGGCTCCTTCCCGGCCTTCCACAGATGTCCCCGGCTCCGGCCCCAGTTCCATCTCGGCCTCCTCTGGCCCTCATGCAAGAAATCACGGCTCCGGTTCCTGGTTCATGGCCATCCCAGCTTCCAGCACCAACATCCCTGGCTCCTAGCAGCCACCCCCGGACTCCCTACTCTAGTCCCCGACTTCCTCGGCTATGCATGTGTTCTACGTAGCCATGTGTGTATTCTGATCAAGGCTACCTTCTCTGCATGAAGCCATGCACGGCTCCACAAGCCTTGGCTCCCGGGCATCCCAGCCGGCATCCAGCTCCCGGCCTTTGGCTCCATCCTAACCCGACACTAGGGAACCAGACCTGGTTCCATCCTTTGTTCGACGTCTCGAACCCTTGGCTCCGCCCCGACTTCGTTCCGATCTCCCAGCACTGTGCCGATGCTGACCTCGCCCTGGACTCCCAGCTCTCCCTCGGCCACCTCCTGAGTCATAGCTTCAGTTCCCAGCTTCGTGGAATCACCAGCAGTAGTCAGCACCACTCTCCTCCCATGGCTGCTTCAATGCTAGCTGCGGTGTTAGCCTTTACATCAGTTCCAGAATTGGTTTGAGTGGCAATGTGGACCGATCACCATCCTTGGCTCATACTTTCAGCATGAGCCAAGTCCACTAACCACTTGTGGCCCACATGCCTGACAAGATTTGACCCACTAACCAGCTGCAGCCACCCACTCTGACGGGACTTGGCCTGCAGCTCTAACATGCCAACAAGGAAGTAAGCCTCACTATTGCTGCCATCACCTTAAATGCTCTGACAAGTGGCAGCACCTCAAGTCTCATAGACATCAACTCTGACACTTCACCCATAAAAGCCATCATTATGAGGCCTCAACCACTCAAACCAGATAGACTCTAAGTATCCATAAATTGGGTAAGAGGGACCCCAATAAGGTAACTCAAACAACTCATTACACTCCTAAACGCTCATACCTACTTACAGAGAGCGCTTCTCTAAGCCTCTCTCTTTCTTTCAAGCTTTCTCAAGCTCACGGCTGTTGCCCAGAGCACTGACTTAAGCATCGAAGGATTCCCACCAGAATCTCTAGTCTCCAAGACTTTTTTGCACGCTCCCATGCACAAGAAGCTTGCCGAAAGATCTCGAGCTCGCTGGAGGAGGCAACTGGACGCTCGCAGACGTACGAGGAGGGTGATCTGGCAACAACAGATTGGCGCAACAGGAAGGGGGAGAGACCAGAGTTCTACGACATTAAGCTACAAGCCCTCACTCCCTCTATGATAACAATGGTGGATAAAAAGATGGTGATGATAAAGACCCAAGAGGCTTCCGCCAGTAATGTTGGGAGGGCACCCACAACGAGCTGAGCAACAGGAGGCCGGCTCTCTGTTCCATCATCACTACTATTTTAGGCCATTCAGGCAAAACATCATGCTACCCTCACCCTGCAAATCCAAACATTAATGGCAGCTGCCCAAAAGTTGCGAGAGCAATATTCCATAACACACAGCAGCAAACAAGAGCTCATGCTGCTCCTTTAGTCGTCGCTCAAGCCAGCCATCATCCATCTGGTGGAAGATCTCCCTAGCGAGAGACTCGCCACCGTCATATCTCTCCGAGGCTCATCAGCAAGAGCAAGCTCAAGCTATCAGTAAAGAGCCCCTCCAAGCTCACCAACAAACACCACAAACGTGAAGCCCCCCAAACGAAGCAGAAGGAGATAAATTTCTCCAACGAAAAAGCTAAGTATACTATACTTTGAGAAAAAATTTTTTTTTATTAGTATCTGAATGCATTACAGGAAAACCGACAAAATTAACCTTTCAAAAGGTTCTCAATGGTCTAGCGATTATAAGGTCACCCCCGAGCCGGCCGCGAAAATCTCGAGGCGGTTCAATACCTATGGTTTTGGCGACCTCGAGTCATCCCTCGAGCCAGTACACAAACCCCCGAGGCAGTTCTAGAGAAGCTCGGCGGCATCACGGCTAACAGATCACTACTCGGTCCAGCTTGGAGATACCCCCGAGGTGGTTTAATACCCTAACAATCCCGTACCCGCTCGAGTTGCATGTCAGGCTAGCCACGAAACCCCGAGGCGATTTTATTTCAGTCCCAACGGTTCTATTTCTGCTTCGGCAATTTTATCTCAGCCTCAACGGTTCTATCTCTGCTTTGGCAGCCTCAAGTCGGTGGATAGCCCCGAAAAAGACTTTCAGACTTTATGTCAAAAGACAAAAATCAATTCCCCTGCTCACAGTTGATGGGCATCCACTTTTGGACCCTATGTTGATAAAGGATTGTTGGCTACCCTTAGCCGGTTAAAAGTAATTAACTTACCTTCAAAATTTGCTTAAAGTTTTTGAACAAGCAAAAAGCATGGCTTCGAAGAACGTGCAAATGTCCACACAAGGCAGCGCAAAAGGAAAGCGATTTCTCCACCTGAAAGGAATCATAATTAAAGTTAACATGAAAAGATAGGTGCAAATGTAAAAAGTTCTACTCGCTTAGCTGATGCAGGGCACACAAGCTCAAGGAGCGTGAAGGGCATCTGATGGGGTCAGTGGACTCAATGGGCCACAATGACCGCATCTGGGCTTGGCCTCGGCAAATTGGCCTTTCCTCCTCAGTCCCAGCAAGTTCCTGGCGGGCCAACAAGTCCAAGGCGGCCTCCCTAAGTCTTACACCTTTTATCTCTCCTCCAAGTCGGCCTTCGCCTTTTTCTACCCGGCCTCTACTCCTCGGCAGCCTCAGGAAGCGTGGGCCCCGCCTCCCAAGTCGGTCTCTATCTCCCCGATTGTTCCCAGTATTTGTCCCAGCCCCGACTCCTTCAGACCGTCTTGGCCCCAGGGATGTCCATGGCTCCATCCTAGCCATCTTCTCCCTGGCTCTTCTGCCATCAAGGATGGCCTCGCCTCGTTGGCCTTCCACAGACGTCCCAACTGCCCTCGTCCCAACTCCAAGGACATCCATGTCACCAAGCCCGACTTTGGGAGCACCGTCCAAGCCCGGTCCCCTGTCTCGGCTGCTCCTAGCGGCAACACCTCTGGCTCCCGAGTCCAAGCGGGAGAAATCGTCTTCATCTTTGAGTCCCGATGGTGTCCCCTAGCTCCCAGTTTAGCCACGACCAGACGGCCTTTGTTCCTAGTCATCCTCGGCCACCGTCATCCTCCTCATCAAAGGTATTAGGATCTTCAGCAAAAGCCATAAGCTCGAGTGGTAGCTCCAGGCCACCTAGTTCGAGGCTGATCAACTTCTAGCTTCGGACAACTCCATCTCGGCCTTGGCCCATCCTTGGCTCGCTGGCCTCTTCCATGCCAGCCCATCCTTGTCGGCCTCTCTCTTCTCTTAGCACCTGGCCGCCACCAGCTCTTCGATCCATCTCGGCCCTGGGTTACTAGCTTCCTGTCTCAGACTCGCTCCCGGCCACCGGCTTCGGCCTCCATCCTCACTTTCAGCCGCCCAGCTCCCATCCGTGACCCGACATCTATGTCGGTTGCTCCCGGCTCTGTTCTGGTAGCAACTAGTTCTCGGTCTCGACCATGGACTCTCAGCCACGATGGCCTCCAGCTCCTTCCCGGCCTTCCATGGATGTCCCCCGGCTTCGGGCCCCCATTTCCGTCTCGGCCTCCTCCGGCCCTTGTGCAAGAAATTATGGCTATGGTTCTTGGTTCATGGCCATCCCAGCTTCCAGCACCAACATCCCCGGCTCCTAGCGGCCGCCTCCGGACTCCCTGCTCTCATCCCCGACTTCCTCGGCTATGCATGTGTTCTACGTAACCATGCATGTATTCCGATCAAGGCTACCTTCTCTGCATGAAGCCATGCACTTTTCCACAAGCCTTGGCTCCCGGGCATCCCAGCCGGCGTCCAGCTCTCGGCCTTTGGCTTCATCCCGACCCGGCACCAGGGAGCCGGACCCGGTTCCATCCTCTGTTCTGATGTCTTGAACCCTTAGCTCCGCCCCGACTTTGTCCGACCTCCCAGCACTGTGCGAACGCCGACCTCGCCCTGGACTCCCAGCTCTCCCTCAGCCACCTCTTGAGTCATAGCTTCAGTTCTCGGCTTCATGGAATCACCGGCAGCAGTCAGCACCACTCTCCTTCCATGGCGGCCTCCTCTCAAGGTGGCCCCAGTCCAAGGTGGCTTCAACGCTAGCCGTGGTATTAGCCTTTACATCAGTTTCAGAATTGGTTTGAGCGGCCACGTGGACCAATCACCGTCCTTGGCTCACTTCCAGCATGAGCCAATCCCACCAACCATTTGTCGCCCACGTGCCTGCCAAGACTCAACCCACCAACCAGCTGCAACCACCAACTCTGACGGGACTTGGCCTGCAGCTCTGTCATGCCAATAAGGAAGTAAGCCTCACTATTGCTGTCATCACCTTAAATGCTCTGACAAATGACAGCACCTCAAGTTTTACAGACATCAACTCTGATACTTTACCCACAAAAGTCATCATTATGAGGCCTCAACCACTCAAACCAGACAGACTCTAAGCATCCATAAATTAGGTAAGAGGGATCCCTGACGAGGTAACTCGAACAACTCACTACACTCCTAAATGCTCATACCTGCTTACAGAGAGCGCTTCTCTAAGCCTTTCTCTTTCTTTCGAGCTTTCTCAAGTTCACGGCTGTTGCCTAGAATACTGACTTGAGCGTCGAAGGGTCCCTGCCAGAATCTTCGATTCTCGGAACTTTTTGCAGGCTTCCAGGCGCAAGAAGCTTGCCGAAAAATTTTAGACTCGCTAGAAAAGATGACCGAACACTCGCAGTCGTACAAAAAGGATGATTTGGTAACAACATGATCTATCTAGTTTTTGGTAAACTAATCATTGAACTAGCAATGAATGTTCCATTGTCAGGCACATGGATTTCTAAATTTGCTATAATCCATCTTATTGGTAGAGGTGCCAAAGCCCTGCTCAACCGGCGACATAGCTGGCGACACTTGGGTTGTGCAGCCCAGCCTGTATTCCTTCTCAACAACACAGCCGGCCTGCTTTTTTATTTTTTTTATCATTTATCGATCCAACTGGCCAGGCAATATTTTTGATTTTTAAAATAAATTTCATAAAAATAAATTATACACCCCCACATATACACTCACCTTTGTTTATGGTGGTTAAGTGGCTTGTCATCGCCTGTTGCAATCATGCCGTCCTAGCATTGCATTGCTTGGTCTTCTCTGGTCATTTAAAGGAAAGTTTTCATCTTTGTCTTTCATTTGACATAGCAAGCTAGCTTAATAGATAATTTTTTTTTTTATTTTTTAAATTTTCTAAACTTATTTTTTACAAATAAAATAAAATAAATAAAATAATACTTTTTAATTGCTATCGGAGTGATCGGTTCTGGTCACTCCTCTTGTTTAGTGATAAGTCTATTTATTATCCCAATTTTATTATTAAAATAAATATTAATTACTTTGAATTTTTACAGTCCAATGATGCAGATGACACTCAAATCAGGATTCGGTTTACCCAAAAAGGAAGAAAGAGATGATTTCGCATAATTCTCGGTGCAAACTAAGGCAGGTGATGTTGAACAGATGGCTGAGAAATTTTCTCATAATATCTGAATGATCTTGAGCGTCTGATTGACTCCAACTTTGATTAGGAGAAAACACTAGAGTAGTTAGGGGGAGGAGTTTCTACAAAGCTCTTTTTATTCTTCTTTTATTTAGATTATTGTATTTAGGCTTGGGAGAGAAAAATTATGAAGGGGATGCTAGCAGCAGCAATGCATGGCTAGATTCCTTCAACTTGGGACGATGATGAAGCCTGTAATCAGGTTTTATCTTTCTTTTTGTTCTTAATTTCTATGCAATAAAAATTATGCTCTTCTTTATTATATCTTTTGAGTTATTTTTCTGATTGAGGTTTTGATCTGGCATACACGACCTGTACCCTCTATCGACATACCGTGATCTCAGGGTACGGTACGTGCCTAAGAGAAATAGATCGTAGTATGATAGATTAGACCCTTAACCTTAAAATTATTAGTAGTTTATACTCTAAACGAACGTACCATGATCTCCTGATATGGTCCATGCCTGATAAGAGATAAATTATTCTAATTTTAAATTTGCAAAAATTATTACTATTGCAACATTAAAAAAGAAGAAGATAAAACCTGTTTGCATGGTGGATTCGGATTCCTAGGTTGCTTCTCCTGCTATTTGAATTTCATTAATTAATTAGTTGTTATCTTTTAATAACCACTATTCTTAATATAATCCTTTATAGATAATTTTTTTTTCTTTTGTGAAATAATTGCCCTTGATCCCCGAGGATATGATCCCGATTCACCACTAGCTATAGTAGTGAGTATGTTTTATTTTTGACCGCCAACGACAGCGATCAAATTTTGGCGCCATTAACGGGGATTCAGGCACGATTACTTCATAAAAAAAAATTATTACAAATTATTTCTTAATTTTATTCTTATTTTTAATTTTTTTTATTATTTCATTATTATTTTGCTTTTATATAAAAGAAAAGAGTAAAAAAAAATTCCTTTTTGGTTGAATAGTTATTACTCTCTTTAGCTTATTGCTTTTTTTATAGTTACCTTAATTGTTAGATTTTCTTATTCTTTTTAACATAAAAAAATTTTCCTTCTTATCACAAATTCACTTTTAACCTAATCAACTTTCCTTTTAATTAACTTACCTTAAAAGAACCTAAAATAAAACCCTAAGACACTTTCCATAAAATATAATTAATTTTAAAAAAATAAAATAATAATAATAATACATAAATAAAAATAAAATATAATAAAAATAAAAAATATTTTATTTCTATGCTTAGATTGACTTAGGTAAATTTATTTTCTATGAAACTTAAAATTTTTTCATTGACATCTCATAATTTATTAGAAAATTAGAAACTTAATCATAAAAATCTAAAAAAAAAAATAATTAGATTAATTTTGTTTGATAATTTTAAGAGGTGGACATCTGCTTGTTGCATAGCATTTTCATAATTAACTTTAAGGGCACAAACCCCTAATCAAGATAAGATGGGGATTTCATCACCCTTCCTTGGCCCACAAACCACATCCTTCATTTTGCATTAACCCAAACCTTTAACTCTAAAATTAACTAGACATCAGTCCCTAAGGAACTCGAGTTCAATAGGACAAGTCACCCAAAAGAGTTGGACCAGGTTGAGATTGACTGCTTAACTGGTGTCTAGAAAAGGAAAGGAAAGTGGTTACTTAATTGGTTCTGTTCGCTTACCTAGTAAGCAACAGGGGATCCCCACTGACCTTACCCTTAATTGGCTAGTTGATCAGCTAATTTTGACTTGGAGGGCTCCAAGGCGGTCTTTGAAGTTAGGAGCTATCTAGATCTAGGGTAAACCTAGAGTAGAGAGTCTAATCTTTGTTAACTTGATTGCTAAGAATTACTAAACCCTAATTAAATTATTCATTGCTCTTAGTTCTAGGAATCTTTTAGGATATTTTCTTTAGAATCTTCTCCTTTCTCTTCTATTATATTAGTTAAAAAAACAACTGAATTACTGTTTGCTTTAGAGTGTATTGGTAGGGTATATGCTTTGTCACCGATCGTTACAATCCAACCTCATACCCTTAAACCCTGAAATAGAGAGAACTTGTAGAGCAAACAGAGCATGCATTATGGATCTTAATCAAGAAAATAATCCACTACATCAATTAAAGGAGTACTTCGCCCCTTCACAATATACAATTCATCATGCATACAAGTACCCCCAGTAGAGGCTGTTCAATATGAAATTAAGTCCAGTGTAATCCAAATGTTACCAGCTTTTCATGGATTTACAAATGAAGATCCCTATAAACACTTAGATGAATTCTTAGACATTTGCTCAACTGTCAAGATTCAACATTTCTCCGATGAGGCACTTAGGCTTAAGTTATTCCCTTTCTCCCTAAAAGATAGAGCCAAGTATTGGTTAAATTCACTAGACATTATAATTTCAACTTGGGACCAACTTCAGAGGGAATTTCTTAAGAAATACTTTCCTATAGGAAAAACGAATCAAATTAGAAAAGCCATAACCAATTTTTTGTAGGGAGAAACAATCCCTGAGGCATGCATATTTTAAAAAATTTGATAACAATTATCATTGCGGAATTTTAAAGATTACATACTAATCTATCTAACATGCATCAAGATCATATCTTTGCATTGTATATAGGATCATTGATCCAAAATATGCATATAAATAAAAATATCAAGATCATATCTTGATCTTCAAGATGACTAGTCATACTACTTATTTTGAAGCCTGCCTTAAGATCTAGGGATCAAATCGCTTACCTTAAGAACAGTAGGTAAATCCTTATTACTCTGCAGCTGTTCAATCGTCTGGCCTCTAGTATCATCCACGCGAAGCCCCGAATGATCGGATTTTCGGGAGTGCTAGCTCACGAAAAAACAGCTTTGCTGATCTTGAATCCTCCCACTTGAATCTTCCTCTAAGATCCACCACGCTTCCGCTAACACCAGAATCACTAGGATTTTTTATTCTTATTTTTTTTTATTACAATCCACGACATATCATGTATTGTTGTTATGTGTATTTTGGTGAGGGAATGCCCTCTATTTATAGTCTCAATTTTGCCTTAACATTGAATTCTGACATTAAGAATTCCGTCATTTGGTAAAAGCGAAGAGACGCCGAAGGCACGACGCTTGGTTTAATTCCGAAGTTCGGTGAAAACAAAAGAGCGGTGAAAACCAAAGAGTCATGGCTAAATCCGACGTTCGGTGAAAATTAATGTTAGGCATTAAATTCTATATGAGAATTTAATCTCTCATGAGATGAGACTTTAGCCATCTCTTCATATGAGATCCTTATGTGAGAGGTTTGGATTCAGGTGATGGTTTAATCTGATCTGAATTTATTTGACTGAACCCACATAGATCATGGTCCAAGCCCAAATCAAATTTGGCTAGTCCTAAATCTATTTAAATCTAAATCAAGTCTAATTTCAAATCAATATTTGAAATTGACTAGTCCTTCTAATGGACTTAAACCAAATTGAATCTTATTCACTTGTACTTAACCCAATTGAGATAATTCAATCAATCAAATTGATTAATTAAATCATATACGATTCTCAATCATTGATCAGCAAACATATCATCCTAGGAAACTTCTATGCATGTGACTCTCTAGGTTCGAACCTAAGCCGGTAGCATAGAACCAACTTTCTATACTAATCGATGTGCCCATCTAGCAATGGAACCCGACGTTCGGATAGGTCGAAGAGTTACCGAGCAAACTCTAAGAACCCTAAGAAAGTTACCGTATAATTCATCCTCTTGACCACAAATGCTAAGGATGGCTTAAGAGCCTGTCAACTCTAAATAGCAAATCCATAAAGTGATTTCAACTTTAGTGATCATGTGACTTTCACATGAAGTGCCTTGGCCAAGGTCTTGCTAAATTGAAACACAAGTATTTCTCCTTTAACGGGATAGGTCAAATTCTATCTTGATCCACAACTGACTACCACAAGTACTTGACTGCACCTAGTAACCTTTCGTAGCTAGATTAGAAATCCAGGTTGTCCGGCACCTACGTACAATGAGTTGCTTGTAAGCCACTGGTTGTGATTTTAGGTCTGAAGGATACTTATACATATCTTCTCGGATTAACTCTTGACAGTAGAGTATCCGGAAATGAGTCACGTTCGGTGAAATGTACTCCTACACTTCCACCTGTATGTCATACTAGTGTCTCTACATTCCTTGGTTAAGAGGACAACCAACAAATATGATATACAACATCCTATAATTGATAGTACTATGGCCTGTCATAGTATATCATTTGGTCGCGAACTCTTTTAAGGACCTTCAAAGATAAATCCTCTTTGTCGTGAAGGAAGATCCTGAGGGCTTCATTACAATCAGGAGTATTAAGAAGATGTTCTTGTAATGAATAAACTGCCAAATAACTTTTATTAAAATATCAATTTATATACAATTTACATTAGCACAATCATCAAATGATTGGCTTTAGGATACAATTCCCAACATTTTTCTCAGTTAGAGGAAGAAATGTTTCATGAAACGTGGGAGAGATTAAAAGAATTAACTAGGAAATGTCCGCACTATGCAATACCTAAATGGAAGTTAGTTCAACGCTTTTATGATGGATTGTCAGAAAGGCATCGACAAATGGTGGATGCCTCATGTGGAGGAACATTTATACTAAAAAATGAACATGAGGCATGGTAGCTTTTTGAAACTCTAAGTGAAAATTCCTGGTACTACATGTCTGCTGCCTGTAGAGATCCTCCCATAGAACCTAAGAGAGGGGGAATATACAACATAGGTCACTCTATAGACATCTCTATCAAAATTGATGAACTATCCCAAAAACTTGATTGAATTCTACAAGTTGGAAATACCTCTTCCCCATCTACTCAATTACATGAGGCTTATATAATCTGTTCGAGTCCGACCCATTCTATAGGTGAATGTCCAGCCACATACCAATTTCCTGAGCTTATTCAAGAGCAAGCCTACCCAGCCCAAACCTGAATGGCTCCTAGACCAGGAAATGATCCATATTCGAATACTTACAATCCTACCTGGCAAAATCACCCAAATTTTTCATGGAAACCCCAACCTATCATCAGTCCAACATCAATTAGGCCTAACCATCAGGAGACCCAATTTAGAGGCATGTTGTATTCCCAATATCCAAGTGCTCCTCAACATTCACCAAATAATTATGATCCTACTTTCGAAGAGAAGGTGTTACAAGCATTGAAAGGGTTAGAAATGAATACTCAACTTCTTCACTCACACACACAATCCATTACAAAACTAGAAACCCTGATAGGTTAACTAGCCACAGCATTCAATGAAAGAGAATGGGGTAAGCTACCGAGTCAGCCCGAAGCTAACCCTAGGAACCTAAACATCCAAGGATCCAAACAAGGAGCCCAGATTAGCCAACTAAGTGTCATCCATACATTAAAATCTGGAAAACAAATAGATAATCAGATGGATACACATGAAGAAGAAGAATTAGAAGTCTCACCACTTGAACAACTTATTGAGCTGGATCAACCCGAAACACTTGAGGCATCAGAGTCTGATATAATGCCTAACCCACCAGCTGAGCCCATGTCAGAAAAGATAAACAAAAAATTAGGGTTGTAGCACCATTCCCAAATAGAATTAAGTCCAATCAAAATTTAGCCCAATTCGATAAGATTTTAGAGGTCTTTAAGCAAGTTAAAGTGAACATCCCCTTACTGGACACGATCCAACAAGTCCCAACCTATGCCAAATTCCTTAAGGATCTATGTACCAAAAAGAAGGCCATCAATGTGCCCAAGAAAGCCTTTCTGGCAGCCAGTGTAAGCTCTTATCTATCAAACCATATGCCAGTAAAATACAAAGATCTAGGATCACCCACTATTTCATGCATTATGGGGAACACCCTCATAAATAGGACTCTATTAGACTTAGGGGCAAGTGTTAATATATTGCCATACTCTGTATATGAGCAACTAGGGTTAGGAGAACTAAAGCCTACGAAAATGATCCTACAACTAGCTGATCACTCTTTGAAAGTACCCAAGGGAATAGTAGAGGATGTATTGATCAAAGTTGGTAACTTTATCTACCCATTGAACTTTGTGATTTTAGAAACTGAATCGATGACAAACCCAAAAAGCCACATCCCAATGATTTTAGGTAGACCATTTTTGGCCACATCTAATGTTAGGAAATGTGTCCTACAGCCAATCGTCTAGCTTGTAGACGGTTATGAGTTGATGTATATGAACATGATTTATTCAATAAATAAAAGTAAATTTTGACCATACAGCATATAGTTTACATCTTTCAGTAGAATTCCAATATGTTGTAGTCCTTAGAGTTACATGTATTCGACAATGGAGGAATTGTTGAGTAACTCTTAAATAAGTTCGCGGCCAAATAATACGTCGTTACCGAGGACGATGACGTAATCAAGTGTAGGTCGTTGTATGTCATATGGGTTGGTTTGTTCTCTTAAACCAAGGAGTGTATAACACTGGTATGACATGCGGGTGAGTGTAGGAGTACATTCACTGAACAGTGACTCATCTCTGTTGAGTGCTCAACTGCCTGGAGCAACTCATAGAAAGGTAATGGGTATAAGTGACCCTTTGATATGAGACTATCATGTTGACTTGATAAGTAACTCACTGTACTTAGGCACTGGACCACCCAGATTTCTAATCCGATGACGGAAGGTTGCTGGGTGCAGTCAAGTACTTATTGGGTCAGTGATGAGTCAAGATGGGATTGTCCACTCTAAGTGTTAGAGAGAGTGCTCGAACTATGTTTCAATTTAGTAAAACCTTGGCCAAGGTAATCTTTGTGAGGTGTCACAAGATTCATTGCATTGAAACATACTTGGGTGATTTACTCGGAGTTGGCAGTTAACTCCGTATTTGCCCAGAGTACTAGGACAAGGGGATGAATTATGCGGCAACCATAGCCTGGGTTTCAGAATGTTGCCTTGTGCAAATTTGATCTATCCGGACATCGAGAACCATAGCTAGATGGTCACATCGATTAGTATAGAAAGCGTTCCTGTGCTACCGGCTTAGGTTTGAACCTATGGAGTCACGCACATAGTCGGATGACTTGTACGCAGGCGTGATCACTAATTTAAGTGGGACTCAATCAGATGGGTCATACGGGGTTCGTTCTGGCTATGTCTAGCTAGCTCTAGACATTAGCGGCAATACCTACTTCGAGGGTGATTTGAGTTATTCAGTAACTCAAATAGAATTTTGGGACATGATATGAATCTGGAATAAAGTTAATTTGAACCATGGACCAATGGTTGTTCTGATAACAGAGTGGTTTGGATTTGGGTTCGAAGTGGTTCGATCCGGATATCCAATAGAGCCTCTGAAAGTTTATTTATGAATTTTGAATTCATAAATCACTTCGGATTGGAGCTCGACATGGCACAATATGAAGTATGATTAAAGAGCTACGAGTAGCTTCTTTCGGATTTGAATTTGAACTTCAAACGGAATTGATTGGATCAATTCTATTAACAAAAGAAAATTTTAATTGATAATATCTTTCATTCATCATCATCCACTTGTTATAACAACTGGAGTTATTAATTATGTTACGGGAGGATTTTCAAAGGTCCCGTCACTCTACGTTTCCTCTTAGGCTCGCCGTTTGAGGGACACATTGATGAGGTGACTGCGGACTTAATGCCATGATGGGATTCATGTAATGGCATTTTAAAGAGCTCTTTCACGTTTTTTTTGATTGTGAAATTTTTCATCGGATATAAAAGGTTAAGATGTGAATAAAAAAGGGTGAACATGTAAGAAGAAAAAAAAATGTCAGAGACTTTTTCGTGAAAGCTGATCTTCTGCAATCACAGAAAGTCTGCAAGAAGTCCAATTGAAGATTGTCTCTTCTTGGGAGAAGAGTTCTCCTTCCATTATTCAAGAATTCCACCTCCTGTCTGCATTCATCAGGCATGTGTGTGATATAGAGGAGCGGTGCGTGCGGCTCTTGCAAGGCACGAAGGGAAACTTCTCTCTACAGATCGGATTTGTTACCTTCGTTATCAACAGCTTCCGCAACGAGAGGTACTATTTTAAACTTATTGAAATAATCTTAAATTTTAGATCTGTTAATTTTTTTTAATTAATATTCAATGTGAATATTAAAACTGATTTACATGCTTTCCACCTTGAGATCCTGTGCATAGGAAAAACTATTTTTTTCCCTTCATCTAATGCCCTAATTAATTGTCGAAATGGATTAATGAAACTCTCCTTTGGAAATATATCAATTGATCTTAATATTTTTAATCTTACCAATACACATCAAACGAGCGACTCAAATTATGTTCAAGATATTGGTTATGATTCAATTGACCTTAGTGATAAAAAGCTTGACCTAAAAACCTGCATAAACCAAGATGAGGAGCAAATTAATGAGGTTGATATAATTGATGAAAAATCAAGATGGAAACTTCCAACTGAACCACTAGAGAAAGTACCTGAACCATTACCTAAACAATCAATAAAGGATGCACCCAAATTAGAACTGAAACCACTTCCCAAGCATCTCAACTATGCATATCTAGGTCCATCAGAAATCTCGCCAGTGATTATTTTAACTAACCTAGACTCCTCACAAGAAGGGAAACTATTGAATGAGAATAAAGAAGCGTTAGAATGGACCATTGCTAACATAAAAGGAATTAGCCCCTCGATCGCTCAACATAAGATTCACTTAAGGGAGAAAACCAAGCCTATAAGAGACCCTTAAAGAAAACTTAAACCAACCATGAAGGAAGTAGTAAGGGAAGAGATCATCAAACTCCTTGATAATGGTAATCAAAGTAAGCCATAACGTCTGGCTGAAGACGTTAAACTTAGCACTTTTTGGGAGGCAACCCAAAATTTTTATGTTCTAGCCTTTATTTCATGATTCTTATTTTTAGGAATAAGAGACTACTCTGCACTGTCACTCCTAATATTACACGAGGCATATCTCATCCAGGTGGTATTTCTTCTTGTTTTATTCTTTCTTACTTCATTAAGGACAATGAGAATTAAGTTGGGAGGTAAGAGAAATCTTTTGAAAAATATTTGAAAACACCTTGGCATTTTTTAAAAATTTTAAAATTTTTATAGAAAGAAATTCTTAAGCAAAATTGACTAGAAAAAAAGGTAATAGAGTTAGAAAGTATTGGCTAATTACTGTAGAGAGCCAAGGAGTAGACTAGCTGGTCAGACTTTTAGTAACCTACTTAGGTCATCTAAAGGCTATTAGCATTTCCATTGCACATGCACACTGACGAAGTAAATTAGGTATTAGTTGTAAGGTCAATTAGAGATTCAATTATTACTGAAAATTAGTAATTGATATACACCCCAATGAGAGAAACTTGAATTTAAGGAAAAAGCTATCTGCCTGATAAAATAAATAAATAAATAAATATATATATAAATAAAAAATATAAGTCTAAACATTGGTTTCCCATCGAGTAACCGAACACCTTCGCCTAAGTAAGCGTTGTTGTTCGCATCAAAAATGGGCAATGTGAAGGCATCGCTAAAAAAATAAAAATAAATAAATAAATAAATAAATAATATATAAGCAGCGTGAAAGCAATCTCAGGTCATGTGCTTAATTTGAGGGTGTATAAAAAATTGATCAAAGTAAGTAATAAGTGAAGATACCATTGTTTCTTACAAGCTAATACCGAAATGCTAAGTTAGCCATCACAAACATAAGTGCTCTAGATCTATAGATGAACTCTAAGAAAGTTTCTAATAGTTTTGATAGCAAAATTTACTTCAAAAACTCAATACTTAGTTAGTGATACTGGCTATCTTCTTTCAACCTTAAGCCTAGATTTAATTTTGCAAAAGAGAATTTTAGTGACGCATGGTTTTATTTTAATTACATTGCTAAGGGACTAGCAATGATTAAGTTGGGGGGTGTGATAAGTCTATTTATTATCCCAATTTAACTATTAAAATAAATATTAATTACTTTGAATTTATTAAGAACTGATACTTTTTATGTATGTTTGCAGAAAAGAATCCTATAGATGGAAAAAGCTTAATTTTTGGAGTCCAATGATGCAGATGTCACTCAAATCAGGATTCGGTTTACCCAAAAAGGAAGAAAGGGATGATTTCGCATAATTCCCGGTGCAAACTAAGGCAGGTGATGTTGAACGGATGGCTGAGAAATTTTCTCACAATATCTGAATGATCTTGAGCGTCCGATTGACTCCAACTTTGATTAGGAAAAAACCCTAGATGAGCTCTATAAAAGGAGGACCTCAGGCAGTAGTTAGGGGGAGGAGTTTGTACAAAGCTCTTTTTATTCTTTTTTTATTTAGATTATTGTATTTAGGCTTGGGAGAGAAAAATTATGAAGGGGATGTTGGCAGCAGCAATGCGTGGCTAGATTCCTTCAACTTGGGATGATGATGAAGCATGTAATCAGGTTTTATCTTTCTTTTTGTTCTTAATTTCTATGCAATAAAATTATGCTCTTCTTTATTATATCTTTTGAGTTATTTTTCTGATCGAGGTTTTGATTTGGCATACACGGCCTGTACCCTCTATCGACGTACCGTGATCTTAGGATACTATACATGCCTAAGAGAGACAGATCGTAGTATGATAGATTAGACCCTTAACCTTGTAATTATTAGATAGTTTATACTTTAAACGAACGTATCGTGATCTCCTGATATGGTCCGTGCCTAATAAGAGATAAATTATTCTAATTTTAAATTTATAAAAATTATTACTATTGCAATATTAAAAAAAGAAGATAAAACCTGTTTGCATGGTGGATTCGGATTCCTAGGTTGCTTCTCCTGCTATTTGAATTTCGTTAATTAATTAGTTGTTATCTTTTAATAACTGCTATTCTTAATATAATCCTTTATAGATAAATTTTCTTTTTCTCTTTTATGAAATAATTGCCCTTGATCTCCGAGGATACGATTCCGATTCACCACTAGCTATAGTAGTGAGTAGGTTTTATTTTTGACCGTTTAACTTTTTGGACCCTAATAGATCGCATCATTCCATAATTTTGTTGATCTTCTTTATGGTTACTTCTCTCGTCTTTTATCTTCGATGTTCTTGCCATTTGGAATAAAGATTTCATCTTTATTTTCAATCTAACCTCACATTGTGGTTGTTCTGTCATACTAATCCTTCAGATTGATCAATATCTTCAACAAATCAAGCTTCAATCGACCCCTTTTATGGTTAAGTATCTAATTTCCAACACTGAAAATAGATAATGATGCTACCATGGATACCGAGGGGATTAGCAGATCACCGCTAATAGTAGCAAGCATAGGATTATTATTCTGATTTATTTTCCAACATGCTAAAATATCAAAGCTATCTAATTTTTCTTAAATTAAGAAGTTTGTAAACTTATTATTTAAATAAAAAGATAACTCAGTATTAGATGATAATTTTTAAATATTTATTATTTTATTAATATATTTATATTTTATAAATATCATCCTTATTACTACTACTATCTAGGGCCAATCTTTAAACATTTTACTATTCTTATATTTCTGGCAATATAGTATATACATTTCTTTTATTAACTTAGTAATTTCATAATTGATATTACAAATTTCATATATCATATTACTATAATTTCTTCTAATATTGTTAATACATTGTATTTATATTTAGGACCCATAAATAAAGCTAAATAATGAAAACATAAAATTTATTGTCAATAATTATTATATTTTAATGTTATTGCTTCAATTATATTTGCAAAACCTTCTACATCCCTAAAAGTTGCGAAATAGTCAATAATGTTATGAATTTGTCACAAAACTATAGGAGAGATGGGATAATAAGTATTGAAAAAAATATTAATAATATTATAAAAATATTCTAGAGATTCTTTAATAATAGCAAAAGTAGCCCAATGAGAATTTAATATACGATTACTCGGCAAATGATCTTTATAAAAACTAGTAATAATATTTTTGCATTTAAAACATAATTGTAACCTTAAATATGTTGAATTTCGTTTATATTTTATGTCTAATACAAATTATTTATATTTTTTACTATGAATAATATATAAATTTAAAATCCTATTTTGTGGCTCCTGAAGACATTCTATACTTAATAGCATCTCTAATTTTAGTTGCATGTTCTTCAATAACTTTTAAACTATTTTGTATAACTAAATTTAAGATATAATATGCATATTTTGTATAAAATAATTTCTTATATAAGATGTGATGCAAGTATTGTTTGAACAACTCAACAACAATACTATTATTAGAAGCATTATTTAAACTAATTAGAAAAAGTTATCATCCATATGGTATTCATATATTATGCACAATTGAACTAGAAATGTTGAAGGCATGGTTCAAAAATTTAAATAATTTAAAAATAATGATTCGTTTGTGCAAAATCCAATCAAAATTAATGAAATATATGGTAATATAAATATAAAATAACTCAAAATTGCTGCTCTATGTATCAAAATTAAGTGCTATTTGCTATCAAAATTTTAAAAATAAGAAATTAAATTTTATTTATATTGAAAATTTTATCTAAAAGAATCAAGTTTACCAATATTTAAAAAAAAAATTATAAGCAGTATTTAAGGTATTTTTTATATATTTTTTAAAATATTTATTATAATAAAAGAAAAAGATATTTCACTGTCCTAGATAAAGTATACCAACCTCATAGTTTCCTAATGGTTAGGCATCCTTAAACAACAAGAGTGTGATTTTAGGGTTGGTCATTATGCGCCCTACAGATCCTACCAATTTGATTAAGGTTGTCACCAGAAATCTATGGTCTACTACAAGAAAAAAAATATTGCGACGCCCAAATGCGTCGCTAATGCGTCGCTAAACATGCTATTGCGACGCATTAGCGACGCAATGACTGCGTCGCTGAGAATATCATCGCAACCATAATTTGTCGCAATTGCGTCGCAAAACAGCGATGCAGAGATGCGTCGCAATATTGCAACGCACCAAAATGTGTCGCAATATTGCGACGCACCAAAATGCATCGCTAAATTTAAAACTAAATTTTAATATTTAAAATATTAATATTAAATATTGCGACGCATTCAATTGCGTCGCAATATTATGGCGCATTTAGCTGCGTCGTAATATTTAATAATAATATTTTAAATATAATAGCGATGCAATATTAGTCGCTAATGCGTCGCTAATAAATTTTTTTAAAAATATTACGATGCCAGGTCACTGCGTCGCAATATTTATTAATAATATTTTAGATATATTAGCGATGCAATTTTAATCGCTAATGCATCGCTAATTAAATTTTTTTAAAAAATATTGCAACACCAGATCGTTGTGTCGCAATATTTAATAGTAATATTATGAAAATATTAGCGATGCAATTTGAGTCGCTAATGCGTCGCTAATTAATTTTTTTTTAAATATTACGACACCAGCTCATTGCGTTGTAATATTTAATAATAATATTTTAAAAATATTAGCGATGCAATTGCAGTCGCTAATGCGTCGCTAAATAAATATTTTTTTTAAAAAAATAAAAATTTAAAAATTAAAACGATTAATACAATTTCGTTACATTTAAATATTGATCAAAACATTCTTCACTCATATTGATCCAAACAATAATCATTCAATTTACAAAATAAATAATATATTAAAATTTTGAAGTTTTCATGTACAACATATAAAAAGAAAAAAAATACATCAAGAATCTGAGCGAACACGTGGAGGCTGGAGACTCTGCGACAAGCGGCTAACCATATCCCGCAAATGATGCATCTCATCTCGCATGTCTGCAATCTCCTGATCCCGGCCTCGCATACGATCCTCGAAATTCTGCTCGACCTCCTGCCGATCCTCCTCTGCAATAGATCTCCGAAGGTCGTCTAAACGCTCGGGAGGAATATCACCAGAAACTCGCGAGCTGGAGGCCTGATGGGAAAAATATGTAGAAGCTCTAGTGCCCAGACCATAGACCCTGCGGTCTCGCGGCTGGGCACCAATAGCCTCCAAAAATACACGCCGACTCTCCTTTGCTGAGAGTTCGACGGGCGTCTCCCCATCAGTAGAGTCGACCTGCGATGCCTGGGAGCGAAGCTCCTCGACTCGTGTCTTTAAATTATGAAATCAATAATAAATGAGTTAATAAATTTCTTGAAATAAAATTTTAGAAATTAAACAGATACTACATAAATCTAATTTCTTACCGCAACCTTCCGTGATCGCGTGTCGACCCAGGAACCGTCCCTCCTGGTGTATGTCGCCCTGAATAGACGAAACTCACCAGGATCTCCGCCCTCCTGCTCAGACTATAACAATAAAAAAATTGATATTAATACAAATATTTGTAAATAACTAAAATAGTAATTAAAATATTTATGTTTTCTTACCATACGCCGTCTGTGCTCCTGAATCGAAATGGAGCCCGAAGTATGGCGGGAGAGACCCGTGCCAGGACCGCCCTTCTCAGATCGACGGTTCGTGCTGGCTGATGCGGACCTCCTGCGCCAGCCATCGGACTGCCAGGCCTGCTGCCACTCATGCCAAATACCCTCTGGCACGTGCGCAGGACGCTGACTCGATGACCTCCAACGATGAAGCATGTCGGAGTATCGGCGTCCCGTCAGAGCCTCCCATGCTGCCCTAATGGCATCATGGCTGGCAGGATCCCACGTAAATTTTTTCTGCATTAAAATAAATAGTTAGTTTCTGAATTTATTAAGATTAAGAAATTTTATATCAGTGATAAATTGTATTTAATAAGTTTACCTGAAACTCAGAAAAATAAAACTCCCTCGTGGCTGGAGATACGTGGCGCCAATCGTAGCCACTGGGATCTGCACGCCTCTGAAATACGGCGCTGATGTGGCTGGATACATGATGCTGCTCAATAAATCTATTAAAAAATGCATGTTTATAAGTAATTGACTTAAAAATATAAATATATATTTTAATTAGTATATACTTATAGCCCCTGAGCATCAAGTCGAAGTACAGTGTGGCCGATGGTGGAAGAACTCTCGGAGGTATGTGCCGATCGGCTGGATGGTAATACTGCTGGAGAGATCGAAGGCTGTGCGACTGCTGGAGATCCAAACTCTCCATCTCCGACGCTTATGTGATCTGATGCAGCAGGGCTACGTCCCTGCTCACTCCGTCTGTCGTCGGTAGATCTACCTCTGCCCGTCATACTGAAAATACTAAAGATTCATACAATTAAATTACGATTAATGATTGACTATGTAAAAATTTAACACTTATAAAAAAAAGTTAAATTTTCAAAAACCTCTATGTTTAATCGGTGTCATTTGTTTCGTGAAATGTTGGTTCAACATCCGATGCCGTATCGGACTGCGATTCAATTTCATTATCATCGGAAGGAAACCGAACATTTGCATCCGCAATTTCTTGGACATCACCATTTGGATCTCTAAGTGATGTTTCAGGAGCCCTTGTGTCGTCCTCAATTGCATGCATTTCCATCTCATCCTCTTGAAATGCAGGGCACTCGGCTGATTGACTTGATGAACTCTCCTCTAATACGATTGTTGAACGTGGGACAATTTTAGAAACGGCCCACCAATCTCGCTTGTCGTTGCGCAAACTTGGATATCCGCAGTAAAAGACTTGCTGAGCTTGGGATGCAAGGATGAATGGGTCATATTTCTGCAATCTTCGTCGATGGTTCACTTCAACCAAATTGTAGTCGTTATGAACCCTTTTGCCCACAGGAACTATCGGATCGAACCAATCACAACGAAACAATACGGTTCGTTTCATAGGCCAACCGGGATATTCAACTTCAACCACCTCTACTAACTTTCCATAATAATCCTGCATATTTGCTCCAACACTTTCTCCTTTAACACACACGCCCCAGTTCTGCATGCCTCTTGAAGCTGCTAATCGTTCAATCTGAAATTTGTACCCATTTACAAAATAGCCAGTAGAGGTTGTTACGGTCTTCAATGGCCATTGCTATAGACATTTAATAAAAATATTGTCGGTTGTGGACAATGGACCGTTTACCTATAAATTAATAAGCTATTCACATCCAATTCAAAAAATAAAAGCCATTATTGAAATTGATTGAGTGATACTACTCACAAATTCATAAAACCAGTAAGCAAACTCCGTTTCTAATTTCTGCCCAATTGCAACTTGACTGATGTCGGGATTCATCTGTCGTTGTCTAACACAAAACATCCTTATGGGATGAAAAGGATGAAAACTGATATTAGCAATTAAATATTATGGTATATTGTAATTTAAATTAAAATTTCCAATTAAGCATTGAAGTATACACTTACTCAATATATGGATCGACTTCTCTACAGTTTATTAGGATGTAATAATGTGCTGCATTATACTCCATATCGCTAAGATTTCTTGACTTCTGCCCACCAAATGAACGGCCGATACCTTTAAAAATTGATATTCTACCGTCATTAGGTTCTCCTTCGTCCATACATATGTCATTGTTACGACCAAGATTTTGGCTCCTCGTGTGGACGTGACCATCAAAGTAATGCGAGGCAAAAGCTGAAACTTCTTCGACCAAGTGTGCATTGCATATAGAACCTTGCGACGCAACTAATGCGTCGCAATATTATATTTCTTTTATTTATTATTACTGATAAAAAATATATTTACTAAAAATAATTGTGACGCATACATTGCGTCGCAATATTTATTTATTTTTTTCTTCAAAAATGCGTCGCTACGGCATCGCAATATTTGTTTAATATTTTTTAAACTTTTTCATTACTTTTTTTTAAATAATTATAAACGATCCGACGGTTGCAATCGATCCAAGCCATGATCGATCCCGGTCGGCGACGACCTCTCTCAGACCGTGGCGATCGATCGGATCGGCAACGATCCGACGGTTGCGATCGATCGAAGCCATGATCGATCCCGGTCGGTGATGATCCGACGGTTGCGATCGATCCAAGCCATGATCGATCCCGGTTGGCGATGATCCGATGGTTGCGATCGATCCAAGCCATGATCGATCCCGGTCGGCGATGATCCGACGGTTGCGATTGATCCAAGCCATGATCGATCCCGATCGGCGACGACCTATCTCGGACCGTGGCGATCGATCGGATCGGCGACGATCCGACGGTTGCGATCGATCCAAGCCATGATCGATCCCGGTCGGTGAGTATCCGACGGTTGCGATCGATCCAAGCCATGATCTATCCCGATCGGTGACGATCCGACGGTTGCGATCGATCCAAGCCATGATCGATCTCGGTCGGCGTCGACCTATCTCGGACCGTCGCGATCGATCGGATCGGCGACGATCCGACGGTTGCGATCGATCCAAGCCATGATCGATCCCGATTGGCGATGATCCGACGGTTGCGATCGATCCAAGCCATGATCGATCCCGATCGGCGATGATTCGACGGTTGCGATCGATCCAAGCCATGATCGATCCAAGCCATGATCGATCCCGGTCAGCGACGACCTATCTCGGACCATGGCGATCGATCGGATCGGCGACGATCCGATGGTTACGATCGATCCAAGCCATGATCGATCCGGTTGGCGACGATCCGACGGTTGCGATCGATCCAAGCCATGATCGATCCCAATCGGCGTCGACCTATCTCGGACCATCGCGATCGATCGGATCGGCGACGATCCGACGGTTGCAATCGATCGAAGCCATGATCGATCCCGGTCGGCGATGATCCGATGGTTGCGATAGATCCAAGCCATGATCGATCCCGATCGGCGATGATCCGACAGTTGCGATCGATCCAAGCCATGATCGATCCCGGTCGGCGTCGACCTATCTCGGACCGTCGCGATCGATCGGATCAGCGACGATCCGACGATTGCGATCGATCCAAGCCATGATCGATCCCGGTCGGCGAGTATCCGACTGTTGCGATCGATCCAAGCCATGATTGATCCCGATCGGCGATGATCGGACGGTTGCGATCGATCCAAGCCATGATCGATCCCGGTCGGTGTCGACCTATCTCGGACTATTGCGATCGATCGGATCGGTGACGATCCGACGGTTGCAATCGATCCAAGCCATGATCGATCCGGTCGGCGATGATCCGACGGTTATGATCGATCCAAGCCATGATCGATCCCGGTCGGCGACGACCTATCTCGGACCGTGGCGATCGATCGGATCGGCGACGATCCGACGATTGCGATCGATCCAAGCCATGATCGATCCTGGTCGGCGAGTATCCGACGGTTGCGATCGATCCAAGCCATGATCGATCCCGGTCGGCGATGATCCGACAGTTGTGATCGATCCAAGCCATGATCGATCCCGGTCGGCGTCGACCTATCTCGGATCATCGCGATCGATCGGATCGGCGATGATTCGACGGTTGCGATCGATCGAAGCCATGATCGATCCCGATCGGCGATGATTCAACGGTTGCGATCGATCCAAGCCATGATCAATCTTGGTCGGCGACGATCCGATGGTTGCGATCGATCCAAGCCATGATCGATCCCGATCGGCGTCGACCTATCTCGGATCGTCGCGATCGATCGGATCGGCGACGATCCGACGGTTGCGATCGATCGAAGCCATGATCGATCTTGGTCGGCGATGATCCGACGGTTTGCGATCGATCTAAGCCATGATCGATCCTGGTCGGCGACGATCCGACGGTTGCGATCGATTCAAGCCATGATCGATCCCGATCGGCGATGACCTATCTCGGACCGTGGCGATCAATCGGATCGGCGATGATCCAATGGTTGCGATCGATCAAAGCCATGATCGATCCTGATCGGCGATGATCCAACGGTTGCGATCGATCGAAGCCATGACCGATCTCGGTCGGCGATGATCCGACGGTTGCGATCGATCCAAGCCATGTCGATCCTGGTTGGCGATGATCCGACGGTTGCGATCGATCCAAGCCATGATCGATCCCGATCGGCGACGACCTATCTCGGACCATGGCGATCGATCGGATCGGCGATCCGACGGTTACGATTGATCCAAGCCATGATCGATCGCGATCGACGATGATCCGACGGTTGCGATCGATCGAAGCCATGACCGATCCCGGTCGGCGATGATCCGACGGTTGCGATCGATCCAAGCCATGATCGATCCCGGTCAGCGACGATCCGATGGTTGTGATCGGTCCAAGCCATGATCGATCCCGGTCGGCGATGACCTATCTCAGACCGTGGCGATCAATCGGATCGGCGATGATCCGACGGTTGCGATCGATCGAAGACATTATCGATCCCGGTCTGCGATGATCCGACGGTTGCGATTGATCCAAGCCATGATCGATCCCGGTCGGTGATGATCCGACGATTGCGATCGATCCAAGCCATGATCGATCCCGATCAGCGACGACCTCTCTCGGACCGTGGCGATCGATCGGATCGGCGACGATCCGATGGTTGCGATCGATCAAAGCCATGATCGATCCCGGTCGGCGATGATCTGACGATTGCGATCGATCCAAGCCATGATCGATCCTGGTCGGCGACGATCCGACGGTTGCGATCGATCTAAGCCATGATCGATCCTGGTCGGCGACGACCTATCTTGGACTATGGCGATCGATCAGATCGGCGACGATCCGACGGTTGCAATCGATCGAAGCCATGATCGATCCCGATCGGCGATGATCCGACGGTTGCGATCGATCCAAGCCATGATCGATCCTGATCGGTGACGACCGATCTTGGACCATCGCGATCGATCGGATTGGTGACGATCGAGGGTTGCGATCGATCGAAGCCATGATTGATCCTGGTCAGCGACTACCGATCTCGGACTGTCGCGATCGATCGGATCGGTGACGATCTGACGGTTGCGATCGATCGAAGCCATGATCGATCTCGATCGGCGATGATCTGACGGTTGCCATCGATCCAAGCCATGATCGATCTCGGTCGGCGACGATCGATCTCGGACCATCTCAATCGATCCGATCGGCGACGATCCGATGGTTGCGATCGATCGAAGCCATGATCGATCACGGTCGACGACGATCCATCTCGGACATTATTAATTTTTAATTATATTTTCTAATTTATTACGTCGCTAATGCCTCACTAATTTGGTATTATGAATTTCTTTTAAAATATTACGACGCATTAATTTGCATCGTTAAATAAAATTTTTTTTATTACTTTACTGTTTTATTGCATCGCTATTACGTCGCTAATTAACATATTTATTTTAACAAAACATTGTCATGCACTGGATTGTGTCGCAATATTTTTATTTCATAATACTATTTTCTTAAAATAAATTTTATTTAAATTAATTGCGACATAATTATTGCATCGCTAAATTTAAAAATAATTTTTATATTTTTCTGATTTATTGCATCGCTAATGCGTCGCTATTTAAAATAATTAAGTTTTTTAAAAATATTGCGACGCACTGTTTTGCATCGCCATATTTTTTTTTCATATTAATATTTATAAAAATTAATTTTATTTAAAATAATTGCGACGTAATTAGTGCGTCGCTAAATTAAAATTAATTTTTATAATTTTCTGGTCTATTGTGTCGCTAATGTGTCGCTATTTAAAATTATTATGTTTTTCAAATATATTGCGATGCACTGAGTTGCGTTGCAATATTTTTATTTTATAATTATATTTTATAAAAATTAATTTTTTTTAATATTTGCGATACAATTTTTGTGTCGCTATATTAAATATTTTTTCTCATTTTATTTTATTGCGTTGCTAATGCGTCGCTATTTAACATAATTAATTTTTTTAAAACATTGCGACGCACTTAGCTGCGTCGCAATATTTTATTCCTTTAATAATATTTTTAAAAAATATATTTTATAAATATTGCGACGCATTTTTGCGTCGCTAAATTTAAAAATTATTTTTTTAATTTTATGGTTTATTGAGTCGCTAATGCATCGCTATTTGCGTCGCAATGTTTTTTTGACGCGGAGGCGTCGCAATGTAGTCGCAATTTTAGTGACGCATCTTTGCGTCGCTAAAATTGCGTCGCTATTTCATTATTTCTTGTAGTGGTCGAGGCTCATGAGGTATTATAATTTAGAAATTTTGTTCTAAATATTCAAGGCATTCAACTTCATCATTATTCATGTAGATCGTGACTTATGTGGTAGGGAAATTTACTATCTCTGGACAATTAAGGTTACCAAACTAATGAGAAAATGGAAGTAACTCACTGAGGACAATTACAGTTACCAAGCCAATGAGCAAATGAAGTGGTGTGAACTCACACTTTATTATTAAACCTTGGTTTTTTCAAATGCCACCTAATCTCATGATAAATGAAAGGATGTAATATAATCTCAAAAAATCTAAAAGGAAAATAATAGTTTCATCCTCTCAACTTATGCCAAGTTGTATTTAGACTCCTAATTTAAAATTTTCAAACTCCATCATTGCCGGTTCCAAGCTCGGATAAAGAAGGAAGGTTGCGTTAGATAGCTGACAGCTAGCGTAAAACTTCATTATATCTCTTAAAATAGCTGATCCCATGTAATTAAAAAAAGGTTTAGGCGAAATGAATTGAGTTGAGTTTAATTTAAAATTTTCAGTAGCCCCTCCGCTTACACGATTGACCCAATGTTATCATTAGTCATCCAATGTCACTGCATTGCCATTCCAAATAACATATATACCCTTTCTCTCTTAAAATTCAAAATCTTCTATAAAAATGAAACTTCTCCCTCCCTTGCTCACTACCAAGGTCACCCAGCTTTGCCTTTTGCCTCTCCGAAGCTCACTCATGTCCCCAAGCCAAGAAATGGTGACGACACCATGGCAGATTGGAAGTGGGCCTTGATACCATAGTCTCGAGCCTCCTCGATGAGGTCTTGCTTAAAGAAGCAGTAAGAGTTGTTGGAGAGGTGGCCAAAAGGACAAGATGGATATAGGGAAGGTGACAACGTCTAAAAATAATAATAATTATTAATAATAATTAAAAAAAAACACATAACTTAGAGTCCAAAAGGGTCTCGCTGATGTTGTTGAGCCCCACTGGTCCACTGGTCGATGACAAGCGAAGGCAGTGACAATGTCCAACATGTCACAACCTGCGACAAGCTCCAAAACAATTGATCAGTGACATAGTTCCTATAAACCATGGTAATGGAGATGGACAAAAAGATGATATTAGGTCAACGAAATAATTTGAGGGTCCCACTTAAAAAAAAAAAATAAAATAAAGGGGACCTATATGCAACTTGAGTCAAGTTAAAGGGGTGAAGTCATGATATCCCTAAAAATAAACTTGCATTTCTTATTATTCTCTAGTACGCATTTTGGACTGATTTATAATTAGGTGAGCTAGAATGATTTCCTACTTTCTTTTTTTATCATTTTCACTTTTTTTCTATGGCAGCTATATTATATGTCAAAGAGTGCTTCAATCTCCTACCTGCAGGTCAAGCAAAATCTTTTCCTCCTACTTTAGTGGTCCAATTTACAGCCTTCCTCTCATTCTTTATGGTTGCGTGGGCATAATCTATGTAATTGAACAGGTCATATGAAATAAAGCAATGATAAAATGCAAAACAGCAACTTGAATATCTTAAAAAAGGAGAAAAAATATCAAGTCCAAAAATAATATCAATTATCTCTTGCCACATAGGATGGCAATGGAAAAATTATATCATAACTAGATGAGTACTGTATGGTGGTTTTTTATTCTTATAATAGTCAACCTTTTAGCAATTTAATTTTGCTTTTTTTTTTTTTCTTCTTTTGCAATGACGGGTAGTTAATGTCCTGGTTGTCACAAAAGAAATCAGACGCAGAAATGAGGAATAATATCATAATAGGTCGCCAAAATTTGAAAAGAGAAACATGAACACAAAGTTGATATGAATACTAAAAATAGTTTATGCAGATATGTACAAAGATCGCATCAATATTTAGCATGTGCTGTGAAAATTTCTTAAGCTATAGATAATTTGGAAGTTAATACAAATTTACTTTGTGGAGATCAACAAAGAAACTTCTGTTAGAAAATCAATATTTTCAATAAACAAAAATTGAATTTTTTTTCTAAATAAATTCTCTAGTATAGGAAGCAAAAACATGGTCTCTCTAACTCCGAGAGACATCCCATGGTAGCTGTAGTTTGTACAGCTTAAAGCTAAACCAAAAGGCTCCAAAGAAGTTAAATTCATTTATCATGCATATATGAATGAAAAAATAATTTCTATACTGGTGATGCTATTTTAATACTAGGAAATGTGATATACTGTCATTTATTTCTCCTCTTACTAAATTGTTGTCTAGTTATTTGCAATTTCTTGTTCAATTGTAATTGCTAGGGTCAAGCCTGTCTTTGAAGACTGATGACTCCTATCTCGAGTTAAGCTAAGAATCCCAAACTTTTAATGACATATATGCTTTTTATAGAAGCTACTTTTTCTAATAGAAATAAATCTCTCTCTCTCTCTCTCTCTCTCTCTCTCTCTCTCTCTCTGCATGTGGTGCATTATTTTTTCATGAGAGAGAGAGAGAGAAAGAGGGAGAGAGAGATGAAGAAGATAATAAAGCAAAAAAGATAGACCTTCAAAATTCTCCACTATGGAGGTACTCTTGCACTTTCACCATGACAATGTAGGTCGATCTACATGGAATAAGAAAAGCAACAAAACTGAATGGGAAAAGAGAAAAGAATCTTACTGACTAAGTTTTTTCAGAAACAATCCCAATGTCTAGATGTAAAGATTGGAAGGGGGCAGAAAATAAACTAACAAATCCAAGCGCATGAACTGTAAGTCCAGCCTAGCAATTGGACCTTAGGAAAGATGTACGGTTGCAATAGGCAACCTTGGTTTTTGAGCTGAGTAGTACCAATTAATGGGCCAATCATGCTTGTGGTGGCCTATAAAAAAGGTCTGGATGCAAGTCTGATCCGCCTTTAAACTCTTTCTGGAGCTTTCTAAGCGTCTCTTGAGCTTTCAGTTTAACATTCTCTCACTGCTAAGACTGCATCCGATCCAGCACCTTTTAGAAGGTCTGGGTGTTTTGTTGCAAAATATGAAGTCTCAAATTAAATAAAAAAAAAAACTGAGACAAGGAAGGATTCCGGGCCTCGGGAGGGAGGCTGAACCACATCGGTATCTCTCTCTCTCTCTCTCTCTCTCTCTCTCTCTCTCTGGCCTCTTTCCTTCTCTCACTGACTTCTTTTGCTTTCTGCGCCTTTCTCTAGCTTGCCAGCCGTTGGCCACCCAGACTTCAACAACAATTATAGCTCACTCTCTCATGTTAGAAAATGAAAGCCCACCAATTTCAGGACCCAGGTCCTAAAATTTCCGTGCTCCATCCCTTTTAACATACGAGAGAGAGAGAGAGTTGAATTATGGGAAGAGCACTCATTTCACACCTCGAAATCAAACCCTTATATTTGTTCGAAATCTGATTGCGTGCGTTTGAGAGCAGTTGGAAAGAGATGTCTACTTATTTGGGCTGCAGAACTGCAGGCAGCTGCAATCCCTCGTCACAAGAACTTTGGTAGTCACTCTTCCAATGATGCCTTTTTCAGGTGCCATGAACCAGTGCCTCCTGTGCCACCCCATCGAGTGACAAAATAAAGCCAAGTTAGGTTGCTGCTCTCCCCCCCCCCCCCCCCCCCCCCTCTCTCTCTCTCTCTCCTCCTCTCTCTCTCTCTCTCTCTCTGTACATGTGTGTATCTCAAGGAGCTTTAGACCATGAGATAAGAACATAGAAGAAACCAGATACTAATACTAAAGCCCTTTTTGTTTCCATCATAGGTGAAAGAAAACAAAAACAAAAACAGAAGCTTCCCGCGTTCCCACCAGTCACCATGTCCAACTCCACCTCCATGTCAGAAGAAGGCAGCGTTTCTTCTGAGATCAGAGCCCATGACTACAATAATGGCTCGAGCTCTTCGTTTGCACCCATATCTCCTCCCCACCACCAACAACAGCAACAAGAGCCACAACCAAATGCTAAAAAGAAGAGAAGCCAACCTGGGAACCCAGGTAGGAATTAAGGATCTCATTTTTTTTCTCCTCCATTTATTCAGATATAAAGATTACTTCCACATGAAAAAAGAAAAATGAAAAAGAATCATATTGTTTAATCTCCATGTTCATATTTTGTTGCTGTTGGAATGTCTCAAAAAATATTTCATTGGTGTTGGCTTTAGACCCAGATGCTGAAGTGATTGCTTTGTCCCCAAAGGCCTTAATGACTACCAATAGATTTGTGTGTGAGATATGTAACAAGGGTTTCCAGAGGGATCAGAACCTCCAGCTCCACAGGAGGGGCCACAACCTGCCATGGAAGCTGAGGCAGAGAAGCAGCAAGGAGGGGGTTAAGAAGAAGGTTTACGTGTGCCCAGAGCCAAGCTGTGTCCACCACCACCCTTCCAGGGCCCTTGGGGACCTTACAGGAATCAAGAAGCACTATAGTAGGAAGCATGGTGAGAAGAAGTGGAAGTGTGACAAGTGCTCCAAGAAATACGCTGTATACTCTGACTGGAAGGCCCATGTGAAGACCTGTGGGACAAGAGAGTATAGATGTGATTGCGGTACCCTCTTCTCTAGGTTGGTGCTCTCTTTCATGTTTCATGGTAGTAACACATTTACTATCTATTATAGTAGTAATCATAGAAGTCAGTGAGTCACCATTCTCCTTTTTCTTCCCATCCTTGTTTTCCTCCATGTTTTGTTAGTCCTGGATTTAAATTCCTGCAATTTCAAACAAAGTAATAGCAGATTTCATGTCTCTTTGTGTTTTAATTATCTCTATATATGATCTTTAAGTTTGATCCTTTAGGGGTTTTAATTAGCTGTGATCTTGAATACAAGAGGCACATATCCACTTGATCTCATCAAGGCAATAAATTATGGTGTAGATATTTCATAAGAATGTACACTTCTCTTTGTGTTTACCTTCTTCTTGCGTGATTTGTTTGCTTCATTCTATGTGCTTTCTTGATCTTTCAGAATGCATAATATTCTGCACTACGAAAGGAAACAACACTGAAATATATAGCCAATCACAAGAGACACATCTTAATATTGAAGTTCGATGCTTCCCACTGTCTTCCTTTTCTTGTACATATATAGTTTCTGCTCGTTTAGGTTCAAATAACGAGATTTCTAGTAGAATTTAATGTCAAATGGAAGTTCTTTTTCTATGGGTACATGTTTGTCTTGAAATGGAGCAACATACCTAGCTATGAGGTGAATGGCATGGGACTTATCTGAAACCGAATTGATAGCACCGACCGATATTATAGGAATAGTCTCTAGTCTCTACACAGTTCATGCATGCATGATTGTTCTTGAGCTGACAAAACTCTCCATTGCCATGTCAGTCTTGATGTGCGTGGAGAGAGAGAGAGAATCAAAGTCAATATAAGATTCAGAGTCTTTTCCTAAAACGCTGATGATAGAAATTTTGTTGGCAATTGAAAGGAAAAAAAAAAGGCAAGCAGGGAAACAAAAAGAAGTCACCATGGAGATACACGATTTTATCTTTCGATGTTTTTATTTATTTATGGTAATGGATGTATTTGTTGTTATAAACTTAGATTTTAGTCCATACCCGTTTCATTGTCCTCTTATGTTAGACTCTATATTTGTACTCAAAAAAAGAAGTAATAAAAACCTAGAACGGATGCGTACTCTTTTCTTAATCCTTTTCAGGCCATCTATGTGATATTAATTAAAATACTTTTTTCGTAAAAATATAATAAAAATCCTCTTTGATCTGCCGTGATGAACAGAACTGAGAACCACACGCACCTCTAAATTATATATATGCTAGCAGTGATAAGGTGGCCAATAAGTAAAGCAGTCAGAAGGTCAAATTAACAACTGTGTTCTCTTTAACCACACGAATCACCTTGTATATGATTTACTTTGTTCTTTGGTTTATCGTATTTTTTGTTTGTTAATGTAAAGGGCCTTCTCCATAGAGCTAGCCAACAGGAATTCAAAACGAAACAAACCTTCCATAATTCCTTACTTAAAATCTCTCTTCCCATCTCATCGATGTCATCTCCCGTGCATGCCACCTCCTTTTGTAGATCTTTCCAACCGTATATGCCATCTCCATCAACTTGTAATAAAGATAGTAATTATTTTATTCCTCGTCACCTTTTACTGCCATTTTCTTTATCAGTAGTCTCATCTTCATCATCCTCCACTTTCTTTACAAAGCCTTTCAACATCAGCATATAAAGTTCTTGCATTTTTTTTTCTTATTATCCTATTATATTGCTTATATTTTCTTTTTCAGGAAGGATAGTTTCATCACCCATAGAGCTTTCTGTGACGCCTTGGCAGAAGAGAGTGCAAGACTCATCGCCGCAAACACCGATGCCGCCGCCGCCGCCGCCAACATGACTACTACAGTCACCCATCCACTCCACCATCCTCCTTTCCTCCCCTTCTCCTCTTGGTACTCCCTCCCAAACCCTAACGCTAACCCCAACCCGAACCCCAACCCTGGTCCTTATCAAGTCAAGCCTGATCAGGACCCCCTTCCCTCTCTCATCCATCCTTATAACCTCCACCACCTCCACATCGCTACCTCCTCCTCGTCCTCGTCCCCTCACCTGTCAGCCACTGCCCTCCTCCAAAGAGCCTCCACCATGGGCTCCATAACAACCACGAGCATCACCACCACCTCCGCCGGCGGTGGCCAGAGGGGCAGCTCCATGTTCGACGCGGGGAATCCATCCGCATGGGGTGACCGCCTGACTAGGGACTTTCTTGGTGCGGTGGCCGGCGAGACCAGCGAGGAGGAGCTGCTCTCCCTCACCGGAGCCCTCGGCCTGGATGCGTTCACCGCCGCCTCCTACAACCGCAGTGACCACACCAAGGGCTTCTCTGGGTCCCCCCCGGCCAGCGGAACGTGGGGCGACTGTTGATCTCATTCACGTATGTCCCTCGTTTTGAGGAGAATGCACGATAGCGCCACCCGGAATTAATTTTTCTTTTTCTTTTCTATTTGGCTTACTTACTTTGAAGTTTGAATGAAGTCTACTGTTAGAATCTTGGAGACTTATTGTGAAATATCGTATGAATTCTATTATTTGATTTTGTTAGGTTCTCTTTGGGTAATTATATCATAATGGCGGATATATATAGTTGTTTCTTACAAAGTGGATATCAAAGTTTTTGAAAGAATTTTTACTTTGCTACTTGCTAGCGGTATTATGTTTTTTGAACTTAGGGCGCACCATGATGTCAAGAAATATGGAGCCAGCAAAGACATAGGTCTACTAATTGCCAATTCTCAATTGAAGATTGCTCTTGAAAAAGTCCACAATTTAAATTTTAGTAATAATAAGCTACCACTATGTTATTAAAAATCAAAGTGCAAAATAGTATGAGAGACCATAAAATTTTACCAACATGCATGGCTTATTTGAATTGATTTGTTTCATAGTGATGTACTCAAAGTAACAATTTGTTAGGCCCACAACCATAAGCATTGCCATTTTTTATTCTACAACTTCCTAGGCTTTGGTTTGACTATAATCTAAGGCTTAACATGTAGCTATGTCTCAATTATTTCTGTCCTTGAGGTATAAATATATAGACTAGCATCTTGTTTTTTACACACCATGCATATATTACACATATTTTGTATCAGGTTTCTCCACGACCATAATACTTTGTTCTGCAAGTAGGCTAGGGAACTGAAGATAAATGACCATCAAGGCAATGAATCAAAAAATAAAATTTTGATCATTAGATCCCAATCATTAAATAGCAGTAAAGACGGGTCACAACGTAATTTTTCTTTTTCCTTTTTGTCAATTTTCTTTTCCTGTTATTAGAGAAAGGATGCATTTATATATAGTTCTCCGCGAACCAAAGGAGGGTCGCAATGGAGGTTGAATCACATTTGGATATTGCTGAATCCAATTCTTCGACTAATGCCATGTAATAAACAGACAAAAAAGAACTTGGATTTTACCAAAATTTATGATAGAATGGGCTCAATTCGGATATTGAGCCCTTGGAGGTTTGAATTCAAATACAAACTAGACTAGGATTCAAATCAATTAAGGATCTATATATTGGCACGCCCTACGCCTGAGGTTGTTTGATAACATGAACAACTAAATATTGGCTAGAGGGTGACAGTTCCAATAGATGAAATCTAAAGGATTTGAATATTATTTTGAACCAAAGAACTGGGAACCTTCTTAAAGAGCTCCATGATCAAGGAAACCTAATTAATTAAGGACGGCTTGAGGCCTCCTAAATGCTTAGTTTTGAAGCATTACAGTAATTTGGAAAAGAGAATGCATTTGAGTAAAGGAGTACAGACATGTCAACGCGTGTTTCGGAAAAGATGGCCAAGAGCGGATACGAATCCTCACGTCCTTGTCCTCTATTTGCTTTCTTAAATTCCGTTCGTTTTATTGGGACTGGGAGAGAACCCCACCATGAAACTATTATCCTATTACTATGGTTAAATGTTTTATATCCATCATATCGTTTATTGCTGACTCGTTTCAAAATTATTTTACTGGCCGTATATATTGGAAATGTCGACCCAAGTTCTTTGTGTTTTAATGCTCCCCCGGGGGTTGTTTTGGTAAATTTTCACGCATTAAACTCACAGCCAAATGCATCACTGATCATAAGCTAACACATTTGGCATTTAAATGCACTGCTAACCTCTTATAATTTGCTACCTAATTTCATGTTAGCAAGACAACTTAAGGAATTTGGGTGTCAGTGAGCTGATCTTGCACCACAGAACAAGTTATGCGAGCGTTTTCTATGGTAATGACAAGTAGTTTGACTAGTCGATAATAATCTTCCTCTAATAAGTTCAAGGAGTAATGACATGATAATAATCATATTGATCAAGGAGTAATAACATGGTAATAGTCTTCCTCTAATATGTTCAATTCTTTATGTTTTGGAAAGAAGCATTAATTCAGTAGGTGGATTCACCAGGCATTCAGTGATTCACAATTTGAAAAGCCATGTAGGTTGGCAATACCACTGAATTGTCGATCGTAGTATTATTGGCAATGGATAATTGTGAATACTAATCTATATCAAATTAAAAAAACTGATCTTCATCAACTCAATTTTAGTCCCAGCCATTAGTTCTCTCCTATTTCAAAATAACAATCCTATATGACATGTTTCAAATTTGAATTATGGTCAGTTATGTGTGGTCAAAAGAGAAATTGTGCTATGATGCAAGTAAAGCAGAGATTCATGGATCTGATAATGGGTCTACCATCTAGAATATTGGCAAGTCTTCCATGGAACTTATGCATTTACTAGAAATCAATTGGAATCCCGGATTTAATGTGTTAAAAATTATAGATAAAGGAGACTAATGTACAACCTCACAAATACATCTAATGGAGAAATTAAGAGCTAGACAATAATTTGTTATACATTATTTAATTCACAAAGTATGAAGTATTTAAGAAAATGGGGAACTTTTAAATATCGGAGTATTGTTGAACGTTTTCAAAGTTTTTGAGAAATATATATACCATTGCAATTTTTTAGAAAGGTACAGCAGTAAGAGCAGTTTTTTTTTTTTTTCCTTATTTTGACAGGAGGGATGTGAAGTGATCATTTATTGAACTCAAGGTATATGTAGTCTAAATTATTTTATTTACAATTTAATTTCATTGAACACAGAAGAGCTTAAAAAAAAAAAGTCGATTCATGTAGTTAAGAAAAGGCTTAAGATGAGTTGAGTTGAGTTGACAGAAGAGAAAAAAAAAATTAATTAAATTAATGAGCAAAAAAACATCAGCTGCATAAGTTACAACTTTTAGTTGACCAACTTTTTAATGTATTATAAGCATAGTAAAAAATTAGTGGTGCAACAGGAATAATTATATCTTTTCAAAGGGGTGGGGCTAAAATTATTCTAGGTGGTGACAACATCACATGGGTTGGAAGAATTGTTGGTGTACATCTAACTCTTTTATAAAGGAAAATAAAGCTTAATTCGGAATATTCACACATACGCACACAAAGAGGTGGGTGGGGTTGTTGCATGGGATATCCTTAACCAGCTTTTAAAAAGTTGGTGGAGAGGTATATACATGCATGTGAGATGCAGGAGTTAGTCCAATATATGCCATTTGCCCGCTAAAAAAAGACTGCTCAGCCTTTCCCTTTTCTTTTCCTTCTTTATTCCTTTGCCTTTCACTAACAGACAACCAAAAGCTCTCTCCTCACTCTCTCTCTCTCGGGCTTCCAACTCTGGAATCTCCCACCTTCTTTCCAAGACCTCATTACTAGCTGTCCTGTTGCTTCTCTCATGCTAACACTCCCATCCCCACAACGAAGACCTAGCTAGGAAAAGCCTCCATGGCTAGGCAAGTCATGTTGCATTTGATTTCAGATGAGTGCACCAAACAAACATGGCCCTATGATTTTCCTTCGAGTATTAGCTCATTGAGATATAACCAATATTTGAAGCTAAATTTTCAGTTGATCAACCAAACTTTATGATGAATCAATGATCAAATTATCCTAATTTTTTTCTTGGATATAAAGACACTGTAGGTAAGTTCATTTGAAAGAAGAAATATGTACGGTTGTCTCCTATCAATTAATTACCACACAGACATGTTCCTTTTGATATTGAGCATCACTTGTAAGTGTTTGCAGCTCAACTAGACGTTCAAACAAAACCACGTCATTGATTCGGAGAAAGAAGCAGCATCCAAATTGAAGATAGTGATGCAGCTCGGTAAAAGGAATAAAAGTGTTCGCTGATCTAAAGTTTGAATTCAGGAATGATGATGGCCCAGATCTGTGAACATAGAATTGAGAAATGATAGAACTGGTCCCTGGCTTCATAGTTCTTTAGTGGACATCGCATTCATCCCACAGCTTGAAATGCGTGAAGGATAGGAAACCAAAGGTGCATTCGTCTTGAGATCTGTGAAAATTGGTCAGTTCCAAAGGTTGATGAAAAGGACGGCGTGGGTGCCATAGCCCCACCTGATCGTTCGATCATATCTAAAGTTCATGACGATTCAATGCCAAAACTACCAATATAAATGGAGAGATACCATGCATTCCACCCTAAGATAGAGGAGAGAGTACTAACTGTAAACATGAAATAGTTAATTGAAAGTTAATTTTAGGAGACCAATAATATTATTAAACCAATCGTGTATCTAAAATTCACTATTTTTCTATCGCAAAGGCAACTTGTAATCAAAACAAAGCAGCATGACTTTATCCATGTAATCAAAACAACTTACAATTGGTGAGAACATATTATTCAATCAAAGCAAAGCTCCATTTAGATGAATTTGGTAAGCAGGTAATGTAATAACAGTAGCCATCTATGCAGGCTCCATCAAAAGTGGTAACCAACATACAGTTCTAAATTCCAATATTTTCATTTTACCTACTAAACTATAGCTTTGTTGGAATACCATTTTTATTGATTCAGATCCTTTCCAGAAGCCAACAATGCCTTCCATATAGAAGCAACAGAAATTGTATTTGTTGCACCATTGCAAAACAATTTATTTTGTTAACATTTGCTGCTAAAAGAAAGGTACCTCCTCAAAAGTCATTTGATGTATTGAATATGATATTATTTTGAGATATTTGATGGGTATCCCTTCTACATATATAGTTATTAAAAGTCAGTGAATTGTATCACACATTGACCTATAAACTAGAAAAATATCTATAAGAGTTGCTTAAAGTAAGAATGACCAAGTGAACACTTGCGTATTATACAGAAGAATTTAGATTATTTTAAATACTTGAAATAGTTCACAACTATAGGTGAGATTGAGCTTTGCAATCACATGATTATAAGCATTCAGAATAATAGATTAGAGTCTCATAATCATCAAAATGATTGACTTTGTTATAACATGTTGGTATGTTTATGAAATTGTTGATGGGATAAAACTCTTTCTTAAAAACTACTATTGGAGTGAGATGATATTTGTATACATATAATATGGCATGCTTCCAACCCCTTATCAAGGCTAGACACGTGATAAGATTGCATAACTCCTAGATGTAACTCTAGAATTATTCAGGGCTTGAGAATTTACAATTAATTAGTTAATCAAAACATCAAAATTCAATTAGACTTAAATTTTTTTGTTTATAAAGATTAAAATTAAGTCTAATTTATTACAATTACAAAAATCAAAAGTTCTATAATTTTTAACTGTATAATATTGTGCATATGACGCACCTACTAGAAAAAATAATTGATAATTGGTAACATTTTTTACTACAAGTAATGATACCATATAAGTGAAACAAAATACTAATAAAATAGTTTTGAAAAAAATATTAAGATTTCTTGCAATCTGCATGGCATTGAATAAGGATCACATCTTATAATGGTGAATTAAATATGTGAACTGGAAGTCCACTCAAATATATGGTATCTTTTCCTTGTATTTGAAATTATAGAATAGAATGTTCATCCAATAAAAGAAACAAAATATAATAATGTCATCATAATCATTAAATTTAGTTATTAAAAGGAGATATAAAATTGCCTAATTAGTAATAAGGAAGACAAATGAGATTGTGATTGCTAAAAAAATATTAGGATAACCATTGCTATACAAGGAAATTAAAAAGGTAAAAATAAATCTATTTTTAGATAACACTTGGAAATCCTATAATATTATATAAATAGTTAGCATTCAAGAGTAATTAAAATTATATTTAATAGAAAAAAAGGCATGTCCAAGAGAAAAGGTTTACCCAAAAATAAAGTGTCAAGATTAAGAGTAGGACTAAAAGAATTGAATATTTTATTATAACTATTAAAAATTATAAATATAGATTTTAAAAATATTAATTATAAATAAAAATAATATGAATATTTAATACTTGATCAAATTTATTAAGCAATGTAATCTAAATAAAGGAAGTTGCTATGAGTTGAAATCTCATTTATTGTACCAAATCAAGGATGATTCATCCATTAAAGCACTAATTCATAGTAATCAAGCATCCTCTCGATAACATAGTTTAGATTCTTCTCATTGGAAGACCTTTATCTCTAATCGTCTATACATATTCTAGATCTTTGCTCTTTAAACCCCTCTCCAATCAAGTTAGAAAAAACCCTACGCAAGCGAAAAGCTATTCGTCAATCGATCTCAAATAGTTTAGATCCATTAACAGAAGGGAGAGATTGATCCGATCTCCTAAGATCTTTTTCTTTTTTATGTTTCTTGTTAGCTACTTCCACCACCTTACTGCACTTTCAATCACAGTGATAGATGTGGAGTGTATTTATAAGATCATCCAATTTGAGGGTGACACCATATCCAAAAATTTTATTATCGAAAGTCATGACATTTTTTGGAATTCTGATCATCCTATAATTGATTTAGATGTAAGTTCCATTGATCTCATTTGTTTCTCATCATTTATCCTAAAATTCCAATTGTTTGATGATTTTTTGATGGATGGTATATTGCTTGTCTATGCTTTGCATTCTGGGTCTAAGATCTTGAATATTTGATATTAAGAATTTTGTTGTTATTAATTGGTATTTTGTGATTCTAAAGTTTTATCCTTTTCTCTCAATCATCCATGGATAATCGATTTTGGGAAATAAAAGTGGTCTTTCCTTAACTTTTCTTCTAAAATTTGGTCTTAAGTATAAAAAGGTTGGCTTTGTTAATGCTAAATAGTTCTATAAATTGAAGAAGGCTATTTTTAATATCTTTTTGCTTTGTAAGATAGTAAAAGTGCTATCTCTGAGTCCATTTTGTCAAAAGTTATGGCATTATACCATTGACAATTAGAAGAAAACTTAGTCTTTAGATATGAATAGATTCAGAAGTAGAAATAACTAGAGAACTATAATTTTGTTGCCTATATATTTATAGCTTTATTAGATAAAGATTATCATCTTCATATTCCTAATTTGGATAACCAATAGATGAAAGAAGAGAAAGGAGTAAAATGAGAGAGAAGAAGGGAACTTCTAATGTGTGAAAAAATGAATAGAAAACTTCAATTTCTAATCTCTCTAAACCACTCTAAAGCACTTTGTTTGGAGTGAGAGATTTGGAGAGGAAAGGAGGTGAGAGAGATATAGAGAGAGAAAAGGAATCTTTCATTTGGTTTGAAAAGAAGAGAAACTAAAAATATCATTTTTGGGTAGTTAAATAAGGAAAGGATGCAAGAAAACTAGAGAGAAGAGCTATCTCTCATAACCCAATTTTTATTCAAAATGGAGAGAATTTCTTCTCCTCCTAAATTTACTTTTGGATTCAGAATTTGCATTTATATCTTTTCTTCCCTCCTCTCATTTCCCTTCTATTCTTTATCTCCTTTGCTTCATATAATAGCATAAAAATAAAACTTTTGGAGAGATCTTTTCCCTCTATTTCTCTTATATTTTATTCTCATTTCTATGTTTAAATAAGAAATTCTAATTCTTTCTCTTCTTCTCTCCTTGTCAAAACAAAGGTGTGGGTTTTAAATAAGTTCCTACATAAAGTTTAAGCATAGTATGTCAAAGAGTCTACGAGATAAGTTCCCACAAATTTCACCATGTGGAGCCTAACAAGATCATTGTTCAACTCAATGGTGCACAAATTTTTAAAGTGGGAGAAGATCAAATGCAAAATTGAAAATCAACCACTGTTAGAATGAAAATTGTCTCTTGAAAAGGTTCATGAATTTACAAAGAGAATTTTTTTTCTAAGGTCAATTCTTATAAAACTTGGTAGGAGGATGATGCACATGGCTCAAGGACCATTAAAATTAATTAGGAAAATATTTGGATAAAAAATAATTTAAAAATCAGTTCAACAATCTAAAGCAACATTTAAAACAATTGACCAATAGGGTTATATAGCCAATCGACATAGGATTTGATCAACTAGCACATAATCTTGATTGACCTATATAGTAGCTCAAGATTTAGACTATTGTCTAGTCAACCATCCAAGAGGGATTCATCGACCGATTTTAATAGAGAGCATTATGGCCAAAAAGTTGTCAACTGGTTTTCTTCATGTGATCGACTAGTTGAAGTTCTGCAATCCCAATGACTAAATTTTAAATGGTCGTTCAACTGCTAACAAGTACTCCACTAGTCATACGTTTGAGAAATCTATAAATTAAAGAGCTTTTTTCAGTTGTTGGCATAGAATTAGTAATAAAATCATTATGTTAACTTAGAATAGAACTAGTAAAGCCTAGATCTCAAGCCTTGGTTTGTAAAATCCTCTCATTTAAGTAGTAGAGTTTCATTAGAATATCTACATTCTTTGAGAACAATTGAAAATTATTTTGTTACCCTAGAATTATGTTATGAAATTAGCCAAAAGTGTTTCTTGGTATAAAGGTTCCTCCTTAGATTATGAATTTCAATTGGCCATTGGACTGCTAACAAGCATTCCAATGGTCATATGTTTGAGAAATCTATAGATTAATGAAGAGCTTTTTTTAGTTGTTGGCATGGAATTAAGGGTGAAATCATTCTGTTAGCTTAGAATACACCTAGTAAAGCTTAGATCTTGAGCCTTGACTTACAAAATCCTCTCATTTAAGTATTAAAGCTTCATTAGAATAACTATATTCTTTGAAAATGATTGAAAATTATTTTGTTACCCTAAAATTATGTTATGGGATTAGCCCAAAGTATTTCTTGGTATAAAGGTTCCTCCTCAGTTCTAAAAAGGAGACTTAGAAAAGTTCAACACCCTTTGCCCTCTTTCATTTTTCTACTTAGGTTGCCCTTGGGCCTAGAGCTAGATAGGTCTTTTTATTGTCTTGGGTGCTAGTGATGTAGTTGTGAATCTGGCATGGTTATTAATGATGGAGGATGGGTTTAACTAAGAGGTAGAGTATATTTTGGAGAAGGCTAAAGGATGGGCACTTGCCAAAGTGAAAGTTTACCTTAGATTAGTTAACAGATGAGTGCAATAAAGAGTTAGAATGAGAGGTAGAATATTTTCTAGATATGGAGGATAATGATTGCTAGTGATGAAGAATTTTGTGACTAGTTGAGAAGTGCCTAGGATTAGCAAAATAGAGGGCTAGGATTGTATTAGAGGGTGTTTATTGTGTTTCTTTGACAACTATGATTAAATGGATATGAAGTTATTTAGAAAATGAGACGAAGTGATTGAAAAAAAATAGCTCAATAGCATTTTGGTAGTTAGTAAAAAATTAAGAGATTGAGGGATGACATAATGGTGATTTAGAGGAAGATGAAGGCTGAATGAATGACATGATAGTTATTTGATGGAAGATAGATGGTAGGATGAAGGTTAAATTATCATGCAGATGATCGAACACAAAATATTGATGCCATGCCCTATGCTTATCATAAATCTTAGCTTGGAAAGGCTCAAGTTTGTGAGGAAAGATCTTTGATCCCCAGTTCTATGAAAGGAAGAATGGTGTAATTAAGGATGGCAACTTGAACTGGATTTGTGTTTAAAGTAAATGGCTCAAAGATAAAAGAGAATCTACATGTGTACACATGTGAGGGTGCTTCTAGGTATTTCTAGAAATTCATATGAAGTAACATGCGTTATTAGTGATCAAAGGGTGCATGTAATATCTTTGTAAAATGAAGTGACTACGCATGAGCAAGTAGAAGGCTTCTAGAAAGAGGTGAGGTGGCTTATTATTTGCATAACAAGTATTCTAGCATGTACATGTAATAGTGATGGGATATTTATTGAAAAGTCTAGAAATTCATAAAAGGATTTAACTAAAGAAAAAGTAGATTTGAACATGTTCTAGAATATGTTACAAAACTACATTCTACAAATTGAAATATGTATGCCTGGATGTAAGGATGATAGGGATAGTGATAGCTCCTAGAAACTTACAGGGATATAGGTTTTTGTGCATCCATGGGTACGTTGTAAGCTTAGTTTGAGCTAGATTGGAGGATGCTTAGAAAGGATTTATGGTAATATGAAGGAATCTCTAAGACTCAATAAGAGGAAATAAGGACACCAAAAATAGAGAAGAAATTAGGATTTAGTGAAAATAAATTGGATTGTAAGACGTAAGAGTGGTTTGGTTTATGCAAAGGACAAGGGAGATAGAGCTAAATTTCATTTATATTTTGTTTCCTATTTTAAATGAATAGAGCAAAAAATAGCATCTTTCAAATCATTTGACTACCATGGCAATATCAGGATCGATGTTAAATCATGTTACCAAATATTGAACTTATTCAATAACTACTTGGAGTTGAAAGAGAAAATAAACTAAGGAGCTTGAGGAGAAGAGCTTAAATAAGATAATAAAGCCCATAACAAAAAATCCAAAGGTTACTATTAGAAATTCCAAAAGTGAATTTTTTCTTGGACTTCTATATTTTTGAGAAATACTAATAGTACTACTAAACATGAGAAGCCAAATTGATGATATCAAATACCTTTTTCTACCTTGTTTTTTTTCTTGGACTTCCATATTTTCGAGAAATACTAATAGTACTACTAAACATGAGAAGTAAAATTGATGATATCAAATACCTTTTTCTACCTTGGTTTCTATCCTTTCACTCAAAAATATATATATAAAAATAAAAAAAGAAAATAAAGTCAAGTCAGGTAGGACCCTAGTCATATTTCCAATCTTACTAAAACTACAAGCTTAATTTAAATATGCCAATAGGAGAAAGAAATAGTATGCTTTATGTTGTCTTATTTCTTAGCCATCATTTAACCAATTATCCAGTCGAGTGTTTAATGTATGTTACTTATTTAACATATTGATTTAGAAGGTGTTTCTATGCTCTTGCATCATAGGCAAATGTTGGTTAATAAAAAGTTTGTATTTATGTGAAGGCTTGAATATGGAAAATTCTTCTAGCTTCTATTTTAAAAATGTGGAATATATTGTAAGATTATCAAATGCCAAATTGCAATTTAGTTTATCAATGTTGGAAATAAGATGACACTAACTAAGTAGTTCCCCTTTTACATTTATCATCAGTATATTCAAATAGCATTATTGAATTTACAAACTCTAAACACTTCAAAGCAATTTAAAATGTATATATGGAGATCTAAAGTAAATTAAGATTGTTTTGCAAGCAATGGTTCTAGTTTATTATGGTAAAATAAAATCATACACTACAAAAAAATACTGAAATAGCGACGCAAATTTAGCGACACAATTATGCGTCGCTAAATTGCGACCACTTTGCGACGCCTCTGTGACAACAAAATATTGCGACACAATTAGCGACGCATTAGCGACTCAATAAACCATAAAATAAAAAATTAATTTTTTTATTTAGTGACGTAAATAATGCATCGCAATATTTTTAAATTAAATTTTATAAAATATAAATATGAAAAAAAATATTGCGACGCAACTCAGTGTGTGGCAATATTTTTAAAAGAATTAAATATGTTAAATAACAACGCATTAGCGACGCAATAAACCAAAAAATTAAAAAAAATATTTTTAATTTAGCGACGCACCAATTGCGTCGCAAATAATTTAAATAAAATTAATTTTTATAAAATATAAATATTAAAAAAATATTGCGATGCAACTCAGTGCATCGCAATGTTTTTAAAAAAATTAAATATATTAAATAGCGACGCTATAAACCAGAAAATTAAAAAAAATTATTTTTTAATTTAGCGATGCAATAACTGCATCGCAATTATTTTAAATAAAAGTAATTTTTATAAAGTATAAATATAAGAAAAAATAATTGCGATGCAACACAGTGCGTCGCAATGTTTTTAAAAAATTTAATTATATTAAATAGCAATGCATTAGCGACGTAATAAACCAAAAAATTAGAAAAATAATTTTTAATTTAGCGACGCAATATATGCATCGCAATTATTTTAAATAAAATAAATTTGTATAAAATATAATTATAAAAAAAAATATTGCAACGCAATTCAGTTCATCGTAATATTTTTAAAAAAATTAATTATGTTAAATAGCGATGCATTAGCGACGTAATAAACCAAAAAATTAGGAAAATTATGTTTTAATTTAGCGACGCACTTGTTGCATCGCAATTATTTTAAATAAAATTAATTTTTATATAATATAATTATCATATTAAAAAATTGCGATGCAACCATTTGCGTTACAATATTTTTTAAAAATTAATTATGTTAAATAGCGATCGGTCCGAGATCGGTCGTGGCCGATCAGGATCAGGGCTTGGATCGATCGTAACCATCGGATCGTCGGCGATCGGACCGATCACAATGGTCTGAGATCAGTAGTGGCCGATCGGGATCAGGGCTTGGATCGATCGCAACCGTCGGATCATCAGCGATCGGACCGATCGCCACGGTCCGAGATTGGTCGTGGCCGATTGGGATCAAGGATTGGATTGATCGCAACCATTGGATCGTCAGCGATCTCGGACCAATCGCCACGGTCCGAGATCGATCGTGGCCGATAGGGATCAGGGCTTGGATCGATCGCAACCGTTGGATCGTCAGCGATCTCGGACCGATCGCAATGGTCCGGGATCGATCATGGCCGATCGGGATCGGGCTTGGATCGATCGCAACCATCGGATCATCGCCAATCGGACCGATCGCCACGGTCCGAGATCGGTCATGGCCGATCGGGATCACGGCTTCGATCGATCGCAACTGTCGGATCGTCGCCAATCTCGGACGGATTGCAATGGTCCGAGATCGGTCGTGGCCGATCGGGATCACGGCTTGGATTAATCGCAACCGTCAGATCATCGCCTATCGGATTGATCGCGACGGTCTGAGATCGTTCATCGCCGACCGGGATCGATCAGGGCTTGGATCGATGGCAACCGTCGGATCGACACCGATCGGTCCGATCGCCACGGTCCGAGATCAGTCATGGCTGATCGGGATCAGGGCTTGGATTGATGGCAACCGTCAGATCGTCGGTGATCGAACCGATCGCCACAGTCTGAGATCGGTCGTGGCCGATTGGGATCAGGGCTTCGATCGCAACCGTCGGATCGTCAGCGATCTCGGACTGATCGCAACGGTTTGGGATCGGTCGTGGCCGATCGGGATCAGGGCTTGGATCGATCGCAACCGTCGGATCATCGCTGATCGGACCGATCGCCACGGTCCGAGATTGGTCGTGGCCGATCGGGATCATGGCTTTGATAGATCGCAACCGTTGGATCGTTGTCGATCTCGGACGGATTGCAACGGTTCGAGATCGGTCGTGGCCGATCGGGATCACGGCTTGGATCGATCGCAACCGTCAGATTGTCACCTATCAGATCGATCGCGACGGTCCGAGATCGTTCATCGCCGACTAGGATCGATCAGGGCTTGGATCGATGGCAACCGTCGGATCAACGCCGATCGGTCCAATTGCCATGATCCGAGATCAGTCGTGGACGATCAGGATCAGGGCTTGGATCGATCGTAACCATCGGATCGTCCCTGATTGGACCAATTGCCATGGTTCGGGATCGGTCATGGACGATCGGGATCAGGGCTTGGATCAATCGCAACTGTCGGATCATCGCGATCTCGGACCGATCGCAATGGTCCAAGATTGGTCGTGGTCGATCAAGATCAGGCCTTGGATCGATCGCAACCATCGGATCGTCGGCAATCGGACCGATCGCCACGGTCCGAGATCGGTCGTGGCCGATCGGGATCAGGGCTTGGATCGACCGCAACCGTCGGATCGTCGGAGATCGGACCGATCGTCACTATCCGAGATCGGTCGTGGCCGATCGGGATCAGGGATTGGATCGATCGCAACCGTTGGATCGTCCGCGATCTCGGACCGATCGCAACGGTCCGGGATCGGTCGTGGCCGATCAGGATCACGGCTTGGATCGATTGCAACCGTCGGACCGTCGCCTATCGGATCGATCGCGACGGTCCGAGATCGTTCATCGCCGATCGGGATCGATCATGGCTTGGATCGATTGCAACCGTCGGATCGTCGCCGATTGGATCGATCGCAACCGTCGTATTTTCCACGATCTTGGACTGATCGCAACGGTCAGGATCGGCCGTGGCCGATCGGGATCATGGCTAGGATCGATCGCAACCGTCGGATCATCGCCAATCGGACCGATCGCCACGGTCCGAGATCGGTCATGGCCGATCGGGATCCGGGCTTTGATCGATCGCAACCATCGGATCGTCGGCGATCGGACCGATCGCCACGGTCCGATCGGTCATGGCCGATTGGGATCAGGGCTTGGATCGATCGCAACCGTCGGATCATCGGTGATCGGACCGATCGCCATGGTCCGAGATCGATCGTGGCCGATTGAGATCAGGGATTGGATCGATCGCAACTATCGGATCGTCCGCGATCTCGGACCGATCGCAACGGTCCGAGATCGGTCGTTGCCGATCGGGATCACGGCTTGGATCGATTGCAACCATCGGATCGTCGCCTATCGGATCAATCGCGACGGTCCGAGATCGTTCATCGCCGACCAGGATCAATTAGGGCTTGGATCGATCGCAATTGTCGGATCGTCGCCGATTAGATCGATCGCAACCATCGGATCGTCCATGATCTCGGACCGATCGTAATAGTCAGGGATCGGTCGTGGCCGATCGGGATCAGGGTTTGGATCGATCGCAACCGTTGGATCGTCACCGATCGGACTGATCACCATGGTCCGAGATCGATCGTGGCCTATTGGGATCAGGGCTTTGATCGATCACAACCATCGGATCATCAGCGATCGGACCGATCGCCACGGTCCGAGATCGGTCGTGGCTGATCGGGATCAGGGCTTGGATCGATCGAAGCCGATCTCGGATCGTCGGCAATCGAACCGATCGCCACAGTTCGAGATCGGTCATGGCCGATCGGGATCAGGGCTTTGATCGATCGCAACCGTTGGATCGTCGCGATCTTGGACCGATCGCAATGGTCCGGGATCAGTCGTGGCGATCAGGATCAGAGCTTGGATCGATCGCAACTATCTGATCATCACCGATCGAACCGATCGCCACGGTCCGAGATAAAATAATTTTTAATATTACGACGCATTTATTACGTTGCAATATTTTTAAGAAAAATAATATTAATAAAAAATTAAAAAAAAACATTGCGACACAATATGTGCATCGTAATTATTTTAGAAAATATAATTTTTATCAGTTATAATTATTAAAAAAATATTACGACGCATTAGCAACGCATTTTCCTAAAAAATAATTTTTTGGAGAAAAGAATTTTTAATATTGCATCGCATGTATTGCGTTGCAATGTTTTTTAGAAAAATAAATGTAATTAAAAAAATTTAAAAAAAAACATTGAGATGAATTATTTGCGTCGCAATTATTTTTAGAAAATATAAATTTTATCAGTTATAAATATTTAAAAAATATTACGACGCATTAGCGATGCAATTTTTTAGAAAATATAAATTTTATCAGTTAAAATATTTAAAAAATATTACGATGCATTTGTAATGCAATTTCCTAGAAAATAAAAATAATTTTATCAGAGAAAATAATTTTTAATATTGCGACGCATTTATTGCGTCATAATGTTTTTAAGAAAAATAAATGTAATAAAAAAATAAAAAAATATTACGATGCAATATATGCGTCGCAATTATTTTCAGAAATATAAATTTTATCAACTACAAATATATTAAAAATATTATGACACATTTGCGATGCAATTTTCTAGAAAATAAAAATAATTTTTCTAGAGAAAATAATTTTTAATATTGCGACGCATTATTGCATCACAATTTTTTTAAGAAAAATAAATGTAATAAAAAATTTAAAAAAAATATTGCGACGCAATATGCATCGCAATTATTTTCAGAAAATATAATTTTTTATAAATATTTAAAAAATATTGCGACATAATTTCCTAGAAAATAAAATTATTTCAAAGAAAAAATAATTTTTAATATTGCGATGCATTTATTGCATCGCAATATTTTTAAGAAAAATAAATGTAATAAAAAAATTAAAAAAAATATTGCGATGCAATAAATGCGTCGCAATTATTTTTTAAAAAATATAATTTTTTTCAGTTATTAATATTTAAAAAATATTGCGACGCATTTACGATGCATTTTCCTGGAAAATAAAAATTATTTTCCTGCCGGACATTGGTGCCAAGTTAGCGACTCATTAGCGACGCAATTAGTTGCGTCGCTAATTTTGCATAAAAAAATAAAAAAAGCCAAAGTAGCGATGGATTAGCGATGCATTGTGCGTCGCTAATCCATAATAATAAAAAAATAGCGAGTGATTAGCGACGCATATATTGCGTCGCTAATCACCACTATTTAAGGCTTGGTCGGGCCGGCCCCCCCCCTTCCCTTCTCTTCTTCTTCCTTTTCCTACCCTAGCTACCGCCGTCCGTCCGCTCCTTTGGCTGCCCCCGTCCTCTCCCCCGGCGGAAGCTCCCCCCACTCCGGTGGGGTCCCCTCGCGACCGAGGTAAGCCCATCCTCCTTTTATTTTTTTTTTAAAATAGGGTCCGGCCGTGGCCACGGCCGTGGCCGTCTTCTCCGGCCATGGCCATGGCCGGCCACCGTGGCCGTCTTCTCCGGCCACGGCCATGGCCGGCCGTGGCCTGGCCACGGCCATGGCCGGTGGCCACGGTGGCCAGGCCACAAAAAAAATTACTGTTTGGGGGGGGGTTTTCCCCACCCCCCTTCATCTTCTTCGGCCACGGCCACGGCCGTGCCGTCATCTTCGGCCATAGCCATTGCCGTGGCCGGCCGTGGCCTGGCCACGGTGGCCAGGCCACCAAAAAAAAATTTACTGTTTGGGGGTTTTCCCCACCCCCTTCGTCTTCTCCGGCCACGACCGGTGGCCGTCTTCTCGGCCACGGCCGCTGCCGTGGCCTAGCCACGGTGGCCAGGCCACCAAAAAAAAATTGACAGTTTGGGGGGGTTTTCCCCACCCCCCCTTCGTCTCTCGGCCACGGCCGTGCCGTGGCCGGCCGTGGCCTGGCCACGGTGGCCAAGCCATCGAAAAAAAATTAATGGGGTGGGTTTCCCCCCGTTCGTCTTCTCCCACGGCTGGTGGCCGGCCGTGGCCTGGCCTGGCCATGGCCAGCCAAAAAAAAAAAAAAGTTAGGGCCCCCCCTCCCGTTCGTCTTCTCCGGCCACGGTGGCCAGACAAAAAAAAGGTAACAGCTAGGGGGCTTTTCCCCCACCCCGGCCCCTTAAAAAAAAAAAAACACTCATAAAAAATTAGATTCTATCATATTTTATTATTTTTAAAAATATTTTCAAATAATTTGATGATAAATATAAAAAATAAATATATTTTTAAAACATGGGCAACTTAATTTTTTTTAAAAAAAAGTAACAGCTAGGGGGGTTTTCCCGACCCCCGGCCCCTTCAAAATTTTTTTTTTAACACTCATGAAAAAAAATTAACTAAAAATTTAGATTCTATTATATTTTATTGTTATTAAAAATATTTTCAAATAATTTGATGACAAATATTAAAAAAAATGTGACCACTAATCTAATTTTTTATTAGATTAGTTATAAATTAATTAATTTATGTCATTAGTCGGAGCTCTTTGGATAGACTGATTGTTATGTCTTGATTATGCAATAATATTTGTAATGCTAGATAGAAAGTCTTGTTGTATTATTATTTAATTTTAGAATGTTTATGCAATAATTAATTTAAGCAAAATGTTTATGCAATAATATTTGTGCATTTGTAGTTATTTACAATTGTTATGTCTTGATTATTTACATTCTGCTTCAAATTGAATGATGCATTAAATTATGTAATGCTAGATAGAAAGTCTTGTTGTATTATTATTTAATTTTCAGCAACAAATTAGTAGTTTCAATGATTTATATTTTAGTCTTCACAAACATTTATATTCGACATAATAATCTTAAGAAGTCAGTGACTATATATATAGAACACTATTCCTATATATGTATAATTGACAAGAAGTTAAGAATAACAAGCATAAGTTCGATTGTCTTCGGATTTTCATATTATTAATCACAGCACTATAACCTTTAGACCCGTTTGAGAATTTGTAAGCCTTAGTCTTGCAAATTCTCAAATTGTCCTGGTGGACAGTTTGAGAATATTTTTTGCGATATGTTAGTCTGCTATTAATCATCGTTGGGTGAGATTGCGGTTTGTATTTGCTCATACGTTCTCCTAGTGTGGCATATATGCCACACATTTAGGAGAACATATGGGGAAATGCTGCTGAAATTTCAACGTAACCGATCGATGATAATTAATAGCAGAATAACATATCACAAAAAATATTCTTGAATGGGATAGGGCCTTACCTTTTAGACATGGAGTGAAGGTAGAATTAATTTAGGACACTTGAATGCTTGTGAAGTCTCATGATTAAACGGACCGCCTTGCGGCCCGACCCGAACTCAAGCCCTAGCATTAGCCTGGCATGAACCTGTGCCTCGGTCCTTGCTAGCACGCCAAGGATCGTAGCCGTGGCCGGGCCTTGCAGGGTAGGGACCTTAGTTGTCTAAAAAAAATTGGTTCAGTTATAAATTATTTAAATGGTTATTATTAACCTAAGTTGTGTAAAAGAAATAATTTAGTTATATATTTAGTAATGCTAATATAGTTTTATAATGTGGTTTCCTTTAATGGTTTACCAGAAATTGTATAAGTCGGTCAAAAATGAGCGGGGCTCGCTCGTGGATGTATGCAAGGATAAAAGATGGCTTGCTTAATCCAGATTTTCTGAATGGATTGGAAGAATTTATCGCATTTGCATGTAGCCAACCTGAATGGATGGATGGGCCTAGGATTAGGTGCCCATGCAACTATCACAGGTGTCAGAATAAAGCCTACAGAGATGTCGAAACTGTTAAGGTGCATCTGTGTAAAAAGGGGTTTGTTCCTGATTACGATGTTTGGTACTGTCATGGTGAACCAGAGGAAATTCCAGCAGTTGTTACAAGCCAACAAGTGTCAATTCCCGTTGATGAACCATTTGTGAATCTAAACACATATGAAGAAATGGTGATGAATGCATCGGGTAATGAATTCAATCAGAATACATTTATGGAAGAACCAAATCCAGATGCACAACAATTTTATGATATGTTGCGTGCTGCAAATCAAGAATTGTATCCTGGTTGTGAGGGTCATTCACAGTTGTCTACGGCTGCTCGGTTGCTGAATATTAAGGCAGAACATCGATTATCAGAAAAGGCATTTAATTCTGTAGCTGGGTTAATCAAGGAAATTTTGCCAAATGATAATGTTGTAGCAGACAGTTTTTACTCAACGAAGAAGTTGTTGCATGGGCTTGGGCTCCCAGTTAATAAGATCGATTGTTGCTTGAACAATTGTATGATATATTGGGGTGAAGACTCGGAGCTGAGATGGTGTAAGATTTGTGGGCAATCGAGGTACAAAAACGGCGAAGGGGGAGCTAGTACAAGTAGGAGGAAAAGTGTTCCTTACAAGAGGATGCATTACTTTCCTCTGACTCCATGCCTGCAGAGATTATACAGATCTGAGGCTACAGCTGCTGATATGAGATGGCATGCCGAACATGAATCTAAAGAGGATGAAATGCGGCATCCATCAGATTCAAAAGCTTGGAAGCATTTCAATGAAAATCATCCTGATTTCGCTGAAGATATAAGGAATGTCAGATTAGGTCTTTGTACCGATGGCTTCCAACCATTCGGTCAAGCGGGGCAACAGTATTCATGTTGGCCTGTGATACTGACTGTATATAACCTTCCTCCATGGAAGTGCATGAAAGAGACTGCAATGTTTTTGACAGTTTTGGTTCCAGGACCATCAAATCCAAAGGAAAAGATTGATGTCTTCCTGCAACCGTTGGTGGCCGAATTGAAAATGTTGTGGGAAACAGGAGTCGTAGCCTACGACATTTCTATGAAACAGAATTTCATCATGAGAGTTGCTTTGATGTGGACAATAAGTGACTTCCCGGCATATGCAATGTTGTCTGGTTGGAGCACTGCTGGACGTCTGGCATGCCCTCATTGCATGTATGATTCGGATGCATTTACATTGCAGAAGAGTGGTAAGCAATCATGGTTTGATAATCATAGGAAGTTCTTGCCCCCAAATCATCCTTACAGGCGTAACTTGATCGCCTTTCGGAAGAACAAAGCAGTCACATAATTCGCCGAACCGGTTAGATTCGGCACGGATATTGTTGATCCATTTATTGATTTTGATGATTAATAAAGGAATTGAGTATATTTATTTGATTACTAATGGATTTTATAAGTGTTTCAGGACTTAAATTTATTTGATCAATTTAAAGGAATTAAGAAATAAATTTGAATCAAATACAAATCAGAGATTTCAAAGTTTCAGAGCTTGGAGTCAACACCTAGAAAATATGGAGCCGATCCCATGGCCAATTCAATTTTAATCTAATTTTTGATACGATCCGGAGTCGACACCTAGAGTTTCGGAGCCGATACCTAGAGTTTCGGAGTCGACACTTACAGTGTCTAGAGCTGACTCCGATGCGGGGATAGAACACTTATTTTTTGAGCATCCTGGAGCCGACACCTACAGTATTCGGGAGCCGACACCTGACGATGGCGAACCGAAACTTACTTTTTCGGAGCCGACTCCTCAACGAACTTGGAAATTTCTATTTTTGGTAAAACGATCTGGAGCCGACACCTGAAAAGTTGGAGCCGACTCCAACCTGACTGGGACGAAAATTTAAAATGCCAGATTAGCTCTAATGGTAATATTTGCTTTTTACCTAATTTCTAATAGATATATTTTGTTTCCAGGTATACTCCAACGGCTAGTTTCCTTCCCAAAACGATTAAAAGAAATATATAAAAAGGAGAAAAACACACGTTTGAAAAAGTGAAGAAAAGAGAGAAGAAAAAGAGAATGGAAAATAGAAAAATCTCAAATCAAAAATCCGAGAAACCCTGAGCCTGAAATCCTATAGAAAAGCATTCAAATTCAAATCCTTCCACTCCAAAAAGCTCAAAGAGGAATCCAAGGAGCCCAAATCAAAAAATCGGTGGATTTCCCAAATTGAAGTAAAAGCTCTGTTTCTTCCATTTCCAATCGGCGACGACCGATCTCGGACCGTGGCAATCGGTCCGATCGGCAAAGATCCGACGGTTGCGATCGATCCAAGCCGTGATCCCGATCGGCCACGACCTATCTCAGACAGTTGCAATCCGTCCGAGAACGGCGACGATCCGACGGTTGCGATCGATCCAAGCCCTGATCCCGATCGGCGATGACCGATCTCGGACCGTGGCGATCCGTCCGAGATCGGTGACGATCCGACGGTTACGATCGATCCAAGCCGTGATCCCGATTAGCCACGACCTATCTCGGACAGTTGCAATCCGTCCGAGATCGGCAACGATCCGACGGTTGCGATCGATCAAGCCCTAATCCCGATCGGCCACGACCGATCTCGGACCGTAGCGATTCGTCCGAGATCGGTGACGATCCAACGGTTGCGATTGATCCAAGCCCTGATCCCGATCGGCGACGACCGATCTCAGACCATGGCAATCGGTCCGATTGGCAAAGATCCGATGGTTGCGATCGATCCAAGCCGTGATCCCGATCGGCCACGACCTATCTCGGACAGTTGCAATTCGTCCGAGAACGGCGACGATCCGATGGTTGTGATCGATCCAAGCCCTGATCCCGATCGGCGACGACCGATCTCGGACCGTGGCCATCCGTCCGAGATCGGTGACGATCCGATGGTTGCGATCGATCCAAGCCGTGATCCCGATCGGCCACGACCTATCTCGGACAGTTGCAATCCGTCCGAGATCGGTGACGATCCGATGGTTGCGATCGATCCATGCCCTGATCCCGATCGGCCATGACCGATCTCGGACCGTGGCGATCCGTCCGAGATCGGTGACGATCCAACGGTTGCGATCGATCCAAGCCCTGATCCTGATCGGCGATGACCGATCTCGGACCGTTGTAATCGGTCCAATCTGCAAAGATCCGACGGTTGCGATCGATCCAAGCCATGATCCTGATCGGCCATGACCTATCTCGGACAGTTGACATCCGTCCGAGATTGGCGATGATCCGACGATTGCGATCGATCCAAGCTCTGATCCCGATCGGCGATGATCGATCTCGGACCGTAACAATTGGTTCGATCGGCAAAGATCCGACGGTTGCGATCGATCTAAGTCATGATCCCGATCGGCCACGACCTATCTCGGACAGTTGCAATCCGTCCGAGATCGGCGATGATCCGACGGTTGCGATCGATCCAAGCCCTGATCCCGATCGGCCACGACCGATCTCGAAACGTGGCGATCGGTCCGATCGGCGACGATCCGAGGGTTGCGATCGATCCAAGCCCTTATTCCGATCGGTCACGATCGATTTTGGACCGATCGCTATTTAACATAATTAATTTTTTTAAATATATTACGACGCAAAGGGTTGCGTCGTATTTTTTTAATATGATAATTATATTATATAAAAATTAATTTTAATTCTAATAATTACGATGCAACAAGTGCGTCGCTATATTAAAATAATTTTTCTAATTAATTTTTGGCTTATTACGTCGCTAATGCGTCGCTATTTTACATAATTAATTTTTTAAAAACATTGCAACTCACTGTGTTACGTCGCAATTATTTTTTTTTATATGTATACTTTATAAAATTTAATTTTATTTAAAATAATTGCGACGCATTTATTGTGTCACTAAATTAAAATTATTTTAATTTTTTTTTAGTTTATTACGTCGCTAATGCATCGCTATTTAAAATATTTAATTTTTTTCAAAACATTGCGATGCACTGAGTTGAGTCGCAATATTTATACTTTAAAAAATATAATTTTACTTAAATTATTTACGATGCAATTGTTGAATCACTAAATTAAAAATAATTTTTCTATTTTTCTAGTTTATTGCGTCGCTAAGGCGTCGCTATTTAAAATATTTAATTCTTTTCAAAACATTGCGATGCACTGTTATGCGTCGCAATATTTTGTATATTTATACTTTAAAAAATATAATTTCATTTAAATTATTTGCGACGCATTTGTTGCGTCGCTAAATTAAAACTAATTTTTCTAATTTTCTAGTTTATTGCGTCGCTAATGCATCGCTATTTAATATATTTAATTCTTTTAAAAATATTGTGATGCACTGTGATGCATCGCAATATTTTTTTCTAATAATTAAATTTATAAAATTTAATTTAATTTAAATTATTTGCGATGCAATTGGTGCATCGCTAAATTAAAAATAATTTTTCTAATTTTTTATTTTATTGCATCGCTAATGCGTCGCTATCTAAAATATTTAATTCTGTTAAAAACATTACGACGCAAATATTGCGTCACAATATTTTTATTGATATTTATATTTAATAAAAAATTAATTTAAAAATTACGATGCAATATTTGCATCGTAATATTAAAAATTTAATTTTTTTTGATTTTCTGATTAATTGAGTCGCTTATGCATCGCTAATTGCGTCGCAATATTTTGTTGTCACAGAGGCGTCGCAAAGTGGTCGCAATTTAGCGACGCAATTATGCGTCGCTAAATTTGTGTCACTATTTCAGTATTTTCTTGTAGTGTCTCAACTGCAATGACTGTAAGGGATTAAAGCTGAGGCTTGATTCATCATTCCAAAGGGAGAAGAGGAAAAGAAGAAAAGAAGAAAAGCTCAAAGCCAAACAACTTCAAATCAGGCTTTTCTAAACTTGTTTACTTATTTTGAATATTTGCTCATTGAGGAGCTGTGTATCTTTAAAAAACTATATTCTTTTTGTTTGTGCCTAGTTCAATCAAAGGGGATTGAACTAGTGGAGGTTGTATACCTCGGGTCAAGCTAGATTAGCTTGAGTTTAGGGTTGTGTGCTGGTGAGCCCGAAAAACTGGGTTCGTTGTGATCCCGGGTAAAACAACAAGTTTGGGTTGTGAGCTTGTAAAACAACTCGGCTGTAATCGAGGAGATTATAGTGTGGACCCAAGTGGATCTTGGGAGTGGACGTAGGTGTTGGATACACCGAACCACTATAAAATCTTTGTGTTTGCCGTGCTTCTATTGTCTCTATCTCTATCTCTATTGATTGTGCTTTATATTTGCATTGCATTTACTTTCATTCATCTTAAGCAAACAATTTTTTAAGAGGTTAAATTTTTTAAAGAACCCAATTCACCCCCCCCCCTCTTGGGTTGTCATCTGGGCCAACAATTGGTATCAGAGCAAGTGCTCATTAGATTTTGATCACACGATCAAGAGCTAAAGATCCAAATGGCAGCTCAAGTTGGATCATTTGCCGAAGGTCATTCTACGAATAGACCTCCCTTGTTTAATGGTTCCAACTATTCATATTGGAAAGCAAGAATGAGGATATTCATTCAAGCTTCTGATTATGAATTGTGGGGTGTTATAACTAATGGACCTAGTACACCCACACACATTGTTGATGGCACTATTGTTCCTAAACCCGAAAGGGATTGGAATGATAATGATAGAAAATGGCACAGCTCAATGCTAAGGCCATGAATGTCTTATATTGCTCTTTAGATGCTAATGAATTTAATAGAATCTCCACATGTAATTCCGCAAAGGAGATTTGGGATAGATTAGAGGTTACCCATGAGGGTACCAATCAAGTTAAAGAATCTAAGATCAATTCTAGTGCACAAATATGAATTATTTAGCATGGAACAAACTGAAACTATAGCATGCATGTACACTAGATTTACTGATATTGTAAATGGTTTGAAAAGTTTAGGCAAAACATATTCTAACTCTGAACTTGTTCGTAAAATTCTCAGGTCACTTCCAAGAACGTGGGAAGCGAAGGTGACAGCAATCCAAGAAGCAAAGGACCTCAATACCTTACCCTTAGAGGAGCTTCTAGGATCCCTAATGACCCATGAATTGACCATGAAGCAGCACATAGAAGAATGTGAAAAAGAAAAAGACCATAGCTCTTAAGGCTGCTGAAAGTGAGGAGAGCTGCAGTGAAAATGATGATGATGATGATGAGACAGCTCTTCTAGCAAGAAAATTCAAAAAATTCATGAGGAGAAAGAAACCCTTCCACAAAAGAAATTTGGAGCTAAGATGGAAGGAGAAAAAGAAAAAGATAAGGACAAGGACAAAGAGAAAGACCCTTGATTTGCTATGAATGTAAGAAACCGGGGCATTATAGATATGATTGTCCTCAACTGAAAAAGACTTTCAAGAAGAAGAAGAAAGCCTATGTTGCAACCTGGAGTGATAGTGATGAATCCTCTTCAGAGGAAGATCAAAAGGAAGTTGCAAACATTTGCTTTATGGCAAACGACGACAGTGAGGTAAGTTCGAAAATCCTTGTGATGACTTTGCTTTTGATGAATTGTTTGATGCTTTTAATGAACTTGTTGGTGATTTCAAAGTTTTGAAAAAGAAATATAAGTTTTTGAAAAATAAAAATTTAACTTTCATTAAAGAAAAAGAAAATCTTAATAATGAAACTAAAGTGCTGAAATCTGAAAATGAAAATTTGACAAAAGAAAAAGAATCAATTTCCAATGAAAATGATAAACTAAAGAAGGAAGTTGATAAATATAAAAATATTGTTGATAAATTCACTTATAGTTCTGAAAAACTTAATTTATTGTTAAGTAATCAAAGAGCTATATGATAAGGCTGGTTTAGGATATAGACCTAACTTAAAGCAAAAATTTGTCAAAAACTTTTTTAGAAAGGAACAAAACAATGATAATGTTACATGTCATTACTGTAACAAGAAGGGACACAAAGTTTTTGAATGCAATTTTAAGAAAATTGATAAGAAGTTAAATAATAAAGGAAAGAAATATGGGTTCCCAAAGGAACAATCTTTTATGCTACTAACCATGAAGGACCCAAGAAGGCTTGGGTACCTAAATATAAGACTTAATTATTTTTGCAGGAGTGTCTTGCGGCCAAAAGATCAAAGCGAAAGTGGTATCTCGATAGCGGCTGCTCAAGGCACATGACGGGTGACAAGGATCAATTCATCACCCTTGAAAGCAAAAGAGGAGGAGTAGTTACATTTGGTGATAATGGCAAAGGCCAAATCTTGGGGTTTGGTAACATTCAAATAACTCCCTCCACATATATTGAAAATGTCTTATATGTTAATGGTTTGAAACATAATTTAATTAGCATTAGTCAATTATGTGATAAAGGTTTTAAAGTATCATTTGAATCTTCTATATGCACAGTTTCTAATCCCATTGATAATAGCATTGTTTTTATTGGAAATAGAAATGGCAATGTATACTTGATTGATTTAGACAATTTGTCTACTAGTAATCATTGCTTAGTTGCTAATAATGCTAATATGAATGAGATTGGTTGGTTGTGGCATCGTAGATTAGGTCATGCAAGCACACACCTTATTTCAAAATTAATTAGAATGGATTTAGTAAAAGGACTTCCACAACTAGATTTTGAAAATAAAAATTTGTGATGCATGTCAATTTGGAAAACAAACTAGAAATTCTTTCAAAACTAAAAATATTGTTTCCACTTCTAGGCCACTTGAACTACTTCACATGGATCTTTTTGGACCTACTAGAACCACAAGTCTAGGAGGAAAGAAATATGGTCTTGTGATTGTAGATGATTATTCTAGATACACTTGGGTATTATTTTTAGCTCATAAGGATGAGACCTTTCCATTATTTCTGAAATTCTTCAAGAAGGTCACAAATGAGAAAAACAACACCATAGTGTCTCTAAGAAGTGATCATGGCACTGAATTTGAAAATCATTTATTTGAAAACTTTTGCATAGAAAATGGCATTCATCATAATTTTTCTGCACCTAGAACACCGCAACAAAATGGAGTAGTTGAAAGAAAAATAGAACCTTAGAAGACATGGCCCGTACCATGCTATGTGAAAGCAACCTACCAAAATACTTTTGGGCGGAAGCTATAAACACGGCATGCTACATTCTTAATAGAGCTTAATTAGGCCAATCATTAAGAAAACACCTTATGAACTATGGAATAATAGAAAACCAAACATAAGTTATTTTCATGCATTTGGTTGTAAGTGTTTCATTCATAATAATGGCAAAGATAATCTAGGAAAATTTGATGCAAAATCTGATGAAGGCATTTTCTTAGGATATTCAACATCTAGTAAAGCCTATAGAGTATTTAACAAGAGAAACTTAATTGTAGAAGAATCTATTCATGTAATTTTTGATGAATCTTTAGCATCAAGTTCTGAAAAGATTGATGATGAGGAAGATACAAACATTCTAGAAAGAGATATTGAAAAATTGAATATAGATGTATCTTCAGATCATGAACAAGAAGCTAAAGATAATGATTCTCCTAGTGTTGATGTTGTTGATGCAAATCATAATGATATAGATCTACCTAGAGATTGGAGATATGCCTATGGTCATCCAAGAGAATTAATTATAGGTGATCCATCTCAAGGAGTAAGAACTAGATCATCAATGAGAAACATCAATAATCATCTTGCATTTGTATCTCAAATTGAACCTAAAACTATTGAAGAAGCAGAAAAAGATAATAATTGGATGTTAGCTATGCAAGAAGAATTAAATCAATTTACTAGGAATAATGTTTGGACTCTTGTAGATAGACCTAAAGATCATTCTGTTATAGGATCAAAATGGGTATTTAGAAATAAATTAGACAAAATGGCATAGTAATTAGAAACAAAGCTAGATTAGTTGCAAAAGGATATAATCAAGAAGAAGGAATTGATTTTGATGAAACTTTTGCACCTGTAGCTAGACTTGAAGCAATTAGATTATTACTTGCATTTGCATGTCATATGCATATCAATTTATTTCAAATGGATGTTAAAAGTGCATTTTTAAATGGATTTATAAATGAGGAAGTTTTGTTGAACAACCACCTGGTTTTGAAGATCATGAATTTCCAAATCATGTTTTTAAATTACACAAAGCACTATATGGTTTGAAACAGCACCTAGAGCTTGGTATGAAAGATTAAGTAAATTTTTTGAAAATGATTTTAAGAGGAAATGTTGATAAAACATTATTTTTGAAAAGAAAAGATAAAGATTTATTAGTAGTACAAATATATGTTGATGATATTGTATTCGGTGCTACTAACAATTTGTTATGTCAAGAATTTGCTAAGTTGATGCAGGGTGAGTTTGAATGAGTATGATGGGAGAACTCAACTTCTTCCTAGGACTTCAAATCAAACAAAGCAAAGAAGGAATTTTCATCAATCAAGCCAAATACACAAAAGAACTGCTCAAGAAGTTTGGAATGGAGTCAATCAAACCACTTGGAACTCCTATGAGTCCTTCGTGCAAATTGGACAAAGATGAAGATGGTAAGAAAGTAGATCAAAAACATTATAGAGGTATGATTGGATCTCTTCTTTACTTAACAGCTAGTAGACCAGATATTATGTTTGCAGTATGTTTATGTGCTAGATTTCAATCTGAACCTAAAGAATCTCACTTAATTGCTGTAAAAAGAATTTTAAGATATTTAAGTGGAACTAAAAATGTAGGTTTATGGTACTCTAGAGACTCAACTTTAAATTTAATTGCATATTCTGATTCTGACTATGCTGGATGTAAATTAGATAGAAAAAGCACAAGTGGTGCATGTCAATTCTTAGGATGTAACTTAATCTCTTGGTTTAGCAAAAAGCAAAATTCGGTTGCATTATCTACTGCTGAAGCAGAATATGTTGCAGCTGGAAGTTGCTGTGCTCAAATCCTTTGGATTAAGAGACAACTTGAAGATTATGGCATAACCCTTGATAAAACACCAATTAGATGTGATAACACGAGTGCAATAAATTTAACTAAAAATCCAATTCAACATTCAAGAACAAAACACATTGAAATTAGATATCATTTCATAAGAGAACATGTAGCTAATAATGAAATTGTCTTGAATATGTTAATACAGAGGAACAATTAGCTGACATATTTACAAAACCCTTGAGTGAAGAGAGATTTTGTTATCTTAGAGGTGAATTAGGGATATGTGACCCTTTGGAGTGATTTTGAAACCCTAAGGAATGAGAATCTAGATTTCTATAAATTTCTTGAAAATCCTCTCACAATTTTAAGGACAAATTATCTAGTCATTTGAGCTATTTGATCCTTGATATTCAAAGATTTTTTGAAATTTTTATTGAACTCTTTTTGACAAGTTTCAGTCATTTGAATCTCAATATTTTTTCTGAAACTGTCTTTGGAGTCGACACCTCAGAATGAGGAGTCGACACCTCTGACTGTGTCGCTCTCGGTCCCTGACCTTGGAGCCGACACCCGTATAAGTGGAGCCGACTCCAGTTCGAGCGCTGACTGTGTTAGCGATTTGGAGTCGACACCCGACTTTGCGGGAGTCGACACCTGGGATTCCAAAATTGATTTATTAGGGCAGAGTCGACACCTCGTCATTTCATAACTTCTCAAATCCTAACCAAACTCTTCCAAAATTCTTCCAAAACTTCCCCACCTCTAATTCCATCCAAATCGAACTTCCCAAAGATCTAATGGCACCCAAAAGGAGGGAATCAGTGGTTGGAGCGCCGGTGACCACGGGAAAACGGTCCGCACGTCGTCCTTCGTGAGCCGACTCCAAGCAGTGATTCGTCCACGGATTCAGACAACCCCAACACCTCTTCCACTCAGGTAGATACCTTAGCTGGGAGGGTTATCACAATGGGGAGAAAGATTGATTTTGACCTATTTGAAACCGAGGGTTTTCAATCGGTAGGCAATTAAAGGAAATGGGCTGGGATAAGCTCTGCTCTCTTGATGTTCCCACTTATCCAGCCTTAGTAAAAGAATTTTATTTTAATTTGGCTAGAGGTGATGGAGGTTTAGTTAGCTCAGTAAGAAATAAGAGGATTCACCTTACTTTTCAAAAGCTTGGAAACCTCCTTAGCATCCCAATTACCGTTTAGCAGCTGACATGCACAGTGATAGGTCAGCGGCTCTTTCAAGGATGTTAGGAAGGGAAGTGACAGAGTTTGAGGAGATTAGGGCTAATCAATTACCCTTGGAATTGAGATTATTACACAACATTTGCAGTAGAATTTTGTTTCCAAAGACCGGTCGGTTTGAGTATGTCTCGGAGCGAGACATTGTTGTTATGGATAGTGTTTTGACTGGACAGCCAATCAACCTTGCAGCTATGATGATATTTTATATGGCGAAAGCTGGAGGAAGAGAAGATCATCCCTACCGTATGGCATGGTGCTTACTATGGTTTTCAGGAGCCAAGGGGTTGTAATTCAAGAGAATGAACCATCTAAGAACCTGAGGCACACCGACTACTATAGTTTGGCAACATTGCATCGGATGGGTTTTGCTAAAGTGAATGGACAGTGGGATAGGAAAGGACACCTTGATGAGAGAGCCCCTATGCCGAGAGTTTCTGAGCCTTGCGAGGCTGGACCATCAGTTAGGGTTCCTTCTCCACAGCCTAGGAGTCCCATTCCTGCTCCTGCACCTGCACATGTTAATGATCAACCATCCACTTCTTCAGCTGGATTCTCAGACCTTCAAATGGAGCAATTAAAAAGTTTGTTTGCTGCTCAGAAGGATGAGTTTGACAGTCAGTTCATGAATATAAAAGAATCACTTTATTCACTTGATGATCGGATTGCAAAAATTGAATCAACTCTCAACTCCTCTGCAGAATCTTTAAGTGGTGATTTGAAGAACATCTTTGAAGACTTAAAGAGATTTGTGGAGATAGTGAAACTTATTCAAGGTGCAACGCCGAGCTTCAAGATAAAATCTTAACAGCTTGCACATTTGTTGATGAGAGACTTAAAGACTATGTTAAGCTTCAATGTGATGGAATGAAAAATATTGTAGATCATTTAACAAGAATAGTGAGGAAGAACTTTTGATGTAATGAATGTTTAATGTTAATATCTTAATGTAATGAATGTTTAATTTTGATGAAATGTAGTTTACATTTTGATGTAATGAAGTTTATGTGTTGATGTAATGAAGGCTATATTTTGATGAATGAGTATTTTGATGTAATAAAAGCTTTTTTATGTAATACTTGACTTTTGATGCAATGAAATTATCTTTTGATGCAATGAAAATTATCTTTTGATACAATGAAAATTATCTTTTGATGCAATGTGAAATATTCTTTACCTTTTTGTTGATTACAAAAAAGGGGGAGAGAATTATGGTTGTATATGCATTAAGAGGGAGAAAGTTATATTGTTAATTGCATTAAAGGGGGAGAAAGTTATGTTGCATTAATTATTTAATATGAAAAATCAAGTTATTTAATTGATTAATATGAAAACATTAATGAAGTTAATTGATTAATATGATATTGAGTTATTTAATTGATGTGGATTAATAATCAAATTGATTTGACTATGCATAAAGAAATCTTAAGTACCAAATATGTAAAGTAAGAGGAAGAATAATTTGAACTTCATAGGGGGAGCTACCTTATTCAGGGGGAGCTTACTCGGGAAGATCACTTCCTTGATAATTTTTTAATTTAAGAATTCTATGCATATACTCAATGTTTTTATAATCATCAAAAAGGGGGAGATTGTTGATCCATTTATTGATTTTGATGATTAATAAAGGAATTGAGTATATTTATTTGATTACTAATGGATTTTATAAGTGTTTCAGACTTAAATTTATTTGATCAATTTAAAGGAATTAAGAAATGAATTTTGAATCAAATACAAATCAGAGATTTCAAAGTTTCAGAGCTTGGAGTCGACACCTAGAAAATCTGGAGCCGACCCCATGGCCAATTCAATTTTAATCTGATTTTTGATACGATCCGAAGTCGACACCTAGAGTTTCGGAGCCGACACCTAGAGTTTCAAAGTCGACACTTACAGTCTGGAGCCGACTCCAATGCGGGACAGAATGCTTATTTTTTGAGCATCCTGGAGCCGACACCTACAGTATTCGGGAGCCGACACCTGACGATGGCGAGCCGACACTTACTTTTTTGGAGCCGACTCCTCAACAAACTCGGAAATTTCTATTTTTGGTAAAATGATCTGGAGCCGACACCTGAAAAGTTGGAGCCGACTCCAACCTGACTGAGACGAAAATTTAAAATGCCAGATCAGCTCTAACGGTAATATTTCCTTTTTACCTAATTTCTAACGGATATATTTTGTTTCCAGGTACACTCCAACGGCTAGTTTCCTTCCCAAAACAGATTAAAAGAAATCTATAAAAAGGAAAAAACACCTGTTTGAAAAAGTGAAGAAAAGAGAAAGAAAAAGAAAACGGAAAATAGAAAAATCTCAAATCAAAAATCGAGAAACCCTGAGCCTGAAATCTAAGAGAAAAGCCTTGAAATTCAAATCCTTCCACTCCAAAAAGCTCAAAGAGGAATCCAAGGCGCCCAAATCAAAAAATCGGTGGATTTCTCAAATTGAAGTAAAAGCTCTGTTTCTTCCATTTCCAATCTTCTCAACTGCAACGACTGTAAGGGATTAAAGCTGAGGCTTGATTCATCATTCCAAAGGGAGAAGAGGAAAAGAAGAAAAGAAGAAAAGCTCAAAGCCAAACAACTTCAAATCAGGTTTTTCTAAACTTGTTTACTTATTTTGAATATTTGCTCATTGAGGAGCTGTGTATCTTTGAAAAACTATATTCTTTTTGTTTGTGCCTAGTTCAATCAAAGGGATTGAACTAGTGGAGGTTGTATACCTCGGGTCAAGCTAGATTAGCTTGAGTTTGGGTTGTGTGCTGGTGAGCCCGAAAAACCGGCTGGGTTTGTTGTGATCCCGGGTAAAACAATAAGTTTGGGTTGTGAGCTTGTAAAACAACTCGGCTGTAATCGAGGAGATTATAGTGTGGACCCAAGTGGATCTTGGGAGTGGACGTAGGTGTTGGATATATCGAACCACTATAAAATCTTTGTGTTTGTCGTGCTTCTATTGTCTCTATCTCTATCTCATTGATTATGCTTTATATTTGCATTGTATTTACTTTCATTCATCTTAAGCAAACAATTTTTTAAGAGGTTAAATTTTTTAAAGAACCCAATTCACCCCCCTCTTGGGTTGTCATCTGAGCCAACAGATATATTTGATACTATAGAGCATTTGGGGTTGAGGTATGCTTGGGAACCAGATGCAGATAAAATAAATGACCGTATATGTAAAGAACATAACTGAAAGAAGCGGAGTATATTTTAGGATTTGCCTTATTGGAGCACAAATCTCATCCGACACAACTTAGATGTTATGCATATCGAGAAAATTTTTTTTGATAACATATTTAACACGGTGCTAAACATCCCGGGAAAAACAAAAGACACTGCAAAGTCAAGAGAAGAACTTAATCAGTATTGCAGAAGAGGTGATTTGAGGAGGAGTACCGATGGGACCTATCCTAAAGCCTGTTACACTCTTGACAGAAATTCACGAGAAGTTTTATGTAACTAGCTTAGAGGGTTAAAATTTTCAGATGGTTATGCCTCAAATATCGGTAGGTGTGTGGACATGCATAAGCTCAAGTTGTTCGGCATGAAGAGTCACGACTGTCATGTTTTCATGCAACGGTTATTGCCTATAGCTTTTCGTGAGTTGCTTCCGCAACATGTCTGGAAGGCATTGACAAAGCTCAGCTTGTTCTTCAAGGAGTTGTCTGCCACAGTCATTACTTCTGCATCCATGGCAAGGCTTGAGGAGGAAATTTCAATTATTTTATGCAAGCTGGAGCGAATATTTCCTTCTAGTTTTTTTGACTCAATGGAGCATTTACCGGTTCACTTGCCATACAAAGCGAGCATAGCTGGTCCCGTGCAGTGTCGCTGGATGTATCCTTTCGAGAGGTAAATATATACATTATTAAGATATATTGACATTTCAAATATTATTTCATTGCAAGAAAATTGGTTAATTTTTTATCTCAACTTTACATATAGGTACCTTAAGAAGTTAAAAAATAATGTGCGTAATAAGGCAAGGGTTGAAGGTTCTATATGTAATGCACACTTGGTCGAAGAAGTTTCAGCTTTTGCCTTGCATTACTTTGAGGATCACGTCCACACGAGGAGCCGAAATCTTGGTCGTAACGATGATGTATATGTGGACGAAGGAGAACCTAATGATGGTAGAATATCAATTTTTAAAGGTATCGGCCGTTCATTTGGGGGGCAGAAGTCAAGAAATCTTAGCGATATGGAGTATAATGCAGCACATTATTATATCCTAATGAACTGTAGAGAAGTCGATCCATATATTGAGTAAGTGTATACTTCAATGCTTAATTTGAACTTCTAATTTAAATTACAATATACCACAATATTTAATTGCTAACATCAATTTTAATCCTTATCATCCCATAAGGATGTATTGTGATAGATAACGACAGATAAATCCCGACATCAGTCAAGTTGCAATTGCACAGAAGTTAGAAACGGAGTTCGCTTACTGGTTTTATGAATTTGTGAGTAGTATCACTCAATCAATTTCAGTAATGGATTTAATTTTTTGAATTGGTTGTGAATAGCTTATTAATTTATAGGTAAACGGTCCATGGTCCCCAACCGATAATATTTTCATTAAATGTCTATCGCAATGGCCATTGAAGACCGTAACAACCTCTACTGGCTATTTTGTTAATGGGTACAAATTTCAGATTGAACGTTTAGCAGCTTCAAGAGGCACGCAGAACTGGGGCGTGTGTGTTAAAGGAGAAAGTGTTGGAGCAAATATGCAGGATTATTACGGAAAGTTAGTAGAGGTGGTTAAAGTTGAATATCCCGGTTGGCCTATGAAACGAACCGTATTGTTTCGTTGCGATTGGTTCGATTCGACAGTTCCTATGGGCAAAAGGGTTCATAACGACTACAATTTAGTTGAAGTGAACTATCGACGAAGATTACAGAAATATGACCCATTCATCCTTGCATCCTAAGCTCAGCAAGTGTTTTACTGCGGATATCCATGTTTGCGCAACGATAAGCGAGATTGGTGGGCTATTTCTAAAATTGTCCCACGTTCAACAATCTTATTAGAGGAGAGTTCATCAAGTCAATCAGCCGAGTGCCCTGCATTTCAAGAGGATGAGATGGAAATGCATGCAATTGAGGATGACACAAGGGCTCCTGAAACATTACTTAGAGATCCAAATGGTGATGTCCAAGAAATTGCGGATGCAAATGTTCGGTTTCCTTCCGATGATAATAAAACTGAATCGCAGTCCGATACGACATCGGATGTTGAACCAACATTTCACGAAACAAATGACACCGATTAAACATAGAGTTTTTTTAAATTCAACTTTATTTTATAAGTGGTAAATTTTTACATAGTCAATCATTAATCGTAATTTAATTGCATAAATTTTTAGTATTTTCAGTATGATGGGCAGAGGTAGATCTACCGACGACATACGGAGTGAGCAGGGACGTAGCTCTGCTGCATCAGATCACATGAGCTTTGGAGATGGAGAGTTCAGATCTCCACACATCACAGCCTTCGATCTCTCCAGCAGTCGACGGTGATCCTGCATTGGTATTACCATCCAGTTGATCGGCATATACCTCCGAGAGTTCTTCCACCATCGGCCGCACCGTACTTCACTTGATGCTCATGGGCTATAAGTATTTACTAATTAAAAATATATGTTTATGTTTTTAAGTCAATTACTTATAAACATGCATTTTTTAAACAGATTTATTGAGCAGCATCATGTATCCAGCCACATCAGCACCGTATTTCATAGGCGTGCAGATCCTAGTGGCTACGATTGGCGCCACATATCTCTAGCCACGAGGGAGTTTTATTTTTCTGAGTTTCAGGTAAACTTATTAAATACAATTTATCACTGATATAAAATTTTTTAATCTTAATAAATTTTGAAACTAACTATTTATTTTAATACATAAAAAGTTTACGTGGGACCCTGCCAGCCATGATGCCATTAGGGCAGCATGGGAGGCTCTGACGGGACGCCGATACTCCGACATGCTTTATCATTAGAGGTCATCGGGTCAGCGTCCTGTGCATATGCCAGAGGGTATTTGGCACGAGTGGCAGTAGGCCTGGCAGTCCGATGGCTGGCGCAGGAGGTCCACATCAGCCAGCATGAACCGCCGATCCGAGAAGGGTGGTCCTGGCACGGGTCTCTCCCGCCATACTTCGGGCTCTATTTCGATTCAGGAGCACAGATGGCGTATGGTAAGAAAACATAAATATTTTAATTACTAATTTAGTTATTTATAAATATTTATATTAATATCAATTTTTTTATTGTTATAGTCTGAGCAGGAGGGCAAAATCCTGGTGAGTTTCGTCTATTCAGGGTGACACACACCAGGAGGGACGGTTCCTGGGTCAACACGTGATCACAGGAGGTTGCGGTAAGAAATTAGCTTTATGTAGTATCTTTTTAATTTCTAAAATTTTATTTCGAGAAATTTATTAACTCATTTATTATTGATTTTATAATTCAAAGACACGAGTCGAGGAGCTTCACTCCCAGGCATTACAGGTTGACTCCACTGATGGGGAGACGCCCGTCGAACTCTCAGCAGAGGAGAGTCGGCATGTGTTTTTGGAGGCTGTTGGTGCCCAGCCGCGAGACCGCAGGGTCTATGGTCTGGGCACTAGAGCTTCTGCATATTTTTCCCATCAGGCCTCTAGCTCACGATTTTCTGGTGATATTCCTGCCGAGCGTTTAGACGACATTCGGAGATCTATTACGGAGGAGGTTCGGCAGGACGTTCGTCAGGAGGTTCGGTAGGAGGTTCGGCAGGAGGTCGAGCACGAGTTCGAGCAGCGTATGCGAGGCCGAGATCAGGAGCTTGCAGATGTGCGAGATCAGATGCGTCATTTGCAGTATATGGTTAGTCGCTTGTCGTAGGGTCTCCAGCCTCCACGTGATCGCTCAGATTCTTGATGTATTTTTTTTTCTTTTTTTATGTTGTACATGAAAACTTCAAAATTTTAATATATGAATTATTTTTGAAAATTGATTATTGTTTGGATGAATATGAGTGAAGAATGTTTCTATCAATATTTAAATGTAACGAAATTGTATTAATCATTTTAATTTTTAATATTTTATATTTTTAAAAAATTTAATTTGCGATGCATTAGCGACTGAAATTGCATCGCTAATATTTTCAAAATATTATTATTAAATATTTTTAAAATATTATTAAAATATTTTAAAAAAAATTAATAGCGACGCATTAGCGACTCAAATTGCGTCGCTATTATATCTAAAATATTTTTCATAAATATTGCAACGCAATGACCTTGTGTCGCAATATTTTAAAAAAAAATTTCTTGCGATGCATTAGCGACTCAAATTGCGTCGCTATTATATCAAAAATATTATTAAATATTACGACGCAACTAAATGCGTCGCAATATTGCGACGCAATTGAATGCATCGCAATATTTAATAATAATTTTAAATATTAAAAATTAGTTTTAAATTTAGCGACGCATTTGTATGCATCGCAATATTACGACGCATTGTTGTGTCGCAAAGAGTCGCAACATTGCGATGCAATTGCGATAAATGAATATTGCGACGGACATCTGAGCGACAGCGTCATTGAGTCGCTATTGCGTCGCAATAGCATGTTTAGCGACGCAATTGCGACGCATTTGGACGTCGCAATATTTTTTTCCCCTTGTAGTGATATACTTTCTTTTTTTTTTGGCATGAATGATTCCTTTAAATAGAGCTAGTGCACAAATCTAACATTATGAACTCACCAAAATTTTAAAATATGGTGCATATGGCATATGCTAAAATGTAGTCAAAATTATTGCATATGTAGTTATTATATGTGGTCATAATACATATGGAATAAAATGAGGGCCTATTTAGCTTTGTTTGATCACATATATTGTATTCTTAGCATTGTATGTCTTCATAAGTGAGCTTGCTTAGTTTTTTAGAGTCACATGTATAGCTCACGATTATGTGGGCCTGTGTAGATGGAGTGAGTATTCATGACTTAGGTGGGCCTCATGCAGGCATTACTAGTATCAATACTAAGCACATAAGTACTAATTTATTATTACTATAGTCAATAATATTATTCATCCTAAAATCTCACTATCATTATTGTTGTTATTACCGTATGTAATGTATGTATTTATTTAAATAATTTAAAAAGAAGTCCCTGCATATACGATCTAGATAATAAAAGATTACATCCCCTAATTTTGCATCAAAAGTTTAGATCTTCATTTCCCAATCTTGCACCCAAATTTTAAAATAGAATTAAGGTATCATGTTTTATTCCCATGCCAATCAAAGGCTAGCAAACTATGGAAGCACGTAGAATGCTATTGTTGTCATTCCTATGCTAGTCAAAGGCTTGCAATCTATGGCAAACTATTATATAATACAACATTGTTTATGTGCTAGAGCATATACAAATGTAAATGGGTCTTCAATTGGTATTAATTTACATCATTTGTTAAACAATCATGCACTAATAATGAATCAATATAAGCCTGCATGGATCTACATGCATGATATATAGAGGTACTTATATACATACTACTCTCATAGCTATCCACTGTAATGCATACCATATAATACATACTAGTAAAATATGATATGGTATCTTAGTCCTTAAGAGGGAATTGAATCCCTAATGCTAGAAACTAATAACACAATGCAATATTTTTATGGTGCTTGCAAGACTTGCAAAGTAATGGCGTGATTATTGGCACCAACAAATTCACCATAGTGCTCACTAAATCAAAATCCATGTATAAAGATGCACAAACCTCTATTTAGTTTCAAACTTTTAGTGCTTAATAATAATACATAGAAATATTTTATAGATTTAGACTAGAAATATGATTTGTTAAAAGTTTTGAACAATTATGGTATTTTAAATCTCACTATGCAGGTCATGGTTGATTAAGATAAACTAAATAGATGAACTATGGGATTAATAAAAATCTATCCTACAAATTGATGCGAATTGATTGAACAAAATCAAAGGAAATACAAAAAAGAATAACTCAATAAGAGGTTAAAAGTACCACATAGCGTATAACATCTTTAAGATACTAAAATATAGGAGGATGGAATAGTTTTAGTTAATAAAATAAAACATATAAATTGATAAAGGCATTAAGAATTTTGCATTGCTCTCTTCATATCCTTGTTGGATGTTGAAGAGGATGGTACATCCATTTCAAGTTGCATATTATATAATAAACTATTATTCTATTATATAATATATATATATAATATATTATTATAATTATAAACTTTGCCAAGGCCGATCTCAAGTCCTGGTAAAGGTGGAGGGTTGCGTTAGGTAGCTGACAGCCGGTGTAAAACTTCGTTAGATCCCTTAAAAGATGAATTTTCTAAATCAAACTTTGCGAAGAACTAGGACGTCTCCGTTAAGAGATGCATTACATTTGCCTTTGGATATTTTAAAAAATAAACAAGGAGCGCCGCACCGGCGCTCAGATGCGATGATAAATGAGCAAGGATTTCTGCACTACGAATGAGTGCAGGTAAAGAAGTTAGTCCATGATAGTCAGATTAGAGTAACAACTTAAAATATTAAAATACTAACAAGTAAAGCTATGAAGATAGTAGACACTATGATTAGGAAAAAAGTAAATATAATATGGTTACAAGAAACTAAATGGGTAGGTGAAAGATCTAGAGAAATAGAGAACACATTATATAAATTATATTATACTAAACAATATAAAAATAGAAATGAAATAGGAATAATTGTAGATAAGAATTTTAAGGATTATGTTGTTAAGATAACTAGGAAAGAAGATCGGATTATATTACTAAAACTTATAATTAAGAATAATATAATCAACATAATTAATGTATATGCACCATAAGTAGGATTAGATCAATAAACTAGGATATAATTTTTGAAAGACATAGATGAAGTAATGCAAGAAATATCACAAGAAGAAAAGATATATTTGGAAGAAGATTTTAATGGACATGTAGGTAAACAAAGGGATGGATATGAAATGGTACATGAAGGATATGGATTTGAAGATAGAAATAAAGCCGGCGTGAGCTTATTAAATTTTGCAGTGGCGTATGATTTAATAATAGCAAACACTTATTTAAAAAAAGGAGATGAACATTTAATAATATTTAAAAGTGGATATAACAAAAGTCAAATAGATTTTTTCTTAACTAAAAAGGTAGATAAAATATCATGCAAAAACTATAAAGTTATTCCATGAGAAAGCTTAACTTCACAACATAGAATAATGATAGCAGACATATGGATAAAAATAAAATTTAGAATAAAATGTAAAACTATTAATCCAAAAATTAAATGGTGAAAGTTGAAAAAAAGTAAAACTAGAATTATTTAAAGAAAAGTTAGTAAGAGAAATGACTATGAAATAAATAGTGATCCCAATTTAATATGAAACAAAGTAATTGAATGCATAAAAAACATAGCAAAAGAAGTTCTAGGAGAATCAAAAGCAGTAGGACTAGTAGAAAAGAAAACTTGATGGTAGAATGAAAAAGTTCAAGCTACCATCAAGCTTAAAAGGATAAATTATAAAATTTGGCAAGAGACCAGGGATGAAGAAAGTCTTAAAAAGTATGGGGATGCAAAGAAAGAAGCTTAAAAGCAGTAAGTAATATAAAACTTAAAGCTAATGACGAAAGAAGGTAAAAAGACTATATATAAACTAGCAAAACTAAGAGGAAAAAAATAAAAGATCTTGACTATATTAAATGTATTAAGGATGAAAATGAAAGAGTCTTAGTAAAAGAAGAAGGGATAAAAGAACGATGAAAAAGCTATTTTAAAAATTTATTAAATGATAATAATTTAGTAAATTTAAGGGTAGAAGGATATGATAACCTAGGAGTAACAAATGAATATAAATTTTTTCGTAGATTTAGTGCGTTTGAGGTTAAAAAAGCTTTGAGTAAAATAAAAAATACAAAGATATTAGGATCAGATGCGATCCCTATTGAGGTTTGGAAAGGCTTAGAAAAAATTAGAGTCATGTGGTTAACCAATTTTTTAACAGGATTGTAGCAACTAAAAGAATGCCAGATGATGGAAGAAAAAGCATATTAACACTCATATATAAAAATAAAGAAGATATTCAAAACTATGCAAATTATAGAGGGATTAAGCTAATGAGTCATACAATAAAATTATGGAAGAGAGTAATAAAAAAAATTGAATAGAAGCTAAAACTTTGGTGTTAAATATCGATTTGGATTTATGCTTGAAAGATCGACCATGAAAGTTGTTGGCCCAGATGACAACCCAAGAGGGGGGGGGTGAATTGAGTTCTTTAAAAAATTTAGCCTTTTAAAAAAGTTTGCTTAAGAAGAATGAAAGCAAATGCAATGTAAATACAAAGTACAGTGAATAAAACAGAGATAGAGATAGAGTCAATGGAAGCACGGCAAACACAAAGATTTTATAGTGGTTCGATGTATCCAACACCTACATCCACTCCCAAGATTCACTTGGGTCCACACTATAATCTTCCTTGATTATAGCCGAGTTGTTTTACAAGCTCACAACTCAAACTTGTTGTTTTCCTGGGATCACAACGAACCCAGCCGGTTTTCCGGGCTCACCAGCACAAAAACCCTAACACAAGCTATACCAAGCTTGTACCGAGGTAAGACTACCTCCACTAGTTCAATCCCCCAGATTGAACTAGACACAAACAAAGGAAATATTGTTTTTCAAGTACACAGCTCCTCAACGAGCAAATAAACAAATAAATGAACAAGGTTTAGAAAAGTCTGATTTGTAGTTGGTTGGCTTTTGAGCTTTTCTTCTTTTCTTCTTTTCTTCTTCTCCTTGCTAGATTGAATCAAGCCTCAGCTCCGATTCTTCACAGTTGAAGCAGTTGAGAAGGATTTGAGCTTTTTCTTCCTTTCTTTGAAAGTTGAAAATCTTTTGATTAGCTCTTGAATAGCTCTTGGATTTTCTTCTAGACTTCTCTTGGATTGATGAACTTGTGCACAGATGAAGTCTCCTTTGATTTCACGCCTTTTCTTTCACTCTATTTTTGAATCTCGGATTTTTCAAATGATGCTCTATTTTTCCTCTTTTTCTGAAAAATTTTCCTTTTTCTCTCTAGATTTGTATATCTCTCTATATCTGTCCCTGATTTGAAAACGACTTCTCTATTTATAGATTCTGCAAAAATATAGCCATTAGAAACAAAGAAATATAGCCGTTATTGAAAAATCTTACCGTTGACGCTGAGTTGGCATTCAGAAAAATCACGCCCAGATTTGTTGGAGTCGACTCCAGCTTTAGGTGAGTCGGCTCAAAGACGCGATACCAAAAATAGAAATATTCAAAAAGTCAAAGGGTCGACTCATCGAAAATAAGGTGTCGACTCCTGACAATCGGGGGTCGACTCATGAAAAGTAAGGGGTCGACTCGAGAAGTGCTCAAAAAAATAATGCTCTGGTGTCTGAGCAGAGTCGACTCACACAGTCATGGAGTCAGGCTCGACAAACTCGGGGGTCGACTCGAGAAATCTTATGGGTCAACTCGAGACAAACAGACATTTCTGTATACTGAGTGGAGTCGACTCTGAAACTCTAGAGTCGGCTCGGAACGTATCAAAAATCAGAGAATTTTCTGATTGACTTGAAATTCGTTCCAGATTCATTTTAAATCAATTTTTTGACTTGAATACAATAAAATTGTCATTAGGAATCAATTCAAGAAATGTTCCAAAAACTCATTGATTGAAATATGAAGTGTAAAAATTTCTTTTTGAAAGCTTAAACATGGAGCTTGAAGTTACTTTCAAATTGATTAAAGTCATACTTAACATACTCATTGATTGTTCTAAATAAATTCATTGCTCATGTAAATAAATTCATTGCATCTTTTAATATACTCATGGCTTTTGGTAATCATCAAAATCAATAAGATTGGGGCAAAAATTTCTCAACAATCTCCCCAACAATCTCCCCCTTTTTGATGATGACAAAAACATTGAGTATATGCATGATTGATTAAAGAATTTATTTATATTCATAGTTAGGCTCCCCTGAATGAGGTAGCTCCCCCTATGAAACTCAAATAAATATTCCATTCATTCAATTTAAGCTTATACACAATTTAATGTCAAAATACAGTCTTTTCATCTAAATTGCTTTTTCATTCATTCACTGTATGTGTAATGTTTAGTTGTTACTTCCTTTTATCTCATTCATTCAATTATATTATATGCATATATAATAACATTCGATTGATCTCTCCCCCATGTATACAGTTATAAAACTCTCCCCCTTTTTTGTTATCAACAAAAAGGTAGAGATGCAACAACCATAATCATTCATTCATTCATTCAAGATATGTTTTAACAAATCTGAGATTCATTGATAATAGGAGAAGTACATTCAAATTCAGATTACATTGAGCATTCAAAACAGACTTTTCATTACATCAATGTATCAAAATGTAAAACATAATATAAACTTCATTACATTGCAAAGACTAAGCATCTATTACATCAAAAGTGAGTCCTTACAATCCTTGTTAAGTGATCTATAATATTTTCATTCCATCAGTTTGAATCTTAACATAATCCTTCAGTCTTTCATCTACAAAAGTACAAGCAGTTAATATTTTGTCTGTAATTCAGCATTGCATTTTGCATAGGTCTCACCATCTCCACAGATGTCTTTAAGTTCTTCAAAAATATTCTTTAGGTCTCCACTTAAAGACTCAGTTGAAGTGCTAAGAGTTGATTCAATCTTGGTGATCCGATCATCTGATGAATAAAGAGTTTCTTTAAGATTCATAAATTTGTTGTCAAACTCTGATTTCAATTTATCTGCCTGATCATCAAGAAGACCTTAAGCTGCCTTAACTGAAGATCTGAAAAACCGACAGATGAAGATGACTGATCAACCATCGGAGCAGGAGAAGGGGCTGGAGCAGGAACAGAAGAGCTCGAGGTACAGGAGATGAATGTCTAACTGACGGTCCAGGTGCCTCAATATCCGTGGCTCTATCTTCCATCATACTTTTCCTTTCCCATCTGCCATCCTTCTTCACAAAACCCATTCTATGAATAGTGGCCAAACTATAGTAATCGGTGTGTCTTAATTTCTCATTGGCTCACTATCGGATATGATTATCCCTTGGCTTTGAAAGATCTTAGTTAGAATCATGCCGTAGGGTAAACTGATTTTCTTGCTCCCACAATCAGCAATGTACCATAATATCATGCTTGGAAGATTAATGGGTTTTCCAGTCACTATAGCATCCATTACAAGATATCTCTCTCAGAAACATAGTCAAATCTCCCAATCTTAGGGAATAGGATCTACTACAAATATTGTGGAGAAGTCTTAATTCTAAGGATAGTTGATTAGCAAAGACTTCTTCAAAACCAACAATCTCCCTGTTAAGCAATCTTGATAGAGCTGGGCTTCTATCATCAGATGAAAAAGTGGAAGTACCGACACTGGAAGATCCAACAATCTTGAAAGCAAATCCACTGTCACAGAAATTCTATTTCCTCTAATGATGCTTACAAGTCCATTGTCTCCTCTTGATAGATTTTTATAAAATTCTTTAACTAGGGCTGGGTATGTTGGACAATCTAAAGAACAAATCTTCTCCCAACCCATTTCAATCAACTGCCTCCCCACAAGAAATCCTTCAGCCTCAAATAATTCAAATCAACCTTCCTCCGGTTGTAATCACTCTATCGGCAAGACGATCTACCTGAGATGGGGCCGTAGTGGGAGAAGCACTAGGAGTCGAAGAGGATGAGGTGGATCCATGCTCGGAGAGGGTTCACGAGCGGGACGCCTCACAGTCTTCTTCCTTTTCACCCGGCCGCACCAATGCTAGATCCACGGTTTTAGGAGCCATTTGATCTAGTGGAAGGGTTAATCAGGGATTTCTGAGGATTTGGTAGGTTAGGAAAAATTTGGAGAGAGTATTTGATGGATTTGAGATGATAGAAACGAACGGCGAGTCGACTCTGCCCTAAATAAATCGACCTGGGACCACTTCGAGTCGGCTCCCGCAAAGTATGGGTCGACTCCGGTAGTCACAGAAATCTATCCCGAAGTGGAGTCGACTCGCGCAGAGATGGGGTCGGCTCTAGAGTTTCAGTAGAAACATGGAGTCGACTCCGATACTCACCGAGTCGGCTCCGAGACCATTTCAGAGCAAAAAACATAAAGTTTCAGATAATCTGAAATGTGTCCGGATATGATCATAAAAATTGATAAAATAATCATTGGATTTTAATAGATCAATTAGATGTGAATTCTAGATAAGATTTCCTTAAAGATCAAGGATTTGAAAGAATTTTAGATAAAATTTCCTTAGGGGTTTCAAATTTATTCTAATGGATCACAAATCCCTAACTCTCCTCTAAGATAACAGAATCTTTCTTCACTTAAGGGTTTTGTAAATATATCAGCTAATTGATCTTCAGTATTAACATAATCAAGACAAATTTCATTATTGGCAACATGTTCTCTTATAAAATGATATCTAATTTCTATGTTTTGTTCTAGAATGTTGAATTGGATTTTTAGTTAGATTGATTGCACTTGTATTATCACATCTTATAGGTGTCTTATCAAGTGTGATACCATAGTCTTCAAGTTGTCGCTTAATCCATAGGATTTGAGCACAGCAACTTCCAGCTGCAACATATTCAGCTTCAGTAGTTGATAATGCAACTGAATTTTGCTTTTTGCTAAACCATGAGATTAAGTTACTTCCTAAGAATTGGCATGCACCACTTGTGCTTTTTCTATCTAACTTACATCCAGCATAATCAGAATCAGTATATGCAATTAAGTTCAATGTTGAGTCTCTAGAATACCATAAACCTACATTTTTTGTTCCACTTAAGTATCTTAGTATTCTTTTAACAGCAATTAAATGTGATTCTTTAGGTTCAGACTGAAATCTAGCACATAAGCAAACAGCAAACATTATGTCTGGTCTACTTGCAGTTAAGTAAAGTAGGGATCCGATTATACCTCGATAATATTTTTGATCAACCTTCTTACCTTCTTCATCTTTGTCCAGCTTGCATGAAGGACTCATTGGTGTTCCGAGGGGTTTGATTGATTCCATACCAAACTTCTTTAGAATTTCTCTTGTGTACTTTGTTTGGTTGATAAAGATTCCCTCTTTGCTTTGTTTGATTTGGAGTCCAAGGAAGAAGTTGAGTTCTCCCATCATGCTCATTTCAAATTCTCCCTGCATTAACTTAGCAAACTCTTGACATAGAAGATTGTTAGTAGCACCAAAAATGATATCATCAACATATATTTGAACTACTAATAAATCTTTACTTTTCTTTTCAAAAAAAATGTTTTATCAACATTTCCTCTTATAAAATCATTTTCAATTAAGAATTTACTTAATCTATCATACCAAGCTCTAGGTGCTTGTTTCAAACCATATAAAGCTTTGTGCAATTTAAAAACGTGATTTGAAAATTCATGATCTTCAAAACCTGGTGGTTGTTCTACATATACTTCTTCATTTATAAATCCATTTAGAAAAGCACTTTTTACATCCATTTGAAATAAGTTAAAATTCATGTGACATGCAAATGCAAGTAATAGTCTAATGGCTTCTAATCTAGCTACTGGTGCAAAGGTTTCATCAAAATCAATACCTTCTTCTTGATTATATCCTTTTGCAACTAATCTAGCTTTGTTTCTAATTACTATGCCATTTTCATCTAGTTTATTTCTAAATATCCATTTTGATCCTATAACAGAATGATCTTTAGGTCTTTCACTAAAGTCCATACATTATTTCTAGTAAATTGATTTAATTCTTCTTGCATTGCTAACATCCAATTATTATCTTTTTCAGCTTCTTCAATAGTTTTAGGTTCAATTTGTGATACAAATGCAAGATGATTACTAATATTTCTCATAGATGATCTAGTTCTTATTCCTTGAGATGGATCACCTATAATCAATTCCTTAGGGTGACTATAAGCATATCTCCAATCCCTAGGAAGATCCATATCATTATGATTAGTGTTAGTATCATCATCCTTAGGTGAATCATTATCTTTAGCGTCTTGCTCATGATCTGAAGATACATCAATATTTAATTTTTCAAGATCTTTCTCAATTATGTTTGTATCTTCTTCATCATCAAACTTTTCGGAACGAGTTGCTAAAGATTCATCAAGACTACATGAATGGATTCTTCAACAACTAAGGTTTTCTTGTTAAATACTCTATATGCTTTACTAGTTGTTGAGTATCCTAAGAATATTCCTTCATCAGATTTAGCATCAAATTTGCCTAAATTATTTTTACCATTATTGTGAACAAAGCATTTACAACCAAATGCATGAAAATATTTAATGTTGGGTTTTCTATCATGCCATAATTCATAAGGTGTTTTCTTTAAAATTGGTCTTATTAAGCTCTATTTAGGATGTAACATGCTGTGTTAATAGCTTCCGCCCAAAAGTATTTCGGGAGTTTACTTTCACATAGCATGGTACGGGCCATGTCTTCTAGAGTTCTATTTTTCCTTTCAACTACTCCATTTTGTTGAGGGGTTCTTGGTGCAGAAAAATTATGATTAATACCATTTTCATTGCAAAAACTTTCAAATAAGTGATTTTCAAATTCAGTTCCATGATCACTTCTTAGAGACACTATGGTAGTGTTTTTCTCATTTGTGACTTTCTTGAAGAATTTCAGGAATATCGAGAAAGTCTCATCTTTGTGAGCTAAAAACATTACCCAAGTGAATCTAGAGTAATCATCTACTATCACAAGACCATATTTCTTTCCTCCTAGACTTGTGGTTCTAGTTGGTCCAAAAAGGTCCATGTGAAGTAGCTCTAATGGCCTAGAAGTTGAAACAACATTTTTAGATTTAAAAGAACTTCTCGTTTGTTTTCCAAACTGACATGCATCACATATTTTGTTGTTTTCAAAATCTATTTTAGGTAGCCCTTTAACTAAATCCATTTTAATTAGTTTTGAAATTAGGTGTGTGCTTGCATGACCTAATCTTCGATGCCACAACCAACCAATCTCATTCATATTAGCATTATTAGCAACTAAGCAATGATTATTAGTAGACAAATTGTCTAAGTCAATCAAGTATACATTGCCATTTCTATTTCCAATAAAAACAATGCTATTATCAATGGGATTAGCAACTGTGCATATAGAAGATTCAAATGATACTTTAAAACCTTTGTCACATAATTGGCTTATACTAATTAAGTTATGCTTTAAACCATCAACATAAAGTACATTATCATAAATGTGGATGGAGTTATACGGATTTTACCAAGGCCCATGATTTGACCTTTACCATTATCCCCAAACGTAACAACTCCTCCTTTCTTTTCTTCAAGGGTGATGAATTCTTCTTTGTCACCCGTCATATGTCTTGAGCAGCCACTATCAAGATACCACTTTCTCTTTGATCTCTTGGCCACAAGACATTCCTGCAATGATATCAAACTTTATGTTTAGGTACCCAAGCTTTCTTGGGTCCTTCATGGTTAGTAGCAACAAATATTGTTCCTTTCGGAACCCATATTTTTTTTCCTTTAATATTTAAGTTTTTATTAGGTTTTAGAATTTTACATTCATAAGATTTATGTCCTTTTTGATTACATTTAAAGCATGTAAAATTACTTTGGCTAGCACGCACAAAAATATTTTTCAGTGATTTTTGTTTTCTAAAAGTGTTATACCCTAATCCGGCTTTGTCAAAAACTGCTTTTTGACTATTTAATAACATGTCCAATTTAGTGAGCTTAAGGTAAACTTATCAACTATGTTCTTATATTTTTCAACCTCTTTCCTTAGTTTATCATTTTCATTGGAAATTAATTCTTTTTCTTTTATCAAAATTTTATTTTCAGATTTAAGTTTCTTAACTTCATTATTAAGATCTTCCTTTTCTTTAATGAAAGTTAATTTTTATTTTTCAAAAGCTTGTATTTCTTTTTCAAAACCTTGAAATCGCCGACAAGTTCATTAAAAGCATCAAATAATTCATCAAATGCAAATTCATCGCAAGGGTTATCGGAACTTACCTCATCGTTGTCGTCCGCCATAAAACATACATTTGCGACTTCCTTTTGTTCTTCTTCTTCGGAAGAAGATTCTTCGCTATCACTCCAAGTCGCCACATAAGCCTTTTTTTTCTTTTTGTAGGCTTTCTTTAATTTAGGACATTCATTCCTAAAGTGCCCGGTTTATTACACTCATAGCAAGTCAAGGGGTCTTTCTCTTTTTCTTTGTCCTTGTCCTTGTTCTTATCCTTTTCTCCTTCCCACTTTGCTCCAAATTTCTTCTTGTGGAAGGGTTTCTTTCTCCTCATGAATCTTTTAAACTTTTTAGCTAAGAGAGCAGTCTCTTCATCATCATCATTATCATCGCTGCTGCTCTCTTCTTCTTTTGCAGCTTTGAGGGCAATCATTTTCTTCTTCTTTGTGTCCTCCTCTACATGCTGCTTCATTGTCAGCTCATGGGTCATAAGTGATCCTAGAAGCTCCTCTAAGGGTAGAGTGTTGAGGTCCTTTGCTTCTTGGATTGCTGTCATTTTTGCTTCCCATGATCTTGGTAGTGACCTAAGAATTTTTCGAACAAGTTCTGAGTTAGTATATGTCTTACCAAGACTTTTTAAACCATTTACAATATCTGTAAATCTAGTATACATGCATGCAATGGTTTCAGATTGTTCCATGCTAAACAACTCATATTTATGAACAAGAATATTAATTTTAGATTCTTTTACTTGGTTGGTACCCTCATGGGTAACCTCTAATCTATCCCAAATCTCCTTTGCGGAATTACATGTGAAGATTCTATTAAATTCATTAGCATCTAAGAGCAATATAAGACATTCATGGCTTTAGCGTTAAGCTGTACCATCTTCCTATCATTATCATTCCAGTCCCTTTCGGGCTTAGGAACAATAGTGCCATCAATAACATGTGTGGGTGTACTAGGTCCATTAATTATAACACCCCATAGTTCATAGTCAGAAGCTTGAATGAATATCCTCATTCTAGCTTTCCAATATGAATAATTTGAACCATTAAACAGTGGAGGTCTATTCGTAGAATGACCTTCAGCAAATGATCCAACTTGAGTTGCCATTTGGATCTTTAGCTCTTGATCGTGTGATCAAAATCTAATGAGCACCAGCTCTGATACCAATTGTTGGCCCAGATGACAACCCAAGAGGGGGGGGGGGTGAATTGGGTTCTTTAAAAAATTTAGCCTTTTAAAAAGTTTGCTTAAGAAGAATGAAAGCAAATGCAATGTAAATACAAAGTACAGTGAATAAAACAGATAGAGATAGAGTCAATGGAAGCACGGTAAATACAAAGATTTTATAGTGGTTCGGTGTATCCAACACCTACATCCACTCCCAAGATTCACTTGGGTCCACACTATAATCTTCCTTGATTACAGCCGAGTTGTTTTACAAGCTCACAACTCAAACTTATTTTTTCCCGGGATCACAACGAACCCAGCCGATTTTTTGGGCTCACCAGCACAAAAACCCTAACACAAGCTATACCAAGCTTGTACCGAGGTAAGACTACCTCCACTAGTTCAATCCCCCAGATTGAACTAGACACAAATAAAGAAATATTGTTTTTCAAGTACACAGCTCCTCAACGAGCAAATAAACAAATAAATGAACAAGGTTTAGAAAAGCCTAATTTGTAGTTGGTTGGCTTTTGAGCTTTTCTTCTTTTCTTCTTCTCCTTGCTAGATTGAATCAAGCCTCAGCTCCGATTCTTCACAGTTGAAGCAGTTGAGAAGGATTTGAGCTTTTTCTTCCTTTCTTTGAAAGTTAAAAATCTTTTGATTAGCTCTTGAATAGCTCTTGGATTTTCTTCTAGACTTCTCTTGGATTGATGAACTTGTGCACATATGAAGTCTCCTTTGATTTCATGCCTTTTCTTTCACTCTATTTTTGAATCTCGGATTTTTCAAATGATGCTCTGTTTTTCCTCTTTTTCTGAAAGATTTTCCTTTTTCTCTCTAGATTTGTATATCTCTCTATCTGTCCCTGATTTGAAAATGGCTTCTCTATTTATAGATTCTGCAAAAATATAGCCGTTAGAAACAAAGAAATATAGCCGTTATTGAAAAAATCTTACCGTTGATGCTGAGTTGGCATTCAGAAAAATCATGCCCAGATTTGTTGGAGTCGACTCCAGCTTTAGGCGAGTCGGCTCGAAGACGCGATACCAAAAATAGAAATATTCAGAAAGTCAAAGGGTCGACTCATCGAAAATAAGGTGTCGACTCCTGACAGTCGGGGGTCGACTCATGAAAAGTAAGGGGTCGACTCGAGAAGTGCTTAGAAAAATAATGCTCTGGTGTCTGAGCGGAGTCGACTCACACAGTCATGGAGTCGGCTCGATAAACTCGAGGGTCGATTCGAGAAATATTATGGGTCGACTCAAGACAAACAGACATTTCTGTATACTGAGTGGAGTCGACTCTGAAACTCTAGAGTCGGCTCCGGAACGTATCGAAAATCAGAGAATTTTCTGATTGACTTGAAATTTGTTCCAGATTCATTTTAAATCAATTTTTTGATTTGAATATAATAAAATTATCATTAGGAATCAATTCAAGAAATGTTCCAAAAACTCATTGATTGAAATATGAAGTGTAAAAATTTCTTTTTGAAAGCTTAAACATGGAGCTTGAAGTTACTTTCAAATTGATTAAAGTCATACTTAACATACTCATTGATTGTTCTAAATAAATTCATTGCTTATGTAAATAAATTCATTGCATCTTTTAATATACTCATGGCTTTTGGTAATCATCAAAATCAATAAGATTGGGGCAATAATTTCTCAACAATCTCCCTAACAAAAGTTATTTATTTATTAAGAAGATTTATGGAAAGGTATAGAAAAAAGAAAAAAGACCTTCATATGGTCTTTATTGATTTAGAGAAAGCATATGATAGAGTACCTAGAGAAATAATATGGTTAGTTTTAGAGAAAAAAAGTTGCCAAAAGGTATATAGAATTGATAAAAGATATGTGTGATAGAGCAATAACTATTGTTAAAACAACAATAGAAGAAACTAGTGAGTTTTTAATTACTGTAGGTTTACATAAAAGATTTGCCTTAAGTCCATATCTTTTTGTATTAGTTATGGATGAATTAACTAAATATATTCAAAATGATATCACATAGTGTATGTTATTTGCAGATGATATGTATTGATTGATGAAACTAAATCTGAAGTAAATGCTAAGATAGAGATTTGGAGAGAGGCTTTAGAATCTAAAGGTTTTAAGATTAGTAGAACTAAAACTGAATACATGAAATATAATTTTAGTAGGAGTAGAAATGCAAATAAAGAAACAGTGAAGATTGCAAGCCAAGAGATATCAAGAGTAAAAAATTTAGGTATTTAGGATCAATTATCCAGCAAGAAGGTGAAATAGGTGAAGATGTGAATCATAGAGTTAAAGTAGGATGGATTAAGTGGAGGAGTGGTTTGAGAGTATTGTATGATTGACACATCCTATTAAAATTATTATTTTTTTTTATAAACCACTATTAGGCTAGCTATGCTATATGGAATAAAGTGTTGGGCAATATTGAAACAATATATGAATAAATTAAGTATGACAGAAATACATATGTTAAGATGGATATGTGGTAAAACTTTAAAAGATAGAATTAGAAATAAACATATAGAGAAATGAGAGGAGTAGCTCCAATTGAAGATAAAATAAGAAAAATCGATTGCGATGATTTGAACATGTACAATGTAAACCTTTAGATGCTTCAGTTAGAAAGAGTGATCTTTTAACAATATATAGTAAAGATAGAGATAGAGGTAGACCTAAACTAATATGGACATAACTAATTAAAAAGATATAACTATTAATAATTTGAATATCGACTTTGTCCTAAATAGAGCAGAGTGAAGGAAGCAGATTCATGTAGCCGAAAGGCTTAGATGAGTTGAGTTGAGTTGAGTTGTATAATAATAATAATAATATAATTTATAATACATAATTAATAAATACAATATTAATAATTATATATATATATAATAATTAATATTACATATCATTAATATGTTAATTGTATATTAATATTATAATATATAATTACATAATATATATATATATAATATATTATATTATTATAATATAGCAGGATAGATTGATAAATATATAAAGTTATTTCAACTTTTAGTTGCAAATCACCATGGTAATGTAGCATTCCCATCCACTGCTGGGTAAGATCATCTCATTAAATAGTGATCACAAATCACTACCAAAATAAGATACCAAATGGGATGATTTTATTACTATCCCAAAATCATCATGATGTTATAAAGATCACTTCATACCAAATAGTTTTTTAAAAAAGAAGGAACCTGCCAAATACAAAATGATGTGAAAAAGAACAAAATGAGAATAGAAAATAGAAGAAAGGGTGCATTTGCAAGAGAGGAGAAAATTATTAAAAAAAGAAAAAAAAGAAAAATGATGAAAGAAAGTAGTTATCTATATGCAAACCACTTCTAAAGACCCTATACTCAAAAGATTTCTTCTTTATCTAGAGCATGTTATCATCTAATGATATTCTCGATGTTCATCCATATTATAAAGTTGATTCTTTGTTCTTTTTATTAGATTTATATTCATAAAAAAATTATTATTTCCCTCAAAAGGCTTTTGCAATAAGATAAATATTTGATTTTTCATATTAAGTTTTACAAATTCAACTCTATCCTAAAAGAAGTGATTCAACCTCCAAGCAAAAATTTGAATCCAAACCATTTTATATTGTAGCACTACTTCACTACTACAAATAGTGGAATAGACTATGGTAGATTTAGGAAAAAGACTACGTTTTTTGTAAAAAAATGTAGTCTAATATTTTAGACTATGTTTTCATAATTTTTCATAATTTCAAAGACTACATCTTTTATTAAAAACATAGTCTTATATTATCTGATAATATAAAAGACTAAATTTTTAAATAAGACGTAGTCTTATATTATCTGATAATAAAAAAAGACTACATTTTTAATTAAGATCTAATCTTATATTATTTGATAATATAAAAAAACTACGTTTTAAATTAAGATGTAGTCTTATATTATCTGATATTATGTCAAAAAGACTACGTTTTTAATTAAGATGTAGTCTTATATTATCTGATAATATAAAAAGACTACATTGTTAATTAAGACGTAGTCTTATATTATTTAATAATAATGTAAAAAGACTACGTTTTTAATTAAGATGTAATCTTATATTATTTTATATAATAATGTAAAAAGACTACGTTTTTAATTAAGACGTAGTCTAATATAAAACTAAAAATTTATCTTTTTCCCTTATCGTAATTCGCTTCCTCACTTTTTTTCTTAAACGAAACCCTCGATATCCCGCTATAGTTTTGTTCTGGATTAGGGTTTCGTTTGTGACTCCACCGCCCACCCCGCAGGATTACGTTGAGGAGACACCACCACCACCACCACCAAAGTTTGGTTTACAAAGACTTCATCACCACGCAAGATTAGGGTTTTGTTTGCTATCTCTTCACCAAGCTGATTCACCAGGCTGATTCAACTGCAAGTAATCCTTTTTTTATCCAAAGAATGATCGGGAGGGAGAGAGAGAAACTTGATGAAAGGGAGGCATCTAGTCGGATATGTTGCTCGGGCCCGACGGCGTGCCCGTCGGCTCACCGGGCCCGGGCCATGGGCGGCAGCCCCCATCGGCGTCTGTCCGGCGTCTAGTGGGGTTCGGCCGACTGGAGGAGGTCAGCCATGCCGCCGATCAAGAGATTGATTACAGGAGCCAAACCGGCTCCCGTGTTTGGCTTGGGCCCGACGGCTTATCCACTGGCTCGCTGGGCTCGGGCCAGGGGCGACAGCCCCCACCGGCGTCCGTGCGGCGTCCGGTGGGGTTCGACCGGCCGTGCTGCCGCTCAGGATGAGGAATGAAAGAAGAAGAAGAAGAGGAAGAAGAGAGAGGAAATAAAGAAAAAAATTGGGAGGGTTGCCGCCATTGGCCGGCACTAGGCCGATCGTCGATGGCCGGCCAGGCACCCCTAGGAGAGGTGGCAGCGGCCCTTGGCCACCGGCACCGTCCCCTGGTTCAGGTGAACCAGCAACGCACGATCGAAACAGGGGATGGGGGATGGCCTGGTGGGCTGGGCTTGGGCTCGGTCCGGTCCATTCAGGCCGATTTTTTTAAAGGTGATTGTTAATTTTTTTAAATTAAAAAAAGATTGAATTAAGATGCAATTAATCCTTACCATTTAAATTAAGTATTAAAAAAATAGAAAAATGATCTAATAATTTGATTCAAAGAGATCGATGCAATTAATCCTTACCATTTAAATTAATAACGTGATTCAAATAGAAAAAGTTTATATGTTTTCGAACATAATATCTTTTCTATTTTAGGAACATAGATGGTGGATTCATCAGGCATGGAAAGTAAGTCCAAAGAGATTGATGACAAAGCAAAGGAAGCTAAACCACTGTAACTTTTTATTTATCTTTTTAATTTACTTGTCATCTTTTAAATTTTTTTACTTCTATGTGGTTTGATAAATTTAATTAGTTTGTTAGATAAAATTAATTATATTTATTAATTTAATTAACTAATTACTAGTATTTTTAAATTTAAATAGACTAGATAAGTCATGGTACTCTGCTGATAGACGCACAAAAAGATATGAGGATGGTGTCGAAGTTTTTTTGAATCATGTTAAAAAAATTTAAGTAACCCTAGTTCCATACAATGTCCATGCTTAAAATGTGGGAATATAAAAGTTCATGATATCACAGTGGTTAAAGATCATCTTTTTTGTAATGGTATCGACTCAAGTTATGACGTATGAATATGGTATGACAAAAACATATGTAATGTTGAGAAGATAAGTGTACCTTAGATGCTGAAGAATGTTGTCTTCAATACAATGATGATATTAATGCAATGGAAATGGTTGAAGCAGCCAGAGATCTATTTGAATGTAATCCAGAGAAATTCGTTGACTTGTTGGATGATGTTAGCGCCCTTTATACACTGGTTGTAGTGAGTTCACTAAGCTTTCTGTTTTGGTACGATTATATAACTTTAAAACAAAATATGGGTGGAGCGATGCAAGTTTCAATAAGCTTTTAAGCTTTTGGGGTAATGTGCTTCCAAAAGGAAATTTGATGCAACATCAATATATGAAGCAAAAAAGACATTGTGCGCCTTAGGAATGCAATATGAAAAGATACACGCATATCCAAATGATTGCATTTTGTATAGAAATACAAACAAGGATGTTGATGTATATCCAAATTATTCTGAATCAAGATGGAAGATTCCTAAAGGATCCAATCATCCAAAAGTAGGCATGCCGGCAAAAGTTGTGTGGTTTTTCCCCCAATACCCAGGTTTAGAAGAATGTATGGTACTCGTTAAATATCGAAAGATTTGATATGGCATTCTAGTGAAAGAGAAGTTGACAGTTACATTGACATCCAGCAGATGCAGCATCATGGAAATTAATAGACTACAAATGGCCTGATTTCGCATGTGAGGCATGAAATCTTCGATTGGAACTCGCAGTAGATGGGATAAATCCATATAGCTCCTTAAGTAGTCGTCACAGTACATGGCCTGTCGTACTTATTACCTATAATCTTCCATCATGGTTGTGTATGAAGCGAAAGTTTATGATGTTAACCTTATTGATATCGGGTCCTAAGCAGCCAGGAAATGATATTGACATCTTCTTGCAACCACTTATTGATGATTTAAAAATGCTATGGATGTCGGTGTTAAAATTTATGATGCATATTTGCAAGAGGTATTCACCTTAAAGGTTGTATTACTATGGACAATAAATGATTTTTTCGCGTATGAAAATTTGAGTGGCTGCAGTGTTAAAGGTTATTTGGCTTGCCCAATTTGTGCTGAAAATACACATAGTGTATACTTGAAACATAGTCAAAAAAATGTGTACCAAGGTCATAAAGATTTTTGCGCAGAAATCATCCATATAGAAGAGCAAAAAAGGCATTTAATGGTTGTCAAGAGTTTGATGTTAGCCTAAACCTTTAACTGGAACAGAAATTTTACAAAATACCAGAAATATTAGTTGTGTATGGAAAAAAGCAAGCAAATATAGTGCATGTTGAGAAATCAAAAAAGAAGGACAAGGTTTCAGAGGCAAAGTCTAAACTTGCGTGAAAAAAAGGTCAATATTTTTTGATCTTGAATATTGGGAGTTTCTTTATGTACGTCATGTATTAGATGTGATGCATATTGAGAAAAACGTATGTGAGAGCATCGTGGGAACCCTTCTTGATATACCTGAAAAGTCAAAATATGGAGTAAGCAGTCATTTAGATCTAGTAAATATGAAAATTCGAAGTGAGCTACAGCCAATAGTGGGTGAAAAAAGAACATATTTGCCTGCTGCAAGTTACACACTTTCTAAGGCTGAGAAAATTAAATTTTGCAAGATGTTATCTGCACTTAAAGTTCCAGATGGATACTGTTCTAACTTAAGAAATTGTGTTTCTATGGAAGAATTAAAGCTTTATGGCCTAAAATCTCATGACTACCATACTTTGATCCAACAAATTCTTCCTTTGGCATTACAAGGATTGTTGAATAAGAACATGAGATCCACAATAACTAGACTAAGTTTGTTCTTCAATGCACTTTGCAAAAAGTTGTGGATACTTGCAATCTTAGTTTGCTACAAGAAGAACTTGTGAAGACTTTATGTTTGATGGAAAAGAATTATCCTCCTTCATTTTTTGACATAATGGTTCATTTAACCGTACACCTTGTACGCAAAGTCCAGTTATGCGGACCAGTCTATTTAAGATGGATGTATCCTTTTGAAAGATTCATGAAGATCTTAAAAGGATATGTACGCAATCGCAATAGGCCAGAAGGTTGCATTGCAGAATGTTATATTGCTAAAGAAGCTGTAGAATATTGTTCGGAGTACTTGTCAAATATGAAAGCTGTTGGGAAACCACTTTTTGCTTCTCATGTATTTAGAGCTGATGCGAAAGAGTTAGAGCAAGCACATCTTTATGTTTGAAAATACAACAGAAGTTGCAGCCTATGTAGAGTAAGTCAGACCCATCACAGTTATTTGAGTCTCATTAAATGTTCTTTTTTTTAAAGTATGTGGTCATAACTGAATAAGTTCTAACATACAGGCAACACATGGAAGAATTGAAGGCAGCTAATCCAAATAAAACAAGGAGACAAAAGTGGCTTCAGGATGAGCATAATCGAACTTCATAAATTGGTTGCGTGAAAAGGTATATGACTATGTGGTTGGCATCTTCTAGGAGATCATCATTTGTTTATACTTAACTATCATTTATGTTGCTGAATTTTAAAAATGAATGTAGGTTGCTTCTGAGATTAAGGAATCCAGTAACGTAATTTCCGATATGTTGAGGTGGATATCTCATGGACCCCAACCCCAAGTGATAAGATATGATGGATATCTTATAAATGGAGTTCGATTTCACACCCAAAAACGTGATAGTACCAGATGTGTTCAGAATAGTGGTGTCACCTTAACTGCTAAAACAATGCAAGTGTCTAGCTCGAAGGACAAGAACCCGATAATTTCAAACATGTCCTTTTATGGGGTTCTTCAGGACATATGAAAACTTGATTATATTAAATTTAAGGTGGTAGTTTTTAAGTGTCATTGGGTTGACAGCTCTAGTGGAGTTAAAGAAGACGAAGATGGATGCACATTGGTTGATCTTACGAAAATTGGACATAAGTCAGATTCTTTTATTTTATCTACTAATGCCCAGCAAGTGTTTTATGTAGAAGATGGAAATGATCCAGCTTGGTCGATTGTAGTTCCAAACTCAAGGCACATGTTAATGGTTATTCAAATGATGACAAGTTAGGTGATATGGTATTAGAACATTGTGTTATCAAATCATTGCCTGATATACAGTCTTTTGATATTATGGATGATTCTCATCTACCTTATGTGCGGGATGATAGTGACGGTACTTGGATTGCCAATAATTAACATGAAATGGTAATAGCTTTGTTAATCGTACATTCACTTGTTTTTGTTATTTTATTATATTTATTTTTATATATTATGTTTTTGTTAAAATAATGATATTTACTCTTATTGTACAGGTTGCTGACTGAATGAAGAACCTACGTCAAGCGCAGAAAAGGTCAAAAGAAAAAGGGGTCCAACAACTATGCCTAGAGTAATAAAAGCTAGGTATCATGGAGAAGTAAAGGAGGTGACTTACAATAGAAGAGGACAATCTTTAGGGGAGGTTAATACGGAAATGCAAAGTTATCTAGGTGTTATTGCCAGAACCACTGTGCCTATTAATTTAAAAATTGGCTTTCAGTTCCTGAAGAACTGAAAAACAAAATTTGGATTAAAATAAAGGTAAGTTTTTTTTTAATTTTTTTAATTAAATTTTGATTTCATTAGTATGCTCTTATGTATTTCTATGTTTTTGTAGAAAGCTTATAATGTGCCAGTTGAAGGAAAGAAACATATTTTGTCATCTGCTTGTACAAAATGGAGACAATTTAAGTTCAAGTTGAGGACAAAATTCTTGAATCCATTGGAAGATATGCGACCCTTATTTGACAACCCTCCTAAGAACTATCCATTCATAAAAAAAGATGCTTGGAATGCCTTTGTAGCAGGTATAGTTCTCCAGAATTTCAGGAATGGAGTAGGTTGCAAAGTGAAAGAGCAAAAAGCAATGAGTATCGATATCATTCATCTAGGCATGGATTTGTTAATGTGGAAGAAAAGATAGTAAGTGTTGAATATTTAGTTCTACATTGTTGAGTAATTATTAGCTTATTTTTTATTAATATATTCGTTGTCTAATAATTATAAAAAAAGAGATGGGCATTGATGAAGACATTGGACGAAGTGTTGTATGGAAAGCTGTTTATTCAAAAGGTGATGGTCCTGATAGTGAAGTCATCCAAGAAGTCATATAGAAGATTGTAAGTAAATCTTTATTGTTCATTTAATAGCTAATTATAGATTCTTTTATAACTTCCTAATGTATGGTTCGTTTTGTCTACGTATCAGGATGAATATACAATGAAGGTGAAAGATGGATCAATACAAGAATCGGGACAAAAAACTAGGAATGGCATTAAATCCGAACATGGTGATCGAGTAAGGGGTGTTGAAGGCATGGTTACCCTAAAACCTATTTCAATCTTCCGAAAAGAACAAAAACAAGCGAACTCTTACAACATTTGTTAGAAGAACAAAAAACACTGAACCAACACAAAGAGAAGATGTAGAGGAAAGAAAATCATTACTTGATGAGCTACGTAAACTTCATGAAGAAAACAAAAGTTGAGAGATATTTCAAAAATTGCTGCAAGTGCTCAATATGTTTCACACAAAGCTAGCTGCTGCTCAGTTAAAAAACTGTTGTTGATTCTGATACACAAAATGATGAAAATATAGAATTTATTGCCATTGGACAAAGAAACATGCAAAAGGTATGTAATATTACTTATATTTATAGCATTTTATTAAATTCATAGTACTTATATTTTCTAATGTTATTGCTTTGAAGGGAAAACCATGCAAATTGGCAGTAGAATCTATTAATAATATAATTGGATATGGTACAATGATTGAGAATGTAGAACCAAACTCTGTTGTACATAGAGTTCCTTTGGGTATTCATAATTATTGTTTATCTATAGATGTTTGTTTTGACGATGATGCTTCCTTCCAATAACAATTGGATGATCCTATGAAAGTTAAAGATTTTGTTGGTTCTCACGTTGCATGGCCTCGATCATTAGTTATTGATGATCAAATAAAGGTATCTGAAACCTTTTAACTTATCTTTAAATTTGTGATTAATTTATATTGATAAACTATTTGTTATGTAACATATGTGAATTGAATTTCATTATTATGAACAGGCTAAGATTGTCTCGCAAAAATTACAGATATAAAACAAAGAAAAGGGTCCATGGAGTTTGTCATATTTAAAGATCACATTGCAAAAAGTTTGAAAGATACAAATACAATAATGGTGGCATTAGATGTTGGTGTCTTTGTTATGAACGGGTTTATTATATTATTCGAGAAGATATCGATAACTTTTGCTCAATGGATAAGATTACTTCTAGTTGTATTGTGCTATATATAAGGTAATAAGATATTTTTATATTTTTTGCATTTCATATGCAATTACTATATGTTACAAGTTTCTAATAAAAACTATGGGATTGAATAATTTGATTTGTGTAGCTATTTGTACAACCAAATCAAGAAATCAAAACTGCTCAACATGTATGGCTTCATAGACCCTGGATAGATCTCTATACACTATGGATCGGCTGGAGTACGATCAGATTTGATTGCTAAAAGATTAGAGCGTTGTTATGTGGATCAATTGTTTCTAGCTCCTTATAACTCTGGGTAAGTGGTTTTTTAATGAAAATTATACTTTTATATTAAGTTGTTGATTATTGTTATTATATTTATGAAGGGATCACTAGTCCTTGGTGGTTATTGACCCTCATGGGGACAAAGTGTATTTTTGTGATTCTATTGGACGTTCAGTGGGAAAAGAATTGAAAGGTGCTATTAATACGTAAGTATTTTTTTTTAATTTTACAGTAATTTATCTGAATTATATCATTTGAGTCTCACACTATTACTATACTTTGTTAAATCAGTGCACTCAAAATATACAATGCTAAAGCTGACTCAAAATATACAATATTAAATTAGTGCACTCAAATCATTTGAGTTGCAAGAAAAACACTTACTTGGAAGTCAATTAAGGTATATTGAGTTGCATATTCTTTTTAATAATTCATAAAATATATCTTATTTATTTAATCTTATAAAAACTTTTAAATTCATTTTTCAAGTGTCCAAAGAAACCATCAGGTGTTGAATGTGGCTATTATGTCATCATGTATATGAAGGAGATCATTAGAATTATATCATTTCAACCGATGAAAAGGTACGTAGGTTATTATTGCGTAGATGATTCACATAAGTTCTACTTTTTATGGTTTTAGGTTTTTATGTCATGTATTATTTAGTGCTCTTTTTATGAGTAACTTATATGAAAAGGTTTGTTATTATTGCGTGCATGATTCATATAAGTAGCACTTTTTATGATTTTAGATTTTTGTATCACGTGTTATTTAGTGCTCTTTTCTGATTAACTTATGTATATATGCAGTTTGGCGAGAAGAAAACTTATAAACAAGAAGAGATCGACATTATGCGCGGAGAATGGGTCGAGTACTTACAAGGTTTCATTTGAAGAAATGTTATGTGGAAAGATGTTTGTATGATAGTATTGGACATTTTAATTCAATGTATCTGAGGTTTTTTGGAATTGAAACTAAATGTTTGTATGATAGTAAATGTTTGTATGACAGTTTGCACGGAGAATTCAATATTTTTAGGATTTTTTTGGAATTAAAATTATATGTTTGTATGACAGGATTTGATATTAGACTACATTTTTAATATAAAAATGCAGTCTAAATGTTCATAATAGACTACATTTTTTGATAAAAATGTAGTCTAAATGTATTTAAAGGCTACGTTTTATTGACTTTAGACTACATTTTCTGATAAAAACGTAGTCTAAATGTATTTAAAGACTACGTTTTTTGACTTTAGACTATTTTTTGATAAAAACATAGTCTAAATGTATTTAAAGACTATTTTTTGACTTTAGACTACATTTTCTAATAAAAACGTAGTCTAAATTTATTTAAAGACTACGTTTTTTTGACTTTAGACTACATTTTCTGATAAAAATGTAGTCTAAATGTATTTAAAGACTACATTTTTTTGACTTTTAACTATAATTTCTGATAAAAATGTAGTCTAAATGTATTTAAAGACTACATTTTATTGACTTTAGACTACCTTTTCTGATAAAAACACAGTCTAAATATGTTTAAAGACTACATTTTATTGACTTTAGACTAAATTTTTGATAAAAACATAGTCTAAATGTATTTAAAGACTACATTTTTTAACTTTTAACTGCAATTTCTGATAAAAACGTAGTCTAAATGTATTTAAAGACTACATTTTTTCAACTCTTAATTATAATTTCTGATAAAAATGTAGTCTTTTGTACAGTTATAGGCTACATTTTTTAATAAAAATGTAGTCTAAATGTATTTAAAGACTACATTTTTTTAACTTTTAACTATGTCTAAAAACGTAGTCTAAAAAAGGAACTTTTAACTACAGTCACACTTTTAACTACACTCACCTAGACTACGGTTTAGAAAACGTAGTCTATATAAAAAGACTACGTTTTTTAGACGTAGTCTAATTAAAAAATTGTTGTAGTGCTTCAAACTAAACCAAAGTTCAGATCTAATCTTCGAGCATGTCAAATATGATAAATCATAAGGATTATTTTCCTGTCTTATTATATATATGACCATGGGAATTAGCACATCATCTAACTTGAGCATGTCATAAAAATTATTTTAAATATCATTAATTCAATACTATCTCTCAAACCCATTAAAATAATTAAAAAAGTTAAGAGAGAAATAGAAATCCATTAGTTTCACCTAATCCTTGCTCTCGCAAGTCCCACATCTCAACCCTCCATCTCTCCAACTTTGACACCACTTACTCACTTGTTGACACAACTGTTATTCAAAAAGAGAGTGACAATGTTATTAGTGAAGTAGTGGATTAGGATGATGGTGACATGAGTATTAGTGGGTTAGGTGGCAAGGATGGCAACAGTGGAGAAGACATAAATTATATACCATTAAGCTAATGATAATATTGGGCGGGAGTAAGCATAGTTGAGCTATGAGAGGAGATTATGGGAGAGGATTAGTAGATTATGAAGGATGCCAAACTTGGCGTTCTTGGGATCAAATTTTGAGTCCTAGCAGGATGAAGGGCAACTCATCAATCCCATTCTTTATGTGAGATAATGGGACTAGGATGAGATGAGACTTTAAAAGCCATCCACATGATGAAATAGGACAAATGAGTAAAAAAGAATTGAAGAAAAGGGGAGAAGGAAAGAAAGAAAATGAGAAAAAAGAAACTAAAGAAGGAAGAAATGTAAGAAAGAAGAAGGAAAGAAAGAAAGGAACAAGAAGAAAATGAAGAAAAGAAAGAAAAAAGAAAGGAAAAAAAAAAAAAGAACAAGAAGAAAACGAAGGAAGAAAGAAGGGGGAAAAAAAAAGGAAAGAAGAAAGAAGGGAAAGAAAGTAGAAGACAAGAGGAGAGAAAAATGGAAGAAAGAAGAAAAGAAAGAAAAGAAAGAAAAATAGAAGAAAAGAATGAAAAATGGATGAAAAAAAATGGAGAGAGATAAAAGATACTTTCTTGGATGCTCAATTAGGATAGTTATTAAGATGAAACAAAATAACAAAATATATTAGTTCATAAAAACCCAAAATATTTTCATCCTAAAGTTTTAAAATCTTACTTGAGATCAACAGAGCTACTAGTGGTAATGCAAATAAAGGTGTCAACTCAAAGATAGAGAAAGAGGCAATGCTAGAAGAGGGAGGCCAAAGGTGTGGCTAAAGCATGGAGAGAGGGGACAAAGATGGCTATGGCAGTGTTAAGAAACAAAGGAAGCGAAATTGGGGGAGAGGGCAATAACAAATTGAGATGATTAGAGCATGTAAGAGGTCAATTTTAACTTGTCACTTTGAATTTCCTTTTGTATTTGTTTATGGGTTTGAGAAGCAATATAAAGCACCATTTGCAAAATTTTAGACTCGATAGCTAGGTCCATAGCAACTCTTCATGCAAGAGTCTCAATTTGTTTCCATACAAGAATAGTTGACTCACATTTTTTAATAACCCTTAATAGTCATCATTGTTTATCATCATCTTTTAAAGTACGACTCATGCTATGTGATAGTGCATAATTATCATTAGTCTTGTCATTTAGTTTATATATGGCCATGAGAGTTGAAGGATATCTTGGATGATCTTGAAGAATAATTTTACAGTAAGATAAGTATAATCCTCCATACTTCCTATGCTCTTGTATGAAAAAAGAAAAGGCTAAACTATAATATTGACCCTAGGTTGTGTCATTTTGGTTCCTGAACTTTAAATAGTTGCGAAAGTGATCCTAAACTTTTATTTTTATTTTACTTTGATCCCTATAGTTAAACAGGGGAGATGCTGTTTGATTTTGTCCCATGTGGCAGCACATGTGGCATTCAAATGATAAAATCCAATTTAAAATACATGATAAACTCATTAATCTATTAACCCAATATTCAATAATCTTTAAAAAAAACAACCTTCGCGGCCTCCTCCATCAACACCCTCCTCCCCCATGGCCTCCTCCATCAACACCCTCCATCCTCCTTGGGCATCAACAATAAAGTCTCAAAAGGAGGGGGGTTTGTTTGACGATTGACGAAGGAGGCCGCAGGGGCAGGGGGTATTGACGGAGGAGGCCGCAGGGGAGGGGGAGGCTCCGGGGGGTGTTGATGAAGGAGGCCATGGAGGTAGGCTTTTTTTAATAAGATTGTTGGATATTGGGTTAATGGGTTAACAGATTCATCATAGGTTTTAAATTGAATTTTTCCATCTGGATGCCACATGGGATAAAATCAAACGGAGTCTTCTCTATTTAATGTAGGAATTAAAGTAAAACAAAAAGAAAAGTTCAAGATCAATTTTGCAACTTTTTGAAGTTCAAGGACCAAAGTGACATAGCCCCCTAAGTTCGAGGAACAATACCGTAGGTTAGCCAAAGAAAAATTATACCATCTACATGTTTAGAAGATACTAAAGGTGCAACTCTAAAGCTTACATCAGATTTAATCCTTCACCAACACTAAAGCCTCTAGCATTAGAGTCATCCCTCACCATCAACCCCCCTCTTCAACATAGCAAAACTTGGCAACAAAGATTGGATGCTCGTTACAAGAACCACCACCACTATTCTTTAAGAACTTTATATAGCGCCTCATTTTTTTTCATGCTTAGTTATCCATTTGCCTACATTCCTAATCTTTGCGAAGTGAGAAGAATCCATGACTTGCTAATCATTAACTTTATCAAAATCAATGTTGTTGTCGATAATCATACTTATCATATTTGTCTTGGATGGAGTGAGCTAATTCTCAAATCCTTTTCAAATAAATAATATTTAAATAAATAAACTAATAAAGTTGAAAAGATATATTTTAGTTGCAACATGCTAACAAATTGGACTATTAGAAGTTATAGTGAAAATAATTTTTTAAAAAAAATCTATAAAAAATATTGAGATTTTAAATATAAAATGTCAGCCTTGGGGAAAAAATCTAGTTAGAGAACTAATTTTTGTATATTCAAAATCATTTTCGCATAATAATATGTGATTGCATGTGCAAGAATGCATATGAGCAATGGCATATATGTTTATGTAATAATCCCTCAATTTGAGATGGAGCTAGGTTTGGATATTTTTGTTCACTTCATATGAGTTATTAGATCACCATTTCTTTGTTAATTCATTCAATTATGTATTTCCAAATTTTGACTATTATTAGGCTTTAGCCAAATTTAATCTTGCCAAGATGATAGAATTTGACTGTATAATTCTTTTTTGTATTTAGAGAATTTATTTTTAGTTATTATTGTGATCCAATTAGCTTACATTTTTCCTAGACCTAAGTCAGGGACTTGGTTTTACTATCCAAATGTTGGGCACCACACACTGAGGTACTACCAGTAGCCTCCCTCATTGGTGCATTCATGATATCCCTATCAGACGCTCGTTGGGCATAATGATCTGGGGTACTACCAGTAGCCTCCCCTATTAGATCATCCCAGAGTAGAGCACGATAGAAACTAAGAGCACAAACCTAGCTCTGATACCATTGTTAGTTAATTTATTAGTAGGCTGCAGGTATGCATTTAAAAAATTTTTAAAATACATATGGAACATAAGTAATAAAATATTGGATCTAATTCAATATCAGCCTACAACATGATCATGATATAAAAATTATATATAAAGGCATAAAAAAGTACATAAATCAAATCTATATAATACAAATAACATAGATCATATCTATGTATGTGGCCTAGTACCTTAGATCACATTTAAATCACTAGTAACTTTAAAATCTCTTACCTTTAGATGCTTAATGACTCTCGCAGCAATGGAAGATAGTGGTAGGTAGTATTTTTGCGAGCCACACAAAGGTGTATGGCCTTTATAGGTGATCCACATTAGGGTTCTGGTCTTGACTAGCCTCTTTGGAGTGCTAGCTTCTTTTCAAGGCTTCGACAACTAGATTTCTTCTTTTCAACACTAAGGTGCTCTTGGAGTTGTAAAAGAACATTGAGGATCGATTTAGGTGATCAAGATCTCTCAAAGAAACCTTTTAGACCTAACTTTATAGCCAGAATCCCTTTCACTTTAAAAACCTCTCATCTCCCCATCTTTTTCTTTCCCAATGTTTTCAGCCAAAAAAGCTTATTTTTAATGTCAATCACCAGTCCCATAAAAATAAAAACCATAGAGAGAAAAGGAATTGAAGATAAGAAAGAAATCCCTCCTCTTTCTTTTCAGCTAAAAGTCATCCCTTTTAATGCTTATCATCAGCCCCATAAAAATGAAAGCCATAGAGAGAAAAGGGAAGAAAGATAAGGAATGAAGGATAATTAGGGAGAGGTTATTAACATCCCTTTTAAATTTAAATTTAAATTTAAAATTTAAATTCAAAATTCAAATTCAAACTTGAATTTAAAATTTAGTTTGAAATTCAAATTCATAATTTGAACTCAAACGGGTAAGGGTGTTAATATTGAGTCCAATTGAACCTAAATTGAGCCCAAACCAAATCCCATTTGATTTGGCCTAGATTTTCATAGCTCAATCAAATTAAGCTAGCCAGCAATCGTATTACTAATTTAATCTTTCAATTAATCACTAACAATTAGTTTTTCAGTCATCAAGTCAGATAGAAACCCCTATGGTGTGTGATCCCATAGATTCGAACACTAAGCCGGTAGCACTGGAACCCTTTCAGTACCAATTGAAGTCGCCATCTAGCAATGATACCCAACGTTTGGATAGGTCGAAGGTTGCAAAGCAACAATCAAGAAACTATGGCATACGGTTACCATATAATTCATCTCTTTGACCCCTAATGCTCAGGATGACTTAGGGTTTAACTGCCAACCCTTAATCAGCTCATCCATAAAGTGTCTCAACTTCACAAGTCTTGTGACTTCTCATAAGGACTACCCTGATCAAGTTTTGCTAAATTAAAATACAGTAAGACATTCACTTCAAACTATTTGGAGAGATCAATCCCATTTTGATCCACTCACTACTCCATAAGTACTTGACTTCACCTAGAAACCTTCTGTCACTGGATTAAAAATTTAGCTAGTCCAGCATCAAAGTACAGTGGTTTGCTTGCAAGCTACCATGGTGATCTCAGGTTAGATGGACACTTATACCCATATCCTTTCGCGAACACCTCTTGGCAGAAGAGTATTCCGCATATTGATCATGTTCAGTGAGATGTCATACACATCACCTGCATGTCATACCAGTATCATCACATTTCTTGATAAAAAGGACAACCAACCTATATGACATACAATGACCTATACTTGATACATAGTTATCCTATAACTCGTATTATTTGATCGCGATCATTTTAAGAACCACTCAATAAACCCTCTATTTATTGAATTGATTATGGTTCTAAGGACTCCATCACAAAAGAACTCATTTCAGAAAAATAAAATGTGATGAACCGCCAAATAAATATTTTATTAATTAATAACTCACATACATTTACAACTTGCACAACCATCTACATATTAGTTGGCTGGCTTTAGGACACAATTCCCAATAGCTTTGGCCCGCTAACCAAATTGATTTGGGCTAGCGGGTGGGCTTGGGCATTACACATCGCATGTTTCATTTGAAGGGATCCTTCTGTTCATAATTTCAGCCTTCTGCTCATAATTCTAGCTCCTCGTACCTCTAACCCACATTGGTTTAGGTTTAGAGATGAACAAACTTCAAGTACTTTGGTTCCTTGTTTTCTTCAGTTGCCTTGTCATCATCAATGCTAAAGCCCACTCTTGCGGTACCAATGATCCGACTTGGGATAGGTTTTGGCTATCTTATGGCATGCGACATAGATGTTGCATTATAAGATGAAAAGATTGTGAAACCACACATTTAGTCCCATATTGAATGGAAGAAAAATGTGTTATGTACTTATAACTCAAGTCCACTTTCTACCCATTAACTTTCACTCAAATTTTTGGGCCATGTGATTTCGACCCGCTAAGGTAGGCTTGGAACGTTACAAATAGTATTAGAGCCGATCCGAGTATGCGAAAGTTAGTGGGCGGTGAAATCCCATCATGGCGTATACAGATGAAATAAACTTTCATGTATACTGCAGTATCAAAAATTATCAAGGTAAATATCTTTACTTATTTTCTTTCTTCATATATTAAAAGTTTGCACCATCAATTAAATTCAAAGTTTTCTGATTTAGTATCAAATTATATGAATTAACGAAAATTCAAAGCAATTTTCATAAATTATATAGTAAAGCTTAGATGTGTGCAAGCTACATTAATATAAAAGGAATACAACACATATAAAACCAACGCAATAATAGAGGACATTGCAAACGATCTCTTATGTAAAGAAGCTGAAGGAGACATAGGATCTGCTCTAGGTGAGATAGGGTCCAAGTTGCAAGCCTTTACAAAGGCTATGGATCTCAAAGAGAAATGTTGGCAACCTTTATGAACTGAGTTTTTTAATTCTACACTAATCTGTATCATCATTGGTTAAAGTTACTGCTGTGCACTGAGGATCCAGTAAGCAAAAATTCCAACACTGCTCCATGCTAGACCCTTGAATGATTAAATCAATAGGTGGATAGATTTCGTATGAGAATGTGTGCTCAAGTGGGATCATAGTCAAAACAGAGTTAGAGTTGCATGCCTGATTATATGGAGCCCAATAGTTCGTATTGGTATTGAAGCTTGATCCAAATGGCCACTCGCAAGTGTATATGAATTAGTTGGGCTGGTTAGAGTGGCTAAAAAACCCAAAAGCGAAGTTCCCATTGGGAGAGTTCCAATTATCATGCTCTGCAATCGAGAGCGCGGAACCACAAGGATTTTGCGAAGCTTCAACGTCGAAGAAGACAAGGCAACTGAAAAAACAAGGAACCAAAGTACTTCACGCTTGTTCATCTCTAAACCAATGTGGGTTGGAGGTTGGAGTCGAGAACGGAAGCACCCTTTCAACTAGAACAAGCTATGGGAGGGAGAAAGCACGTGGGAAAGGAGGAAATGAAGAAGAGTTAGCATGGAGTAGAGGAAGCGTGGAGCAGAGGAAAATTATTATTGATGCAAATAATGAAATAAATTATTAAGGAAAGTATTTAGGATAGATACCATCATTTTTTTAAAAAAATTTAAAGCATCCATGCCCTTCACACCCTTATATATATATATATATATATAGGGTATCGATGATAATTATTCCATTGACATCATGGCTTATTATCTTTTAGCGCTGAGTAGGATAATGAGATCTCTATAGCTTTTCTTTTCTTTTAGAGATAAAGAAAAACAGGAAGCAACCATGCCTGAACCCAGCATAATAGCAAAGGATATCTCAAACGGTCACTCATGTAAGAAGTTGGAAGTTGGAGACGTAGGATCTTTTTTCATGCAATCTACTGCTAATAGTATCCAAGTAATAAGCCTTTATAGAGGATATCGATTTAAAAGAGGGGTACCCATGACCTGTTATGAACTGAGTTTCTTTTATTTAGCATTGAGCCATACCATCATTGGTCAAAGTTATATTATGCAATAAGGATCCAATAAACAAGAATTCCACAATTGCTCGATGCTGGACCGAATGATGCAAGTGGACACATTTTGTATAAGAATCTATGCTCAAGTATGACCATAGTCAAAATAGAGTTGCATGTTTGATTATATGGAGCCTTATTGTTCGTATTTGAATTGAAGTCCGATCCAAATGGCTACTTACATGTCGCATTTCCTGATGGAGAAAAAGCACAATTAGAGAAAGAATCATAGGTGGCAAAGACACTATATTGATTCGCAATGGTTTGTCATGCTTTCTTTCATGAGTTGGAAGCATCACCTCATAAATACATACAAAAATTTTTATCCACATTTAGCCTCAGAAACTCGACAACCAGCCTTGACTTCTCATTGAGAAGCTAAAATTCTCCTTCTCTAGCGAAGACAGCGATTACTATCAATTTTGAGAAAGTGACTTCAATCTTCTTGCAAACGACGTTACTCTTCCAACAAATTCTTAGCTAATTATTACTAGCCCAGCCCATAACCAACTTGGCCCATGACTACACATCATTGGCCCAAGACCCATCGGGCCAATTATTACTTAACCAACCCAAGACCCAACTGACCAGCTCACAATTAATTATTTACTCAGCCCAACATTGACTAAAATTAATTCTTGCTTGGCCCATTACCCATTAGCTACTCATCCAGCCCAAATCATGCTAAGAAAACTGACAAATATGGTTTATGCAGGCATACAAGTTATAAAAATATATTTCATTATAGTAGGGTATAAAAATTTTATCTCAAAACAATAGTCAAGGATCACCTATAGTTAAATGTAAAATAAATTAATTCATTAAAATTTATAATTAAAAATTACCATTTTATCCCTTTGCCCAAAATATCATAAATAACCATTCTACCTCTCTAATCCAATGTCTAGTAACCCTGACTTAACTGATAATTCAAGATTTATTATTTTTTAATATTACTAATTTTTATCATTTAATTATATTATAAAAATGCCTCTACTAGCCTTTGCTTAATCATCTCAAAGTATACAACAATCATTTCTTTAAAATAAAATAATCACTAACTAATCATCAATCTAACCAGTAATTAGCTCTACATTAATGGTTTGGGTCACTAAAATAATTAATTAAATTAATCTAAAACTAATTTAATTAAAAGAGTGATCTTTTAAAATCTATGGTAAGGATAGAAGTAAATCTAAACTAACATGGATAAGAAATAATTAAAAAAGATATAACCATTTGTAATTTGAATATTGATTTGGTCATAAATAGAGCCGACCCCATGTAGCTGGAAAAAGGCTTAGATGAGTTGAGTTGAGTTGAGTTGAGTTGAGAATCCAAGACTAATTTCAGCAAAATAATAGTAATATTGCTCAACACTGATTTCATTAAATCTTTTTAGATCTAGACTTACTGATTTAAATTGATAAATCTCAATTCAATTCATTAACTAGATCTTAATTTTCATCTTAAAATATCTAAAATAATCTAAATGGGCTGAATCATCGTTTAATGGTTCAGGGCCATATTAGAAGACACTTATCTTCTCCCAAAAATTGTCCTGCATGCGGTGTAGGAATACGCTTACCGTATATGATTGACTGATTCAAAATGAATGACAAGTATGTGCACACGTGATTGCGGTGCGCACACCTGACAACGAACCCATTAACCTAGCTAACAGCCCAGCCCATTACCCATCTTGCCAGCCTAACCCATACTTTGCCCAACATGCCAAGCCCAACAACTAATCCCAACCAGCCCATCCCATGCTTGGCCCAATAGCCCATCCCCTTCCCCACCCAGCCGAACACTCCATAATCAAAGAAGGAAAAGTCTTTGTACACCGCCTTCGATGCAGCAAGTCCTACGTGGGCTGCACCGCCTCTCCTTATTGGTCCACGTGGATCCTAGTTACAAACCTAAGACACTCGTTCACGCTTATCGCCTGGAATACCCCAGCATTACCGTTAAGTCACTGTAGGTTCAAACTTACGATACCCGTGGCCTTACAACGGATGCTAGAGAAAAGCCTCGTGACATCGCAGGAGGTAATCGGCTGAAAAACAGTGAGGACACCCTTGCTGAATTATTACGACACCCAAGTCACAAACCTATGACACCCGTTGATACTTAGGAGAAAACTTAACAACATCCTAGGAGAAAATCGGCCAAAAATTAGTGACGACATCCAAGCTAAAATAGTATGATACCCTAGTTACAAACCTAAGACATCCATTCATGCTTAGGGAAAAAGCTTTACGACATCTCAGAAAAAGTGGGATATCGTAGGATGAGAAGTGGGGTGTCGTAACAGCAATGACATCCCAGACTAACGGCATCGCAGGAGGAAAACTAAACATCTCATATTGAGAACTGAGACGGAATGAGCACTTTCCATTCGTTTAATCGGCCATGTGGCGCCCGTGCTTTAAATGCACGCTGAACAATAAACTTTACGACATCCGAAGAGGAAATCGGCCAAAAAAAGTCGAGAGTATTATGACACCCAAGTTAAAGAAATATGACACCTCAGTTAAAGAAATACGACACCCCAGTTATGTTCACCCGAAAAAAGTTTGCAAAACCGCAGTTGAAACATTACGACACCCTAATGATAACACTACGACACCCGTTCTTATAACGGACGCTGGAGAGAAGCCCCACGATACCCCAGGAGGAATTCGGCTGAAAATTATTTGTGACACTCCAGTTAAAACATTAAGACACCTAACAACAATGCTACGATACTCATGCTTATAATGCACGCTGGAGAGAAGCCCCGCGACACCCCAGGAGAAATTTGGCCAAAAATCGTTCGCGACAACCCAGTTGAAATGTTATGATACCCTATCGACAACGCTACGACACCCATGCTTATAACGGACCCTAGAGAGAAGCCTCACGACACCCTAGAAGGAATTTGATCAAAAATCATTCGCGAGACCCCAGTTGAAACGTTACGACACCCTAGCGATAACGCTACGACACCCATGCTTATCACGGACGCTGGAAAGAAGCCCTGCAATAGACACCCTAGGAGGAATTTGGCCAAAAATCATTCGCGACACCCCAGTTGAAATGTTACAACACCCTTGAGACAACGCTACGACACCCATGCTTATAACGGATGCTGGAGAGAAGTCCTGCAACACCCCAGGAGGAATTCAGTCAAAAATCATTCGCGATACCCCAGTTGAAATGTTACGACACCCTAGTGACAAAGCTACGACACCCGTGTTTATAATGGCGCTGGAGAGAAGCCCCGCGACACCCAGGAGAAATTCAGTCAAAAATCGTTCGCGACACCCTAGTTGAAATGTTAAGATACCCTAGCGATAAAGCTACGATACCCATGCTTATAACGGACGCTGGAGAGAAGTCCCACGACACCTCAGGAAGAATTCGGCCAAAAATCATTCGTAACACCCCAGTTGAAACGTTACGATACCCTAGCGACAAAGCTATGACACTCGTGCTTATAATGGATGCTGGAGAGAAGTCCTACAACACCCGAGGAGGAATTTGGCCGAAAATCATTTGCGACACCCCAGTTGAAATGTTACGACACCCTAGACAATGCTACAACACTTGTGCTTATAACGAATGCTGGAGAGAAGCCCCGTGACATCCCAGGAGGAATTTGGCCGAAAATCATTCGCAATACCCCAGTTGAAACATTACAACACCCTAGCGACAACACTACGACACCCATTCTTATAACGGACGCTGGAGAGAAGTCCCACGACACCCCAGGAGAAATTCGGACGAAAATCATTCGTGACACCCCAGTTGAAACGTTACGACACCCTAGCAACAACGCTACGACACCCGTTCTTATAACGGACGTTAGAGAGACGCCCCATGACACCTCAAGAGGAATTCGATCGAAAATCATTTGCGATACCCCAGTTAAAAAGTTACGACACCCTAGCAACAATGCTACGACACCCGTGCTTATAACAGATGCTAAAGAGAAGCCCCGCGACACCCCAGGAGGAATTCAGTCAAAAATCATTTGCGACACCCTAGTTGAAATGTTACGACACCCTAGCGACAACGCTACAACACCCGTACTTATAACAGACGCTGGAGAGAAGCCCTGCGACACTGCTAGAGGAATTCGGTCGAAAATCATTCGTAACATCGCAGTTGAAATATTACGACATCCTAGAAACAAAGTTATGACACCTATACTTATAAAGAACGCTGGAGAGAAGCTCCACAACACCACAGAGGAATTCGATCGAAAATTATTCGCGACACCCCAGTTGAAATGTTACAATACCCTAGTAACAAAACTACGACACCCGTGCTTATAACAGACGCTGGAGATAAGTCCCACGACACCCCAGGAGAAATTCGGACGAAAATCGTTCGCGACACCCCAGTTGAAATGTTACGACACCCTAGCAACAACGCTACGACACCCATGCTTATAACAGACGTTGGAGAGATGCCCCGTGACATCCCAAGAGGAATTCGATTGAAAATCATTTGCGATACCCCAGTTAAAAAGTTACAACACCCTAGCGACAACGCAATGACACCCATGCTTATAACAGATGCTAGAGTGAAGCCTCGCGACACCACAGGAGGAATTTGATCAAAAATCATTCGCGACACCCCAGTTGAAATGTTACGACACCCTAGCGACAAAGCTACGACACCCATGCTTATAACGGATGCTGGAGAGAAGTCCCATGATACCCCAGGATGAATTTGGACAAAAATCATTCGTGACACCCCAGTTGAAACGTTACGACACCCTAGCGATAACGCTATGACACCCATGCTTATAATGGATGCTGGAGAGAAGCCCCATGACACCGCAGAAGGAATTCGATCAAAAATTATTCACGACACCCCAGTTGAAATGTTACGACACCCTAGCGACAAAGCTACGACACCCGTGCTTACAATGAACGCTGAAGAGAAGTCCCACGACACCCCAGGAGGAATTCGGCCAAAAATCGTTCATGACACAACACTTGAAACGTTACGACACCCTAGCATAACACTACGACACCCGTGCTTATAACGGATGCTGGAGAGAAGGCCCACGATACCGCAGAGGAATTTGGTCGAAAATCATTCGCGATACCCTAATTGAACTGTTACGACACCCTAATGATAAAGCTATGATACCCATGCTTACAACAGACGCTGGAGAGAAGTCCCATGACACCCAGGAGGAATTTGGATGAAAATAATTTGCGACACCCCAGTTGAAACGTTACGACACCCTAGCGACAATGCTACGACAGCCGTGCTTATAACGGACACTGGAGAGAAGCCCTGCAACACCGCAGGAGGAATTTGGTCAAAAATTGTTCGTGACACCCCAGTTGAAATGTTACGATACCCTAGCAACAAAGCTACAACACCCATGCTTATAACGGACGCTGGAGAGAAGCCATGCGATACCATAGGAGGAATTCGGTCGAAAATTATTCGCGACACCCCAGTTGAAATGTTACGACACCCTAGTAACAATGCTACGACACCCATGCATATAACGGACGCTGAAGAGAAGCCCCGTGATACCCCAGGAGGAATTCGGCCAAAAATCATTCACGATACCCCAGTTGAAATGTTATGATACCCTATTGACAATGCTACGACACCCGTGCTTATAAGGACACTGGAGAGAAGCCTCGCGATACCCCAAGAGAAATTCGATCAAAAATCATTTGCGACACCCCAGTTGAAAAGTTACGACACCCTAGCGATAATGCTACGACACTCATGCTTATAACGGATGCTGGAGAGAAGCCCCGCAACACCCTAGGAGGAATTCAGATGAAAATCATTCGTGACACCCCAGTTGAAACGTTATGACACTTTAGCAACAATGCTATGACACCGTGCTTATAATGGACGCTGGAGAGAAGCCCCGTGATACCGCAGGAGGAATTCGGTCAAAAATCGTTTGCAACACCCCAGTTGAAATGTTACAACACCCCAGTTGAAATGTTACGATACCCTAGCAAAAAAGCTATGACACTCGTGCTTATAACAGACGCTGGAGAGAAGTCCCACGATGCCCTAGGAGGAATTCTGCCGAAAATTGTTTGCGACACCCTAGTTGAAACATTACGATATTCTAGCGATAATGCTACAACACCTGTGCTTATAAGGACACCGAGAGAAGCCCTGCGATACCGTAGGAGAAATTCGATCAAAAATCATTCGCGATACCTTAGTTGAAATGTTACGACACCCTAGCAACAAAGCTATGATACACGTGCTTATAACGGACGCTGAAGAGAAGTCCCACGACATCCCAGGAAGAATTTGAACGAAAATCGTTTGCGACACCCCAATTGAAACGTTACGACACCCTAGCAATAACGCTACGACACCCTTGCTTATAACAGATGTTGGAGAGAAGCCCCGCAACACAGCAGGAGGAATTCGGTCGAAAATTGTTTGCGACACCACAATTAAAATGTTACAACACCCTAGCAACAAAGCTATGATACCCATGCTTATAACAGACGCTGGAGAGAAGTCCCACGACACCCCATGAGAAATTCGATGAAAATTGTTTGCAACACCCCAGTTGAAATGTTACGACATCCTAGCGACAACGCTACGTCACCCATGCTTATAACGGATACTGGAGAGAAGCCCTGCGACACCTCAGAAGGAATTCGGCCAAAATCATTCGCGACACCCCAGTTGATATGTTACAACACCCTATCGACAATGCTACGACACCCATGCTTATAACGAATGCTGGAGAGAAGCCCCGCGACACCGTAGGAGGAATTCAGTCAAAAATCATTCACGACACCCTAGTTAAAATGTTACGATACCCTAGCGACAAAGCTATGACACCCATGCTTATAACGGACGTTGAAGAGAAGTCCCACAATACCCCAGGAGAATTTGATGAAAATTGTTTGCGACACCCTAGTTAAAACGTTACGACACCCTAGCAACAATGCTACGGCACCCGTGTTTATAACGGACTCTGGAAAGAAGCCCCACGACATCGCAGGAGGATTTTGGTCGAAAATTGTTCGTGACACCTCAGTTGAAATGTTACGATACCCTAGCAACAAAGCTACGATACCCGTGCTTATAATGGATGCTGGAGAGAAGTTCCACGGCAACCCAGGAGGAATTTGGATGAAAATCATTCATGACACCCCAATTGAAATGTTACAACACCCTAGTGACAATGCTACAACACCCGTGCTTATAACGGACGATGGAGAGAAGCCCCGCGATACCACAGAAGGAATTCGATCAAAAATCATTCGCGATACCCCAGTTGAAATGTTACGATACCCTAGCGACAAAGCTACGACACCCGTGCTTATAACGGACGCTGGAGAGAAGTCCCACGACACCACAGGAGAATTCGGACGAAAATCATTCATGACACCCCAGTTGAAATGTTATGATACCCTAGCGACAACCCTATGACACCCGTGCTTATAACGGATACTGCAGAGAAGCCCCGCGACACCATAGAAGGAATTCGGTCAAAAATCATTCGCGACACCATAGTTGAAATGTTACGATACCCTAGCGACAAAGCTACGACACCCGTGCTTATAACGGACGCTGGAGAGAAGTCCTACGATACCCCAGGAGGAATTCGGATGAAAATCATTCGTGACACCCCAATTAAAACGTTACGATATCCTAGCGACAACGCTACGACACCCGTGCTTATAACGGACACTGGAGAGAAGCCCCGCAACACCCCAGGAAGAATTCGACCAAAAATCGTTCGTGACAGCCCAGTTGAAATATTACGACACCCTATCAACAATGCTATGATACCCGTGCTTATAAAGGACACTGGAGAAAGCCCCGCAATACCCCAAGAGGAATTCGGCCAAAAATCGTTCATGACCCCAGTTGAAACATTACGACACCCTTGGTATAAACTTATGACACCACTACACTATATTTGAACTAGGTGGGATTTTTTCATCACCCTAGTTGTAATCCGACAACACCCTATTAAGTTAGCTATACCACCTTTTCTAGAAAAGTTGCATAACATGGCCGGTCAGTATAGGTTTGTGGATCAATGATATGATCGTGCTGCACCCGGTGTCCTTTCATCTTCCTCTGAGGTTGGCAAAAAATTTTTTTGAACCCTAGAGGTCCTTTGTTTGTTGCTCGAGAAGCCGCTGGTGTCCTAAATTTCCTTCACTGTTGTTTCTTCCATCTATTTTCTACATGGAGATGAGTGGTTTCGTTTGTGGATGAAGAGCGCGAACAAAGAAGCACCGGAAGGAGAAAAAGGTGAAAGTAAGCAAAGAAATCGTTCTTTATTCAAATGAGGATGCGACTCCTTTAGGTTTCATCCATATGAAGCTACAGAATCGGAAAGAGGTAAACATCACCCTTATTCCTTTATTCAGATATTATGACATCCTCTCTTAAAATATCATGACACCCTAGTTCATATATAATGACACTCAGCTAACAACTATGTTTATCCAGTCTATTTTAGATGACATAACAATTATTTCAGTCACCCCAGTGAAGGCTTCCCAGTTGTTTAAGAATAGTTGCAGGCTGGCTGTTTACGTTTAGAATGTTTGGAAGATGGGGTTTACTACACAACATACAAAACTTATCCGAAGGATCCCATTTGGTGCCTTCATCGACATGCAGATGTTCTCAATCGATGGACGACTGCTAGCAGACATCATATGATGTCACAATGGAGGAGAGGAGTTCATTTTCTATGGCAAGGCGGTCTTATTCAGTGTCGACGAAGTTGCATTTATTCTGGGTCTTCCAGCTCATGGAAAGAAGATCGACACGTTGTTCCAGTTGTTCAACGGAAGGTTGTTCAGACGATTTGATCAGGGTTTAGATCTTCATCAAAAAGGGTTGGAAAAGTTAATACATGGACTCCAATCATCCAAGATAAAGAGGATGTTGAGGACACCGTCAGACTTTGGATCGCCTACATGTTTACCATATTTTTTGCTCCAAAGTCTAATCAGACATGTCCATGATATCTCATCCAGCACTTGGATGACTTAACTCAACTGGAGAGGATTGACTGGGCTTCGCATTCAAGGAGTTGATCGTTCTGGCTCTCCCAGAAGTCGATGCTTGCTTACAATCCGAGGAGCCTGTCCACTCAAAGAGAGCAAACAAGGTTAGAAGGCAGCAAACCCTATTTAGATGCTCGACAGCGCTGGTGGTAAGGATTATTGAGATGCAAAAAGAGTATCGTTAGTATAATTTTTTATTAATATTACATTTTTTCATATCCCAAAATTATCATGTTCAGGCATGGTTCCTCGAGCATATATCAATGTGAGCACCAGCATATTCCAATAAACTGCCCTGGCTGTTGAAGTAGTATGACAACCAATTGAAGATCCAGTCTGTTCGGGTTGCCAACATCAGCCTCACGACTTGGTAAGCTAATCCATTGTTCCATTGCTCTGATCATATTTTTTTACTTAATTTATTAATATTTATTTTAAATTAATTTGTTTATCATCTTGCCTTGCAGATGGAGGGAGCTACTGTACCACTATCACAAGAGCATTGGCTTCTTACTCAACAAACAGTAGCAACCCCTGAACCAACAGATAGCTGTGCAAGCTGTGCCGAGTTGAGGATTGAATTAGCATGCGTTAAGGATCAACTCAATGATGTCAAGCACAGGCTGGCCATAGTTGAGAGCCTCCTAAGTTCATTGCTCAGAAAGGAGAGCAATGCAATAAATAAGGAGGACAAGTAGAGGGGAAGACAGAGGAGCGACATTCCTTGGAGTGTCTTCGCGAGCCTCGAATGCAAATACGGAGGAGAAGAAGAGGGAGGAGGAGCATTCCTTGGAGTGTCCAACTGAGCCTGGGAATGCAAGTACATAGGGGGAGAAGAGGGAGAAAGAGCATTCCTTCGAGTGTCCAACTGAGCCTGGGAATGCAAAAAAAAGGAGAAGAGATTGGAGGGGGATTCCTTGGATTATAAAATAGAGCTTGGGAATAGAAATAAAGTGGAGGAGAAGAGGGGGGAGGGGCATTCTACGAAGGGCCAACAGGAGCCTAAATCTGAATTAATCGTCACCCCTGCGCCCTCTGATAATAAACTTGTCACCACTGTGGCCTCTGATAATAAAATTGTCACCTCTGCACCAAAGGATGATGATGGGGACATACAATTCATTGGAATGCCTTCGCTTATTAAGAGGGTTAAAAAGAGCCGAGGAAGCGTAAGTCATCCAAGGTCATAGGAGATTCTTATGAGACAATCCGTCCTAGAAAGTCATCGAAGACAGTGGGCACATCAAAGGCCAACATAAGAATCGAAGATGACCAAATTATTATCAAAAATTTTTGAGCGAACGAATAACCGATGAGATCGTGTACACCAATAAATTAGGTGGCACCATAACAAGAAAAAGTCTTCAAGATCTCATTAACAATGATATGATAATGGATGATGTAAGTATCTCAGGAAACCTTTTCTCGATATTGATTTTAGAATATTATTAATCGGTTTATATTGCATTGGCAGATTATTGATGCTGGTCAGGAGTTTTTGATGAGGACCTGGACAGAGCACCCGGACCGATATCATAAGCGTATCTTTGCATCTGTATTTGCAGCCGCTATGTGTCTGAATTCTCCATTAACTGCTCATGAACTCGCTGCAACATTCGAGGCTTCGATATTTGACAATGTAACCGATGAAGAAAAGGACCAATTTTGGTTTCTTTTCACCATCATTAACTCGGATAATTCGCACTGGCATCTGGTTGCTGTCAACATGGAAAGAAAGGTGTTCATGCACCTGAATTCATTAAAATACAACGCTAGGTACAAGGCCAATGCAAAGAAATGACATAGCATTCTTGGCCATATATTTCATATATACTGCGATAAGGAAGAGATGATGACTTGGCCAATGGAGGAGATTTTGGATTGCCCAAGCCAACAATCAGGATCACTGGATTGTGGCCTCTACTATCTACAGTACATGAATGCCTTGCTCATCGGGACAATCCTGATATGAAGATAGATTTCACAAAGATGAAATTAGAGATTACGGCGACAATTAGCTGCGACGATATTGAGAGAAGGCCTTAACCAAAAGATCGACGACTTTGTGACAAACTGTTCTTAATTTTTTTATTCTTCATTGATTGAAAATTTCATGTAATTTATTCATACTGACACTGTTTCAAAATTAATACAATTGTAGAAATTTTATACGTATGTCATGGTGCTTTACATGGATGTCAGAAATCTTGTCATTATAGTTATGCCTTTTTTACTTTTGAGTTTCTTAAGTTTTCATATGGAAAGTCATAAATTGAAAACTAGAGTGTCGTAAATTATAACAGAGGAACTCAATGATGTCGTAGGATTTGACCTTTCGGGTGTCATCGCATTGAAGCTAGGGTCTCATCGCATTGAAGCTAGGGTATCGTCAGATGAGAGCTGGGGTATCATAAAAGCCTAAATTGAGGATGTCATCGGTCTATGACTTAACAGTCCCTGCTCGGGTGTTATCGCATTGAAGTTAGGGTGTTGTCAGATGAGAGCTAGGGTATCATAAAAGCCTAAATCAGGGATATCGTGGGTCCATGACTTAACAGTCCTTGCTCAAGTGTTGTCGCATTGAAGCTAGGGTGTCGTCAGATGAGAGCTAGGGTATCGTAAAAGCCTAAATCGGGATGTCGTCGGTCCATGACATAACAGTCCCCGCTCGGGTATCGTCGCATTGAAGCTAGAGTGTCGTCAGATGAGAGCTAGGGTATCGTAAAAGCCTAAATCGGAGATGTCATGGTCCACGACTTAACAGTCCCCGCTTGGGTGTCGTCGCATTGAAGCTAGGGTATCGTCAGATGAGAGCTGGGGTGTCATAAAAGCCTAAATTAGGGATATCATCGGTCCACGACTTAACAGTCCCGCTCGGATGTCATCGCATTGAAGCTAGGGTATCGTCAGATGAGAGCTGGGGTGTCGTAAAATCCTAAATCAGGGATATTATGGGTGTCCACGACTTAACAGTCCCACTCGGGTGTCGTCGCATTGAAGCTAGGGTATCGTCGGATGAGAGCTGGGGTATCGTAAAAGCCTAAATCGAGGATGTCGTCGGTCCACGACTTAACAGTCCCTGCTTGGGTATCGTCGCATTGAAGCTAGGGTGTCATCAGATGAAAGCTGGGGTGTCGTAAAAGCCTAAATCAGGGATGTCGTTGGTCCATGACTTAATAGTCCCCGCTCGGATGTCATCGCATTGAAGCTAGGGTATCATCAGATGAGAGCTGGGATGTCATAAAAGCCTAAATCGGGGATGTCGTCGGTCTATGACTTAATAGTCCCTGCTTGGGTGTCGTCGCATTGAAGCTAGGGTATCGTCAGATGAGAGCTGGGGTGTCGTAAAAGCCTAAATCAAGAATGTCATCGATCCACGACTTAACAGTCCTCGCTCAGGTGTCATCACATTGAAGCTAGGGTGTCATACAGTGCAAGCGTATTCATAAATAGCAAAGCAAGAGTTTCTACTTGGCTGATGAGATGAGCACTTCATTTGCCTAAAAAATACACCCTAGTTATAAAGCAACGACACCAATGCTTAAAACAAACTCTGTCGATGAGACTAAGACACCCTACTTACAAAGCACTTCATTTGCGACTAAGACATCCTAGTTACAATGTTACGACACCCGTGTTTTATATATTCTCCTGTGTTAGTTGACTGAATACATAAGCATCAAACTCGTCCATCAAAGTTTCGAAAGGAGGTACAATTCTTTTCATATCCTCTCCAGTGTTAATTGACTGCATACAAGTCTGCATGTTGCTTGAATCAGCTCTTATTTCATTTTGCATTGGGGAAGCATCAACGGATGCCTTGACCATATTTTTTCTTGATCTTTTTGACTTCTTCTCGACTCCACTCTTTAATCTATTCTCTCTTGGGTGACCTTTCATCCTAATTTGCTCAGGATCTTGAATTACGAGTTCTATACTTGCCTTAGCTGCGTAGTTAGCATCCACGACAATTTTGAATATTGGTGTTAAACCATCCATCACTAAATTAAATGCATCTTCAGATATGAAGGCTATCTCTGCGAGCTTCATCATCCAATGACTCAACAAACTATATCTACAATCAGTAACACAATTTTAATTAAAACATATATTAAGATATTTTAAATAAAAAAATATCACTGTGTACCATGATTTTCGTGTGCTTTTATCACAACCTTCAGTATTGCAGTCAAAATCATTGAATTAGTATTTCATGTCCTTGCATCATCTCTTCAAGAAGTACTTATATGGTAAACGAAATATGTCGCTTTGATGAAGAATCAACAAGGCATGCCTACACAAGTAACCCTTGAACTGAAAGGATCGACACTAGCATTGGACATCATCAATATTTTTGTCGTATGACACGACAAAATCTTTTATCATCTCCTTGCCAATTCCATCAACTTCAATCCTTTCATATGAATTTACAGAATATACACAATAGTTATCAGCTTCCTTGATCAATTTAGTATTTGATGCAGCCATTTCAAGGATCTCATTCTAAAATTTTTTGAAAATGCACCTTGTATACCTTCCTGCAGCTTGCCTCTCAAAAGGTGAGGATGTCTTTAGGAAAGCAATCGTTTGCAATGTCCTATTATCTTTCTCATTTTTGGCCTCGTACCTTTTCTCCAAAGCATCTTCATACTTGTCTATGAACTCTGTGAGTGTAGTCTTCAAATTTATAAACACATCGAAGAAGTGATTGATGCCCTCGCTCCTTTGTGAAGATGACATCCCTGTACATAATTATGTTGAAAAAAGAAGCATTAAACATGAACATGAACCAAACATAATGTTCTACAAACCTACGAAGAATGTATCCTTAAGATAAACTGGGACCCATTTATCCTGACATTCGTAAAGGATATTGAACCAATCTATAGCCTTGCATTCTTTATATTTCTCCATAAGATGTGCCCATCTTTCCTTGAATGACTGTATAGTCAATGAATCATATATCACCTCATTGAAATCAACCATAAATTTAGGATTTGCTGTGCAAATGTGGCCAATCTTTTCAGGTATCTTCTTCAATATATGCCAAAGATAAAATTGATGTTGAGTGTTAGGAAAAACCTCCCTAATAGCAGCCTCGATTGCCTTATCTTGGTCAGTTATTATGGAAATAGGTGCTTGACCACCATTTGCATCCAGCCATGACTGAAAAACCTATTTATATGTCTCAGTCCTCTTATCAGACAACAATGCCTAACCAAGCAAGATGGACTGTCGTGATGGTTGACTCCGATGAATGGACAAAAGGCATTTGATATCTATTTGTTAGGTAGGTTGAGTCAAAGCTTAGAACATCACCAAAGTATGTGCATGCCAATCTTGACCTTGGATGAATCCAGAAGATAGACCTGAGCTGACCATTATCATTAAGGTCTAAGGTAGAGAAGAAATTGGGATTTCTGACTTGCATTTCAGTGAAATGGATTACCATCGACTGAGCATCTCCTTTTTTCAGCTTAGACTGACATTCGCGACAAATAAAATTACGAGCATCTTTCTTTGTGAAATCCAATTGTCTTCTGCCCCCTTTTTTTCTTGCTATGGCAGAGTATATCTGAGTTGTGGGCACATTCACGGTATGTAAATTGCTGATCTATGCCTTCTCTGATGTGCTGATCCTCCTATGGGACCGTAGATAACCAGTTGATGTTATAGACATCCGATAGTTATGTTCTAGAGAAACCTCAACCAATATCCACTTACCACTTGTAGCATTCAGTCTTGCTTTTATGGATGCCATACAATTAACTTTGCTAGTATCCCTATGATTCATACTCTTCTCTGTTTTTCTAGATTTTTTTTTGCCTCCAACATGCCAGGTGCTTGAAGCAAAGTTGTTTATTGTTGTTGGTCCTGCTACACCCTGTTGTAATTTCAAAACCAACTCTTTTTGCGTATCCATTGTAGAAAGTATATACATTATCTGCTGAATTAAATTCCATTCTAGTTTGAGGAACAATAGTATCATTCCCTGCATTTAGAGCGATGGGTGAAGGTGCATGACCGGGAGTGTACTCGATTTTTTTCCAATCTATAATTTTAGCATCGTTTGTAAAAATATAGGCACACAGTCATGAACAATGATATTCATAGATTTAGCCGTCTATATATCCTGACAAAGCATTAGGACACCAAGGTTAAAGAAATACGACACCTCAGTTGAAGAAATATGACAATACAATTATGTTCAAACCCCAAATACCAAAAATACATGCCATCTATGATCTGAATAATGGCTCCTTGTTCGACTTCCTAATCAAAAACTATGACACCCATTAATAGTTAAAGACATGAACTTACGACAACCGAATTCAGAAGTCACGATACCCTAGTTTACAAAAAATAAGACCGTAGCTGTAAAATGACGATACACATTCATAAGACATTAAGGCAGGGCCTAACGACACCCCATGAAACAACTTACGATACCCTTTAGCAGTTAAATACATGACTAAAACTCACGATATCCCAGAAAGCAACTAACGACACCCTTGATTAAAACTACGACACCCGTGTTAACAGTTAAAGACATCACTGAGAATTATGACACCCCAGAAAACCTTACGACACCCCCGAAAGACTATTACGACACCCCAAAAAATACCTTACGATACCCCCGAAAGACTGTTACGATACCCCAGTTCTCATATTACGATACCCAAAATGAAACTAAATGCTGTAACATGATGACACCTCAGAAAACAACCTATGACACCCGAGCTATCAAATGACGACACTCTAGATCCAAATGATAACTATAGAACTTACGATACCTCAAAAATAATCTGACGATACCCTAGCCTTACGATACCTAAGGAAACATTACGACACTGCAGTTACAAACTTTCAACACCCCAGTTCTTATATAACGACACCCTAGATGTAACCGTTAAGCCACAAACTGACGAGTCACCAGCTCTCAGATTAGGACACCCCGGTTCACATATTACTGTTGACCCATTTATTGATTTTGATGATTAACAAAAGCCATGAGAATTTTCTATGTTACTAATGAATTAACAAGTGTTTCAGAAACTTAGAAAGGTTAAATTATTCAAAAGTTATATAAAAATCAGTTTGAATCAGTTTTTAATGGAATATATCAAAGTTCAGAACTTGGAGCCGACACACACAGTGTTTGGAGCCGACTCCAGAGCGTATCAGAATAGTTTAACATTTTTGACATGGTTTAAAGTTGACACCTGGAAAGCTAGAGCTGACTCTAACATGAGATACAGAGAATTTTTTTTGAGTCAGTTTTTGGAGCTGACACCTAGAAATTTAGAGTCGATCCCTAGAATTTCGGAGCCGACACCTGGAAAGTTAGAGCCAACTCTAATCTGAAAATAGAGTGTATTTTCGGAACAATGTTAGAGTCGATACCCTCGAAACTTAGAGCCGACTCCAGATCGCATCGAGCCGACACCATAGTTTATCGGAGCCGACTCCCCGACAAACTTTTTATTTCTATTTTTGAAAACCCGACTTGGAGCCGACACCTTAAAAGTTAGAGCCGACTCCAACCTGTCAGAAACGATTTTTAAAATCTGTCAGAATAGATTCCAATAGTAATATTTCTTCACCTAACCCCTAATGGATCTATTTCTTTGCGTGAGGAAGTAATCCAAGTACATTTCAACGGCTATTTTTCACCTAATCTTGGATTAAGGAAGATTATAAAAAGGGGTTCGTCCATTCAAAAATAGAATAGAAAAAAAAGAGAAAAATCTCGAAAAGAAAAAAAGAGAAATCTATTAGTTTTCAAAGAAGAAAATTTCTGTGCTCAAGGCCATCTATTGAGAAGAGATAGAAGAGGAATCCAATAGCCTTCCAAGCTCAAATTCCAAGGATTTCCACTGATTTGAAGAAGGAGAGCAAGTGCCCTAAATTTTCAATCCTCTCTTCACCGAGTCTTTGCAAGAATCGGAGTTCAAGTGTTGATAGCCCATTCAGAAGAGAAGAGGAAAAGAAGAAAAGAAGAAAAGCTCAACTTCAAATCGCTCCAAAACAGGCTTTTCTACTCTTATTTATTCATATTGTTTATTTGCTCATTTGAGGAGCTTTAAATTGTTGTAAACTTATATTTGAATAGTTTGTTGTCTAATTCAATCAGGGGATTGAATTAGTTGAGGTAGTTAAGCTCGGGCTAAGCTAAGAGTAGCTTACGTTGGGTTGTGTGCTGGTGAACCCGTAAAAATCAGCTGGGTTTGTTGTGACCCCGGTGTAAAACAATAAGTTCGAGTTGTGATCTCGCAAAACAACTCAGCTATAATCAGGGTGATTATAGTGTGACCCAAGAGTTGCTTGGGAGTGGACGTAGGTGTGGCTAACACCGAACCACTATAAATCTTGTGTGTTTATCGTGATTATTTGTCTCTCTCTCTCTCTATCTTCTTCTATATTGTGCTTAGCATCATTGCATCACTTCACTTGTGCACATTATTATTGAGTAATTGTGTACACTTATTGTTGGCCCAGATGACAACCCAAGAGGGGGGGGTGAATTGGGTTCTTTTAAAAAATTAGCCTTTTAAAATAGTTTGCTTAAGATGAATGAAGGCAATAGCAATGTAAATACAAAGTGCAGTGAATAAGACAGTGATAGAGATAGAGTCAATGTAAGCACGGCAAACCCAAAGAGTTTATAGTGGTTCGGTGTATCCAACACCTACGTCCACTCCCAAGATTCACTTGGGTCCACACTATAATCAACCTGATTACAGCCGAGTTGTTTTACAAGCTCACAACTCAAACTTTTTGTTTTCCCGGGCGCACAACGAACTCAGCTGGTTTTCAAGGGCTCACCAGCACAAAAACCCTAACACAAGCTCTACCAAGCTTGTACTGAGGTAAGACTACCTCCACTAGTTCAATCCCCCAGATTGAACTAGATACAAACAAATGAAATATTGTTTTTCAATTACAAAGCTCCTTAATGAGCAGATAATCAAATATAAGAATAACAAGGTTTAGAAAAGCCTGATTTGTAGATGGTTGGCTTTTGAGCTTTTCTTCTTTTCTTCTTTTCTTCTTCTCCTTGCTGGGTTGAATCAAGCCTCAACTCCGATTCTTCACAGTTGAAGCAGTTGAGAAGGGTTGAAGAGCAAGAAACGAATCCTCTTTCTCCAAGTTGAGAAATCCACCAAAACTTTGATTTGAATGCCTTGGATTCCTCTTGAGCTTTTTGGAGTGGAGTGGATTTGAGCTAGAAGGTTTTCCTCTTGAGATTCAGGCTCTCTTTTTTGGATTTTTGAAATGGGATTTCTCTATTTCCGAATTTCCTCTTTGTTTTTTCGTTTTTCTCTCTTCTTATCTTTTGAATGATAGTCTTCCCTTTTTATAGATTTCTTTCAAACCATTTTTGGAAGAAAACTATCCGTTGGAGTGTACCTTGTAACAAAATATATCCGTTAGAAATAAGGTAAAATAGAAATATTACCGTTAGAGCTGATCTGGCAATTTGATTTTTCGTTCCAGGTGGGTTGGAGTCGACTCTAACTTTTTGGAGTCGGCTCTAACTCGAAGCACTTTAAAACGTTATTTTGGAGTCGTCTCTGATTTTTCTGGGGTCGACAAGAAACTTTTCTGGAGTCGACTCTAACTTACCCGGAGTCGACTCTAGGTCGGGGCCAGAAAATCGACGTTTTTTCTTCTGTGAGAGTCGGCTCTAACAGTCTCGGAGTCGACTCTAACTTCCGTGCCAGATCCGGAGTCGGCTCTGTGATTCTCGAGTCGACTCTAATGTCTGCAATCTTACCTAGACATTAGATTCGATCCAGAACACGATGTAACTCCTAATTTTGATCATTCAATAGACTTATAATCTGAAACACTTAATCAAAATCATTAGAGCCTCCATTAGTTATACTCAAATAGTTTTGTTAATCATCAAAATCATCAATTGGGTCAACAATCTCCCCCTTTTTGATGATAACAAAAACTTTGAGTATATGCATTCAAAAATTCATTCGAACTAAAGATTATAGTCATTTTAAAACTTAAAACATTTTTAATGAAGGATTTGATGCCAATATTCAAAGTAAACTTTTAAAATTGTGCATGAGTTCGATATAATCCATCAATTATGAACATTTAAACTAAATGTACAGAAAATTGCAATTGAGCTTGTTGTTAAGCTCCCCCTGCATTAAATAGAATTTTAATTGAACTGACTGAAGGTTCAAGATTCTTTCTTTTGCATAAACAATCATTTCTCCCCTTTCTTTCTTTCTTTATGCATATTCAACCATCTCTCATTAAAATTTCAAGTCTTTCTTTCTTTGCATATTCCACCATCTCTCCCCCTTTTTTGTTATCAGCAATAAGGAGAGTATTAGATAAAGAAAGTTAATAAGACATAGGGATTCAAGCAGTCAATATTTGAAAATGTGAAATCATAAGTAAGAAGCATGTACATTCCACCCATTCACTTTCTATGGAGTTATCAGCAATAAGGAGAGTATTAGATAAAGAAAGTTAATAAGACATAGGGATTCAAGCAGTCAATATTTGAAAATGTGAAATTGCATTTCATAAGTAAGAAACATTACATTAGTTGATTCATGTACATTCCAAATGAAATACATTAGATACTCAAAAATTCCTAAATACAAACTATCAAAATCAAAATCAAGGTCAGATATGTTTGAATACAATTTTCTTCAAGTGACCTATGATTTCCATTACATCATCTTTTGAGATTTCTTAAAGTTTTCAAGACAAGCTTCAATCTGTGAGACTGCAAGGTCAATGTCCTTCTTCAGTTGACCAGTTGCATGAACATAAGATCCCGACCCATCAGCAATGCCTTCCATCCTTTCAAAGATTTTGTGAAGTTCAGCACCAAAGGATTCAACAGAATTGCTTATGGAAAAGGAGATCATGTCCAGTCTCGAATTAAGTTCTTCTTTCAACTGATTAAAGTCTTCTTTTAATTGATTAATCTCATGAGATCTCTGACTATCATATTCAGCAAGCAAAGCTCTCAACTGACCAATCTGTTCATCAGAGAATCTCCCAGAAGCAGCAATAGACTGATGTGGAGGTGAGGGAACAGTACTAGGTCCGGCCTCTGAAGGTCCAGCTGAAGATGGTCCCGCATAGATGGATCAGGGACTGATGGTCCCACAGTGGATGGTCCAGGGATGTCTTCTACTCTGGTCTCTTCTGCTCTATCTCTTTCAGCTCTTTCCTCTCTTCCTCCTTTCATCCATACACCATTCAACTTCTTGAAGCCCATCCGATGAATAGTAGAGATACTATAATAGTCAGTGTGCCTCAATTTTCTTAGGGGTTCATTCTCCATAATAAGCACACCTTGGCTTCTAAAGATTAATGTCAAAATCATACCATATGGCAGTGTAGATCTTTTCTTTGTAGCCGCCTCTGCCATATATCCAATCATCATGCCAGCTAAGTTGACTGGCCTTCCAGTAATTATACAATCCATCAAAAGAATGTCTCGCTCCGAGACGTACTCAAATCTACCAATTTTTGGAAATAAAATTCTTCCACAAATGTTATGTAGTAACCTGAGTTCCAGATTTAATTGATTTGCAAGGATTTCCTCAAACTCGGTTACATCCCTCCCTAACATTCTTGTCAATGCTCCACTTCTATCATCATGTTGATATTCCATAATACCGATTGTGGGCATTTCCAATAAATTTCCAAGTATTTCAGCGGTTATTGTAACTCTTGTTCCTCTTACTATACTGATTAAACCGCCTTCTCCTCTACTTAAACCATTGTAAAACTCTCTCACTAAGGCTGGATATGTGGGGATATCTAATGAACAAATCTTTTCCCACCCCATTTCTTTCAAACATCTTCCTATAGTGAAGCCTTCCGACTCAAAGAAATCAAAATTGACCTTTCTTCCAGTTGTAATAGTCTTACCGGCTAAATGATCAACTTTGGGTGAAGAGGTGAAGGAGGGGAATCTTCTTGAGTGGCCGAAGAGGAGGATGGCGAGGGTTGCCTCCGAATAGTGCGTCGCCTTGTGGGAACGGACGCTCCACCGACGAAACCGCGCCTCTTAGGTGCCATTGAGAAGATTGGAAAGTTTAATCAAAGGCTTTTGAGAAGATTGGGGAAGTTGGAAAGGCTTTGGAGCTTTTTGGAGAGGTTTTGGGAGACGGATGGAATGATTTGGGGTCGACTCCGCCTTTTTATTTTTGACCTAGCTCGACTTAGAGTCGACTCCCGAAAACTGGGTGTCGGCTCCGAACCAGAAAATCTGTCAGCGCTCGAATTAGAGTCGGCTCTACAAAAGCCAGAGTCGGCTCTAATTGCTTAGACAGAACATCAAAAACTAAGGTGTCGACTCCACAAACTGTCAGAGTCGACTCTAACAGTTTCAGAGATAAAAAATCAAGTTTCAAGGATCTGAAACTATTCAAATTAATCATCAAATTCTAGATAAATGTTCCTTAGCAATTGGGGAAACAATGAATCAAGATCTAGATAGATTTCCTTATTGAATATCGAGATTTTTCAAGAAATTGATGAAATCTAGATAGATGTCCTTAAGAGTTTCAGAAAACTATTCCAAAGGATCACAAACTCCTAATTCTCCTCTAAGATAACAAAATCTCTCTTCACTTAAGGGTTTTGTTAATATATCTGCCAGTTGTTCTTCAGTATTCACATAATCAAGACAAATTTCATTATTGGCAACATGTTCTCTTATAAAGTGATATCTTATTTCAATATGCTTTGTTCTTGAGTGTTGAATTGGATTTTTAGTTAGATTTATTGCACTTGTATTATCACATCTTATAGGTGTCTTATCAAGTGTGATACCATAGTCTTCAAGTTGTCTCTTAATCCATAGGATTTGAGCACAGCAACTTCCAGCTGCAACATATTCTGCTTCAGCAGTAGATAATGCAACCGAATTTTGCTTTTTGCTAAACCATGAGATTAAGTTACTTCCTAAAAATTGGCATGCACCACTTGTGCTTTTTCTATCTAACTTACATCCAGCATAATCAGAATCAGAATAAGCAATCAGATTTAATGTTGAGTCTCTAGAATACCATAAACCTACATTTTTTGTTCCACTTAAGTATCTTAGTATTCTTTTAACAGCAATTAAATGTGATTCTTTTGGTTCAGACTGAAATCTAGCACATAAGCAAACAGCAAACATTATGTCTGGTCTACTTGCAGTTAAGTAAAGTAGGGATCCGATTATACCTCGATAATATTTTTGATCAACCTTCTTACCTTCTTCATCTTTGTCCAGCTTGCATGAAGGACTCATTGGTGTTCCGAGGGGTTTTATTGATTCCATACCAAACTTCTTTAGAATTTCTCTTGTGTACTTTGTTTGGTTGATAAAGATTCCCTCTTTGCTTTGTTTGATTTGGAGTCCAAGGAAGAAATTGAGTTCTCCCATCATGCTCATTTCAAATTCTCCCTGCATTAACTTAGCAAACTCTTGACATAGAAGATTGTTAGTAGCACCAAATACAATGTCATCAACATAAATTTGAACTACAAGTAAATCTTTATCTTTTCTTTTCAAAAATAATGTTTTATCAACATTTCCTCTTGTAAAATCATTTTCAATCAAAAATTTACTTAGTCTATCATACCAAGCTCTAGGTGCTTGTTTCAAACCATATAAAGCTTGTGCAATTTAAAAACGTGATTTGAAAATTCATGATCTTCAAATCCTGGTGGTTGTTCTACAAATACTTCTTCATTTATTAATCCATTTAAAAATGCACTTTTGACATCCATTTGAAATAAATTAATGTTCATGTGACATGCAAATGCTAGTAATAGCCTAATGGCTTCTAATCTAGCTACAGGTGCAAAGGTTTCATCAAAATCAATACCTTCTTCTTGATTATATCCTTTTGCAACTAATCTAGCTTTGTTTCTAATTACTATGCCATTTTCATCTAGTTTATTTCTAAAAACCCATTTTGATCCTATAACAGAATGATCTTTAGGTCTTTCTACTAATGTCCATACATTATTTCTAGTGAATTGGTTTAATTCTTCTTGCATAGCTAGCATCCAATTATTATCTTTTTCAGCTTCTTCAATGGTTTTAGGTTCAATTTGAGAAACAAATGCAAGGTGATTACTAATATTTCTCATAGATGATCTAGTTCTTATTCCTTGAGATGGATCACCTATAATCAATTCCTTGGGATGACTATAAGCGTATCTCCAATCTCTTGGTAGATCTATATCATTATGATTAGTATTAATATCATCAGCATTAGGCGAATCATTATCTTTAACTTCTTGTTCATGATCTGAAGATACATCATATTAAGTTTTTCAAGATTGTTTTCGAGAATGTTTGTATCTTCCTCATCATCAATCCTTTTGGAACTTGATGTTAAAGATTCATCAAAAATTACATGAATAGATTCTTCAACAATTAGGCTTCCTTTATTGAACACTCTATATGCTTTACTAGTTGTTGAATAACCTAAGAATATTCCTTCATCAGATTTTGCATCAAATTTACCTAAGTTATTTTTACCATTATTATGAATAAAACATTTACAACCAAATGCATGAAAATATTTAATGTTGGGTTTTCTATCATGCCATAATTCATAAGGTGTTTTCTTTAAAATAGGTCTTATTAAGCTCTATTTAGGATGTAACATGCTGTGTTAATAGCTTCCGCCCAAAAGTATTTCGGGAGTTTACTTTCACATAGCATGGTACGGGCCATGTCTTCTAAAGTCCTATTTTTTCTTTCAACTACTCCATTTTGTTGTGGGGTCCTAGGTGCAGAAAAATTATGATTAATACCATTTTCATTGCAAAAACTTTCAAATAAGTGATTTTCAAATTCAGTTCCATGATCACTTCTTAGAGACACTATGGTAGTGTTTTTCTCATTTGTTACTTTCTTGAAGAATTTCATGAATATCGAGAAAGTCTCATCTTTGTGAGCTAAAAATTACCCAAGTGAATCTAGAGTAATCATCTACTATCACAAGACCATATTTTTTCCTCCTAGACTTGTGGTTCTAGTTGGTCCAAAAAGGTCCATGTGAAGTAGCTCTAATGGCCTAGAAGTTGAAACAATATTTTTAGATTTAAAAGAACTTCTTGTTTGTTTTCCAAACTGACATGCATCACATATTTTGTTATTTTCAAAATCTAATTTAGGTAGACCTTTTACTAAATCCATTCTAATTAGTTTTGAAATTAGGTGTGTGCTTGCGTGACCTAATCTTCGATGCCACAACCAACCAATCTCATTCATATTAGCATTATTAGCAACTAAGCAATGATTATTAGTAGACAATTTGTCTAAATCAATCATGTATACATTGCCATTTCTATTTCCAATAAAAACAATGCTATTATCAATGGGATTAGCTACTGTGCATAAAGAAGATTCAAAAAACTTTAAAACCTTTGTCACATAATTGACTTATACTTATTAAGTTATGCTTTAAACCATCAACATAAAGTACATTTTCAATATATGTGGAGGGAGTTATTTGAATGTTACCAAACCCCAAGATTTGGCCTTTGCCATTGTCGCCAAATGTAACAACTCCTCCTTTCTTTTCTTCAAGGGTGATGAATTCTTCTTTGTCACCCGTCATATGTCTTGAGCAGCCACTATCAAGATACCACTTTCTCTTTGATCTCTTGGCCACAAGACATTCCTGCAATGAAATCAGACTTTATGTTTAGGTACCCAAGCTTTCTTGGGTCCTTCATGGTTAGTAGCAACAAATATTGTTCCTTTCGGACCCATATTTTCTTTCCTTTAACATTTAAGTTTTTATTAGGTTTCAGAATTTATTCATAAGATTTATGTCCTATTTGATTACATTTAAAGCATGTAAAATTACTTTGGCCAGCACGCACAAAAATATTTTTCAGTGATTTTTCTTAAAGTGTTATACCCTAATCCGGCTTTGTCAAAAATTGCTTTTTGACTATTTAATAACATGTCTAATTTAGTTGAGCTTAAGGTAAACTTATCAACTATGTTCTTATGTTTTTCAACCTCTTTCCTTAGTTTATCATTTTCATTTGAAATTAGTTCTTTTTCTTTTACTAAAATCTCATTTTCAGATTTAAATTTCTCAACTTCATTATTAAGATTTTCCTTTTCTTTAATGAAAGTTAAATTTTCATTTTTCAAAGTCTTGTATTTCTTTTTCAAAACCTTGAAATCGCTAACAAGTTCATTAAAAGCATCAAAAAGTTCATCAAAAGCAAATTCATCACAAGGGTTATCGGAACTTACCTCATCATTGTTGTCCGCCATAAAACATACGTTTGCGACTTCTTTTTGTTCTTCTTCTTCGGAAGAAGATTCCTCGCTGTCACTCCAAGTCGCCACATAAGCCTTCTTTTTCTTTTTGTAGGCTTTCTTCAGTTTAGGACATTCATTCCTAAAGTGCCCCGGTTTGTTACATTCATAGCAAGTCAAGGGGTCTTTCTCTTTTTCTTTGTCCTTGTCCTTGTTCTTATCCTTTTATCCTTCCCACTTTGCTCCAAATTTCTTCTTGTGGAAGGGTTTCTTTCTCCTCATGAATCTTTTAAACTTTTTGGCTAAGAGAGCAGTCTCTTCATCATCATCATCATCATCATCGCTGCTGCTCTCTTCTTCTTTTGCAGCTTTGAGGGCAATCATTTTCTTCTTCTTTGTGTCCTCCTCTACATGCTGCTTCATAGTCAGCTCATGGGTCATAAGAGATCCTAGAAGCTCCTCTAAGGGTAAAGTGTTGAGATCCTTAGCTTCTTGGATTGCTGTCATTTTTGCTTCCCATGATCTTGGTAATGACCTAAGAATTTTTCGAACAAGTTCAGAGTTAGTATATGTCTTACCAAGACTTTTCAAACCATTTACAATATCTGTAAATCTTGTATACATGCATGCAATGGTTTCAGATTGTTCCATGCTAAACAATTCATATTTATGAACAAGAATATTAATCTTTGATTCTTTTACTTGGTTGGTACCCTCATGGGTTACCTCTAATCTATCCCAAATCTCCTTTGCGGAATTACATGTGGAGATTCTATTGAATTCATTAGCGTCTAAGGAGCAATATAATACATTCATGGCTTTAGCGTTAAGCTGTGCCATCTTCCTATCATTATCATTCCAGTCCCTTTCGGGCTTAGGAACAATAGTGCCATCTATAACATGTGTGGGTGTACTAGGTCCATTGATTATAACACCCCATAGCTCATAATCAGAAGCTTGAATGAATATCCTCATTCTAGCTTTCCAATATGAATAATTTGAACCATTAAACAGTGGAGGTCTATTCGTAGAATGACCTTCAGCAAATGATCCAACTTGTGTTGCCATTTGGAACTTTAGCTCTTGATCGTGTGATCAAAATCTAATGAGCACTAGCTCTGATACCAATTGTTGGCCCAGATGACAACCCAAGAGGGGGGGGGGGTGAATTGGGTTCTTTTAAAAAAATAGCCTTTTAAAATAGTTTGCTTAAGATGAATGAAGGCAATAGCAATGTAAATACAAAGTGCAGTGAATAAGACAATGATAGAGATAGAGTCAATGTAAGCACGGCAAACCCAAAGAGTTTATAGTGGTTCGGTGTATCCAACACCTACGTCCACTCCCAAGATTCACTTGGGTCCACACTATAATCAACCTGATTACAGCCGAGTTGTTTTACAAGCTCACAACTCAAACTTGTTGTTTTCCGGGCGCACAATGAACCCAGCTGGTTTTCAAGGGCTCACCAGCACAAAAACCCTAACACAAGCTCTACCAAGCTTGTACTGAGGTAAGACTACCTCACTAGTTCAATCCCCCAGATTGAACTAGATACAAACAAATGAAATATTATTTTTCAATTACAAAGCTCCTTAATGAGCAGATAATCAAATATAAGAATAACAAGGTTTAGAAAAGCCTGATTTGTAGATGGTTGGCTTTTGAGCTTTTCTTCTTTTCTTCTTTTCTTCTTCTCCTTGCTGGGTTGAATCAAGCCTCAGCTCGATTCTTCACAGTTGAAGCAGTTGAGAAGGGTTGAAGAGCAAGAAACGAATCCTCTTTCTCAAGTTGGGAAATCCACCAAAACTTTGATTTGAATGCCTTGGATTCCTCTTGAGCTTTTTGGAGTGGAGTGGATTTGAGCTAGAAGGTTTTCCTCTTGAGATTCAGGCTCTCTTTTTCGGATTTTTGAAATGGGATTTCTCTATTTCCGAATTTCTCTTTGTTTTTCGTTTTTCTCTCTTCTTATCTTTTGAATGATAGTCTTCCCTTTTTATAGATTTCTTTCAAACCATTTTTGGAAGAAAACTATCCGTTGGAGTGTACCTTGTAACAAAATATATCCGTTAGAAATAAGGTAAAATAGAAATATTACCGTTAGAGCTGATCTGGCAATTTGATTTTTCGTTCCAGGTGGGTTGGAGTCGACTCTAACTTTTATGGAGTCGGCTCTAACTCGAAGCACTTTAAAATGTATTTCTGGAGTCGTCTCTGATTTTTCTGGGGTCGACAAGAAACTTTTCTGGAGTCGACTCTAACTTACCCGAGTCGACTCTAGGTCGGGGCCAGAAAAATCAACGTTCTGTTTCTTCTGTGAGAGTCGGCTCTAACAGTCTCAGGAGTCGACTCTAACTTCGTGCCAGATCCGGAGTCGGCTTTGTGATTCTCGGAGTCGACTCTAATGTCTGCAATCTTACCTAGACATTAGATTCGATCCAGAACACGATGTAACTCCTGATTTTGATCATTCAATAGACTTATAATCTGAAACACTTAATCAAAATCATTAGAGCCTCCATTAGTTATACTCAAATAGTTTTGTTAGTCATCAAAATCATCAATTGGGTCAACACTTATATTGCGAATTTTTTTAAGTAAAATTTTTTAAAAGAACCCAATTCACCCCCCCTCTTGGGTTGCCATCTGGGCCAACAATTGGTATCAAAGCTTGTGCTCATTTTGACTTGATTTAACAATCAAGAGCTAAAGATCCAAATGGTGGCTCAAGCTAGATCATCTTTTTCTAAAGGTCAATCCATAAATCGACCTCCTTTGTTTAGTGGCATAAATTATTCATATTGGAAAGCTAGAATGAGAATTTTTATTCAAGCTTTAGATTATGAATTATGGAGTGTCATTATTAATGGTCTTAGCACTCCACACACATAATAGATGGATCTATAGTTCCTAAGCCCGAAAGGGATTGGAATGAGAATGATAGGAAAATGGCTCAGCTTAATGCCAAGGCCAGAATATCTTATACTGTTCTTTGGATGCAAATGAATTCAATCAAATATCCACTTGCATTTCAACCAAAGAAATATGGGATAGGTTAGAAGTTACTCATAAGGGTACCAACCAAGTTAAAAAATCTAAAATTAACATACTAGTGCACAAATATGAACTATTCAGCATGGAACAAAATGAGTCAATCACATGCATGTACACTAGATTTACTGATATTGTAAATGATTGAAAAGTCTTGGTAAGACTTATTCTAACTCTGAATTAGTGCAAAAATTCTTAGGTCTCTTCCAAGATCATGGGAAGCCAAAGTGACAGCAATCCAAGAAGCCAAAGACTTGAATATTCTACCTTTGGAGGAGCTACTTAGATCCCTTATGACCCATGAGTTGACAATGAAACAACATCAAAAGGAAGAGGTGAAAAAGAAAAGAAGAATTACACTTAAAGCTGCAGAAAATGAAAAGAGCAGCAGTAAAGATGATGAAGAAGATGATGAGACAGCTCTCCTTGCTAAGAAATTCAAGAAATTCATGCAAAGAAGGAGACCCTTCCATAAGAGAAAGTCTGGAATAAAAATGGATGAAGAAAGAGAAAAGAAAAGGATAAGGACAAGGAAAAGGATCCCTTAATATGTTATGAATGTAAGAAATCGGGGCATTTTAGATCTGAATGTCCTCAATTAAAGAAGGGATACAAGAAAAAGAAGAAAGCTTATGTTGCAACTTGGAGCGACAATGAAGAGTCTTCATCCGAAGAAGAACAAAAAGAAGTTGCCAACATATGCTTCATGACGAATGACGATAATGAGGTAAATTCTAAAACCCCCAATGATGATTTTACTTTTGATGAATTGTATGATGCTTTTAATGAATTAGTTAGTGATTTCAAGAGTTTGAGAATCAAAAACAAAACTTTGAAAACTAAAAACTTAAATCTTCTCAAAATAAAAATGAACTTGTTTTTGAGATCAAAAATTTGAAATCTGAAAAAAAAGACATATTGAAAGAAAAGAATCAATTTCTAATGAAAATCTTAATTTGAAGAAAGAAGTTGATAAGTATAAGAATATTATTGATAAATTTACAAATAGCTTAGAAAAACTTAATTTACTATTAAACAATCAAAGAGTTTTTTTGATAAAGCTGGTTTAGGATATAGACCACATATGAAACAAAAATATGTCAATAATTTCTTTATAAAGAAAATAATCAAAATGATATTTCATGTTATCACTGTAACAAAAAGAGACATAAACTTATGAATGTAATTTCAAAATATCTTATAAGAATTTAAATCATAAAGGTAAGAAAATATAGGTTCCAAAAGGAACAATCTTTATTGCTACTAACCATGAAGGACCCAAGAAGGCTTGGGTACCTAAACAAAAGATTTGATTGCCTTGCAGGAGTGTCTTGTGGCCAAAGGATCAAAAAGAAAGTAGTATCTTGATAGTGGCTGCTCAAGACACATGACGGGTGACAAGGAGCAATTCATCACCCTTGAAATCAAAAGAGGAGTTGTAACTTTTGGACATAATGGCAAAGGTCAAATCATGGGCTTTGGTAAAATTCAAATCACTCCCTTCACTTTTATTAAAATGTTTTATATGTAGATGGATTAAAGCATAATTTGATTAGCATTAGCCAACTGTGTGATAAAGGTTTCAAAGTTTCTTTTGAAGATTCTATTTGCACTGTATCAAATCCCATTGACAATAGCATTATATTTATCAAAAATAGAAATGGCAATGTATACTTAATTGATTTAGACAATTTGTCTACTAGTAATCATTGCTTAATTGGTGATAATGCTAAGGTAAATGAGATTGATGGCTATGACATCGTAGACTAGGTCATGCAAGCACACACTTAATTTCAAAATGATTAGAATAGATTTAGTTAAAGGTCTTCCAAAATTAGATTTTGAAAACAACAGAATTTGTGATGCATGTCAATATGGAAAATAAACTAGAAACTCTTTCAAATATAAAAATATTGTTTCTACTAATAGGCCATTAGAGCTACTACATATGGACCTTTTTGGACCTACTAGAACCACTAGTCTAGGAGGAAAGAAATATGGTCTTGTGATAGTAGATGATTATTTAGATTCACTTGGGTATTGTTTTTAGCTCACAAAGATGAGACTTTCCCTATATTTTTAAAATTCTTCAAGAAAGTCACAAATGAGAAAAACAATACCATAGTGTCTCTTAGAATTGATCATGGAACTGAATTTGAAAATCATTTGTTTAAAAATTTCTGCATTGAAAATGGCATTCATCATAACTTCTCTGCACCTAGAACACCTCAACAAAATGGAGTTGCAGAAAGAAAAAATAGGACTCTAGAAGATATAGCCCGTACCATGCTATATGAAAGCCAACTCCAAAGTATTTCTGGGTGGACTATAAACACGCATGTTACATCCTAAATAGAGCCTTAATTAGACCAATCCTTAAGAAAACTCCCTATGAATTATGGCATAATAGGAAACCTAATATTAGTTACTTTCATGCATTTGGTTGTCGATGTTTCATTCATAATAATGGTAAAGACAATCTTGAAAAGTTTGATGCAAAATCTGATAAAGGTATATTCTTAGGATATTTCACTTCTAGCAAAGCTTATAGAGTATTTAATAAGAAGTATCTAATTGTAGAAGAGTCAATTCATATAGTTTTTGATGAGTCTTTAGCATCAAGTTCTGAAAAGATAGATGATGAGGAAGATACAAATTTGCTTGAAAGAGATATTGAAAAATTGAATATAGATGTATCTTCAGATCATGAACCTGAGGCTAAGGATGATGATTCACCTAAGGATGATGTTATTAATACTACTCGTAATGATGTAGATCTACCTAGAGATTGAAGATATGCTTATGGTCATCCAAAAGACCTGATCATAGGTGATCCATCTCAAGGTGTAAGAACTAGATCATCAATGAGAAATATCAATAATCATCTTGCATTTGTGTCTCATATAGAACCTAAAACTATGAGGAAGCCGAAAAAGATAGTAATTGAATGTTAGCTATGCAAGAAAAATTAAATCAATTTACTAGGAATAAAGTATGGACCCTTGTAGATAGACCCAAAGGTCATCCTGTTATAGGATCTAAATTGGTGTTTAGAAATAAATTAGATGAAAATGGCATAGTAATTAGAAATAAAGCTAGATTAGTTGCAAAAGGATATAATCAAGAAGAAAGAATTGATTTTGATGAAACTTTTGCACCTGTTGCTAGATTAGAGGCAATTAGATTATTACTTGCATTTGCATGTCATATGAACATTAATTTATTTCAAATGGATGTGAAAAGTGCATTTTTAAATGGATTTATAAATGAGGAGGTTTTTGTTGAACAACCACCTAGTTTTAAAGATCATGAATTTCCAAATCATGTTTTTAAATTACACAAAGCACTTTATGGATTGAAACAAGCACCTAGAGCTTAGTATGATAGGCTAAGTAAATTTCTAATTGAAAATGATTTTTTAGAGGAAATGTTGATAAAACCTTATTTTTGAAAAGAAAAGATAAAGATTTATTAGTAGTACAAATTTATGTAGATGATATAGTATTCGGTGCTACTAACGATCTTCTATGTCAAGAATTTGCAAAGCTGATGCAGGATGAATTTGAGATGAGCATGATGGGAGAACTTAACTTCTTCCTAGGACTGCAAATCAAACAAGAAAGAGAGGGAATTTCATCAATCAAATAAAGTACACGATAGAAATTCTCAAGAAGTTTGGAATGGAATCAGTTAAACCCCTTGGAACACCTATGAGTCCTTCATGCAAATTGGATAAAGATGAAGATGGTAAGAAAATTGATTAAAAATATTATAGATGTATGATCGGTTCACTACTTTACTTAACAGCAAGTAGACCTGATATTATGTTTGTTGTATGCTTATGTGCTAGATATCAGTCTGAACCTAAAGAATCTCATTTAATTGCTGTAAAAAGGATTCTAAGATATTTAAATGGAACTAAAAATGTAGGATTATGGTATTCTAGAGACTCAACATTAAATTTGATTGCATATTCTGATTCTGATTTTGCTAGTTGTAAACTAGATAGAAAAAGTACAAGTGGTGCATGCCAATTTTTAGGTAGTAACTTAATCTCGTGGTTTAGCAAAAAGCAAAATTCGGTTGCATTATCAACTGCTGAAGCTGAATATGTTGCAGCTGGAAGTTGTTGTGCTCAAATCCTTTGGATTAAGCGACAACTTGAAGATTATGGTATAGCGCTTGATAAAACTCCAATTAGATGTGATAATACTAGTGCAATAAATCTAACTAAAAATCCAATTCAACATTCAAGAACGAAACACATTGAAATAAGACATCATTTCATTAGAGAACATGTAGCTAATAATGATATTTGTCTTGATTATATTTGTACTGATGAACAATTAGCGGACATATTTACAAAACCCCTAAGTAAAGAAAGATTTTGTTATCTTAGAGGAGAATTAGGAGTCTGTGATCCATCGAAATGATTTTAAATCTCCTAGGAACGACTATCTAGAATTCAATCAATTTCTTGAAAATTCTTTTATGATTCTAAGAAAAATCTATCTAGATGTTGAACCTCTTGATTCATCACATTCTAAGGAATATTTATCTAAAATTTGAAGACTTTTGACAAGTTTCAGATCCTTTGGAAATCTAATTTTTTCACTGAGACTGTCTTGGAGCCGACACCATTATTAGTGGAGTTGACACCTATCTGTGTTTCTCTCTGTTTGTGACCTTAGAGCTGACACCCGCCTTTGCGGAGCTGACTCTAATTCAAGCACTGACTGTGTTAATGACTTGGAGCCGACACCCAGCTTTCCGGGAGCCGACACCTTGTGGTCCCAAGTTGACTATATTAGGGCGGAGTCGACACCTTTTCATTCCAAATTGACTCCAAACTTTTCCAAAACCTTCTCCACACCTTCCAAATCCTAGAATCACTCTAATTCGTCCCTTCCTAGCTCTCTATGGCACCTAAACATCACGGATCAGTCCTTGGAGCACCGGTGACGATGGAAAAAAGGACAATGAGGCGTCCGGCATGACAACCTTCGCCCAGCTCATCCTCTACGTCGTTGTCCTCTACTCCCAGTGCTATCCCTGGTCCACCCTCTCCTCAAGTTGATCTTTTAGCCGGGAGAGTCATAACAATGGTAGAAAGGTGGATTTTGGTTTCTTTGAAGTGGAGGGCTTCACTTTAGGGAGGCAGCTTAAGGAGATGGGATGGGAAAAGGTATGTTCCCTAGATGTTCCCACTTATCCAGCTTTAGTTAAGGATTTTTATCACAATTTGACTAGAGGAGACAGAGGCAATGTTAGTTTTGTGAGAGGTACAAGAGTTCACCTAACTTCGAAGATTTTGGGAAATATGTTAGAAATACCGGTTATTGGTCCGATTGCAAATTCTCATAGTGAGAGGGGTGAGGCATTATCAAGATTACTTGGTATAGAGGTGGCTGAATTTGAGGAAGTAAGAGCAAATCAACTGCCACTAGAATTGAGACTTTTGCATAACATTTGTAGCAGAATTTTGTTTCCCAAGACTGGACGATTTGAGTATGTGTCCGAGAGGGACATTGTGGTAATGGATTGTGTAGTGACCAGCCAACCAATAAACCTACCTGGAATGATGATTTGGTACATGGCAGAGGCTAGCAGTAAGAAAAGATCTACAACCCTATGGTATGATTTTGACAATGGCCTTTCAGAGCCAAGGAGTGAATATTTTAGATAATAAACCATTGAAGAGCCTTAGACATACAGATTACTATAATAAGGCTACCTTACACCGTATGGGCTTTATGAAGATCAATGGACATTAGGAAAGGAAAGGGAATCTGGATGATAGAGCAGCTGAGGATGAAACTGTGGCCCCTGGTCCATTAGTGGCAGGACCATCAGCGAGACACTCATCACTAGGTCCTAGCAGTTCTGTACCCCCAGCAGCACCAGCACTAGCACCCACATCCTTTGCTCAGGTATCCACTGATTTTTCTGAGAGTCAATGGAGCAGCTCAAATCCTTATTTTTGGATCATGAAATTAAGATGAAGAATGAACTTGAGAATCAAATTATGGGAATCAGGCAGCATTTTTATTCTTTGGAGGACAAGATCAGTGTGATAGAGTCATCCTTGAGCTCATCCTCAATTACCTTGGTGAAAGACATAAAACTGATATTTGATAAGATCAAGGATATAGCAGATGACTCTGACACATATTCCAAGTGCAATGCTAAGCTTCAAGAGAAAGTTTCAGTTGCAGCTGCTTTAGTTGAGAGAATACTGAATGATTTTATGAAAATTCAAGAGAAGGGCATGGGACAAATTCTAGAAGAACTGAAAAGAATTTTGAAATTTTGAGATGATTTAGTTTTGTCAATTTCAAGTTTTCTTTCGTTTTTTAGTTTGTAACTAGGATTAATGATGTATTTTGATGGAATGTTAATGTTGTAATGATTTAACACTTTGATGAAATGTATTTTGATGTAGTTTGCAATGTCTTAATGGATATTTTGAATGACTTTGTACTCAATGAAGGTTGTATGAAGCAAATCTTGAATTCTAATTTAAGCATTGATTTTGATGTTGAACTACTCAACTCTTGCATTTGATATTAATTTAAGTATTTCCTTCTTAACCTTTTTGTTGATAACAAAAAAGGGGGAGAAAGGATGTTTGTCTACGTATATGCATTTGATGTTGATGAACTCAATTTGGTTATAACATATATGCATGAAATTTAAATGATAAATAAACTTAATTTGGTTATCATAGGAAGAGCTACCTCATTCAGGAGGAGCTTAACTATGAGAACTTATTTATTTTAAAATTTTCATTAATTGATTATGCATATACTCAATGTTTTTGTTATCATCAAAAAGGGGAAGATTGTTGACCCACTTATTGATTTTGATGATTAACAAAAGCCATGAGTATATTTCTTATTTTACTAATGAAATTAACAAGTGTTTCAGGAACTTAGAAAGATTAAATTATTCAAAAGTTATATAAAAATCAGTTTGAATTAGTTTTTAATGGAATATATCAAAGTTCAGAACTTGGAGCCGACACCCACAGTGTTTGGAGCCGACTCCAGAGTGTATCAGAATAGTTTAACATTTTTGGCACGGTTTAGAGTCGACACCTGGAAAGCTAGAGCCGACTCTAACCTAAGATACAAAGAACTATTTTCTAAGTCAGTTTTCGGAGCCGACACCTGGAAATTTAGAGTCGACACTTAGAATTTTGGAGCCGACACTGGAAAGTTAGAGCCGACTCTAACCTGAGAACAGAGAGTGTATTTTTGGGACAATGTTAGAGTCGACACCCTAGAGCCGATTCCAGATCGCATCGAGCCGACACCATAGTTTATTGAAGCCAACTCCCCGATGGACTTTTTATTTCTATTTTTGGAAACCCGACTTGGATCCGACACCTTAAAAGTTGGAGCCGACTCCAACCTGTCATAAACAATTTTTGAAATCTATCAGAACGGATTCCAATGGTAACATTTCTTCACCTAACCCCTAACGGATCTATTTCTTTACGTGAGAAAGTAATCCAAGTACATTTCAACGGCTATTTTTCACCTAATCTTGGATTAAGGAAGATTATAAAAAGGGGTTCATCCATTCAAAAACAAAATAGAAAAAGAAGAGAAAAATCTCAAAAAGAAAAAGAGAGAAATCTATTAGTTTTCAAAGAAGAAATTTCTGTGCTCTAGGCCATCTATTGAGAAGAGATAGAAGAGGAATCCAACAGCCTTCCAAGCTCAAATTCCAAGGATTTCCACCGATTTGAAGAAGAAGAGCAAGTGCCCTAAATTTCTAATCCTCTCTTCACCGAGTCTTTTCAAGAATCGGAGTTCAAGTGTTGATAGCCCATTCAAAAGAGAAGAGGAAAAGAAGAAAAGCTCAACTTCAAATCGCTCCAAACACTACAAGGGAAAAAAATATTGCGACGCCCAAATGCATCGCTATTGCGTCGCTAAAGTCGCTATTGCGACACAATAGCGACGCAATGACGGCGTCGCTCAGAAGATCGTCGCAACCATAATTTATCGCAATTGCATCGCGTTACAGCGACTCTCTGCGATGCAACAATGCGTCACAATATTGCGACGCATCTAAATGCATCGCTAAATTTAAAACTAATTTTTAATATTTAAAATTATTATTAAATATTGCGATGCATTCAATTGTGTCACAATATTGCAACACATTTAGTTGCGTTGCAATATTTAATAATAATATTTTAGATATAATAGCGATGCAATTTGAGTCGCTAATGCATTGCTAATAATTTTTAAAAAAAATATTGCGACGCCAGGTCATTGCGTCGCAATATTTAATAATAATATTTTAGATATATTAGCGACGCAATTTTAGTCGCTAATGCGTCGCTAATTAAATTTTTTAAAAATATTGCGATGCCAGGTCATTGCGTCGTAATATTTAATAATAATATTTTAAAAATATTAGTGATGCAATTTTAGTCGCAAATGCGTCGCTAATTAATTTTTTTAAAAAAATAAAATATTAAAAATTAAAACGGTTAATACAATTTCGTTATATTTAAATATTGATCGAAACATTCTTCATTCATATTGATCCAAACAATAATCATTCAATTTCTAAAAATAATTAATATATTAAAATTTTGAAGTTTTCATGTACAACATATAAAAAAAAAAAAAAAAAAATACATCAAGAATCTGAGCGATCACGTGGAGGCTGGAGACCCTGCGACAAGCGGCTAACCATATCCTGCAAATGACGCATCTGATCTCGCACGTCTGCAAGCTCCTGATCTCGGCCTCGCATACGCTGCTCGAACTCATGCTCGACCTCCTGCCGAACCTCCTGACAAACGTCCTGCCGAACCTCCTCCGCAATAGATCTCCGAATGTCATCTAAATGCTCGGCAGGAATATCACCAGAATATCGCGAGCTGGAGGCTTGATGGGGAAATATGAAGAAGCTCTAGTGCCCAGACCATAGACCCTGCGGTCTCGCGGCTGGGCACCAACAGCCTCCAAAAACACACGTCCGACTCTCCTCTGCTGAGAGTTCGATGGGCGTCTCCCCATCAGTGGAGTCGACCTGCGATGCCTGGGAGCGAAGCTCCTCGACTCGTGTCTTTGAATTATAAAATCAACAATAAATGAATTAATAAATTTCTCGAAATAAAATTTTTGAAATTAAACAGATACTACGTAAAGCTAATTTCTTACCGCAACCTCCCGTGATCGCATGTCGACCCAGGAACCGTCCCTCCTGGTGTGTGTCGCCCTGAATAGACGAAACTCACCAGGATCTCCGCCCTCCTGCTCAGACTATAACAATAAAAAAATTGATATTAATACAAATATTTGTAAATAACTAAATTAGTAATTAAATTATTTATGTTTTCTTACCATATGGCGTCTGTGCTCCTGAATCGAAATGGAGCCCGAAGTATGGCAGGAGAGACCCGTGCCAGGACCGCCCTTCTCAGATCGGCGGTTCGTGCTGGCTGATGCGGACCTCCTGCGCCAGCCATCGGACTGCCAGGCCTGCTGCCACTCGTGCCAAATACCCTTTGGCACATGCGCAGGACGCTGACCCGATGACCTCCAACGATGAAGCATGTCGGAGTATCGGCGTCCCGTAAGAGCCTCCCATGCTGCCCTAATGGCATCATGGCTGGCAGGGTCCCACGTAAACTTTTTTGCATTAAAATAAACAGTTAGTTTCAGAATTTATTAAGATTAAGAAATTTTATATCAGTGATAAATTGTATTTAATAAGTTTACCTGAAACTCAGAAAAATAAAACTCCTCGTGGCTGGAGATACGTGGCGCCAATCGTAGCCACTGGGATCTGCACGCCTCTGAAATACGGCGCTGATGTGGCTGGATACATGATGCTGCTCAATAAATCTGTTAAAAAATGCATGTTTATAAGTAATTGACTTAAAAACATAAACATATATTTTTAATTAGTATATACTTACAGCCCATGAGCATCAAGTTGAAGTACGGTGCGGCCGATGGTGGAAGAACTCTCGGAGGTATGTGCCGATCGGCTGGATGGTAATACCAATGCAGGATCACCGCCGACTGCTGGAGAGATCGAAGGCTGTGCGATGTGTGGAGATCCAAACTCTCCATCTCCAAAGCTCATGTGATCTGATGCAGCAGGGCTACGTCCCTGCTCACTCCGTATGTCGTCGGTAGATCTACCTCTGCCCGTCATACTGAAAATACTAAAGATTCATGCAATTAAATTACGATTAATGATTGACTATGTAAAAATTTAACACTTATAAAATAAAGTTGAATTTAAAAAAACCTCTATGTTTAATCGGTGTCATTTGTTTCGTGAAATGTTGGTTCAACATCCGATGCGTATCGGACTGCGATTCAGTTTCATTATCATCGGAAGGAAACCGAACATTTGCATCCGCAATTTCTTGGACATCACCATTTGGATCTCTAAGTGATGTTTCAGGAGCCCTTGTGTCGTCCTCAATTGCATGCATTTCCATCTCATCCTCTTGAAATGCAGGGCACTCGGCTGATTGACTTGATGAACTCTCCTCTAATAAGATTGTTGAACGTGGGACGATTTTAGAAACAGCCCACCAATCTCGCTTGTCGTTGCGCAAACTTGGATATCCGCAGTAAAACACTTGCTGAGCTTGGGATGCAAGGATGAATGGGTCATATTTCTGCAATCTTCGTCGATGGTTCACTTCAACCAAATTGTAGTCGTTATGAACCCTTTTGCCCACAGGAACTGTCGGATCGAACCAATCGCAACGAAACAATACGGTTCGTTTCATAGGCCAACCGGGATATTCAACTTCAACCACCTCTACTAACTTTCCGTAATAATCCTGCATATTTGCTCCAACACTTTCTCCTTTAACACACACGCCCCAGTTCTGCGTGCCTCTTGAAGCTGCTAATCGTTCAATCTGAAATTTGTACCCATTAACAAAATAGCCAGTAGAGGTTGTTACGGTCTTCAATGGCCATTGCGATAGACATTTAATGAAAATATTGTCGGTTGTGGACCATGGACCGTTTACCTATAAATTAATAAGCTATTCACAACCAATTCAAAAAATAAAAGCCATTATTGAAATTGATTGAGTGATACTACTCACAAATTCATAAAACCAGTAAGCGAACTCCGTTTCTAACTTCTGCCCAATTGCAACTTGACTGATGTCGGGATTCATCTGTCGTTGTCTATCACAATACATCCTTATGGGATGATAAGGATTAAAACTGATGTTAGCAATTAAATATTATGGTATATTGTAATTTAAATTAGAAGTTCCAATTAAGCATTGAAGTATACACTTACTCAATATATGGATCGACTTCTCTACAGTTCATTAGGATGTAATAATGTGCTGCATTATACTCCATATCGCTAAGATTTCTTGACTTCTGCCCCCCAAATGAACGGCCGATACCTTTAAAAATTGATATTCTACCGTCATTAGGTTCTCCTTCGTCCACACATACGTCATCGTTACGACCAAGATTTCGGCTCCTCGTGTGGACGTGACCCTCAAAGTAATGCGAGGCAAAAGCTGAAACTTCTTCGACCAAGTGTGCATTGCATATAGAACCTTCAACCCTTGCCTTATTACGCACATTATTTTTTAACTTCTTAAGGTACCTATATGTAAAGTTGAGACAAAAAATTAACCAATTTTCTTGCAATGAAATAATATTTGAAATGTCAACATGTCTTAATGATGTATATATTTACCTCTCGAAAGGATACATCCAGCGATACTGCACGGGACCAGCTATGCTCGCTTCGTATGGCAAGTGAACCGGTAAATGCTCCATTGAGTCAAAAAAACTGGGAGGAAATATTCGCTCCAGCTTGCATAAAATAATTGGAATTTCCTCCTCAAGCCTTGCCATGGATGCAGAAGTAATGACTGTGGCAGACTCCTTGAAGAACAAGCTGAGCTCTGTCAATGCCTTCCAGACATGTTGCGGAAGCAACTCACGAAAAGCTATAGGCAATAACCGTTGCATGAAAACATGGCAGTCATGACTCTTCATGCCGAACAACTTGAGCTTATGCATGTCCACACACCTACCGATATTTGAGGCATAACCATCTGGAAATTTTAACCCTCTAAGCCAGTTACATAAAACTTCTCGTGAATTTCTGTCAAGAGTGTAACAGGCTTTAGGATAGGTCCCGTCGGCACTCCTCCTCAAATCACCTCTTCTGCAATACTGATTAAGTTCTTCTCTTGACTTTGCAGTGTCTTTGTTTTTCCGGGATGTTTAGCACCGTGTTAAATATGTTATCAAAAAAATTTTCTCGATATGCATAACATCCAAGTTGTGCCGGATGAGATTTGTGCTCCAATAAGGCAAATCCCAAAATATACTCCGCTTCTTCCAGTTATGTTCTTTACATATACGGCCATTTATTCTATCTGCATCTGGTTCCCAAGCATACCTCAACCCCAAATGCTCTATAGTATCAAATATATCCGTGCCGGACCTAACCGGTTCGGCAAATTTTGTGACTGCTTTGTTCTTCCGGAAGGCGATCAAGTTACGCCTGTAAGGATGATTTGGGGCAAGAACTTCCTATGATTATCAAACCATGACTGCTTACCACTCTTCTGCAATGTAAATGCATCCGAATCATACATGCAATGAGGGCATGCCAGACGTCCAGCAGTGCTCCAACCAGACAACATTGCATATGCCGGGAAGTCACTTATTGTCCACATCAAAGCAGCTCTCATGATGAAATTCTGTTTCATAGAAATGTCGTAGGCTACGACTCCTGTTTCCCACAACATTTTCAATTCGGCCACCAACGGTTGCAGGAAGACATCAATCTTTTCCTTTGGATTTGATGGTCCTGGAACCAAAACTGTCAAAAACATTGCAGTATCTTTCATGCACTTCCATGGAGGAAGGTTATATACAGTCAGTATCACAGGCCAACATGAATACTGTTGCCCCGCTTGACCAATGGTTGGAAGCCATCGGTACAAAGACCTAATCTCACATTCCTTATATCTTCAGCGAAATCAGGATGATTTTCATTGAAATGCTTCCAAGCTTTTGAATCTGATGGATGCCGCATTTCATCCTCTTTAGATTCATGTTCGGCATGCCATCTCATATCAGCAGCTGTAGCCTCAGATCTGTATAATCTCTGCAGGCGTGGAGTAAGAGGAAAGTAATGCATCCTCTTGTAAGGAACACTTTTCCTCCTACTTGTACTAGCTCCCCCTTCGCCATTTTTGTACCTCGATTGCCCACAAATCTTACACCATCTCAGCTCTGAGTCTTCACCCCAATATATCATACAATTGTTCAAGCAACAATCGATCTTATTAACTGGGAGCCCAAGCCCACGCAACAACTTCTTCGTTGAGTAAAAACTGTCTGCTACAACATTATCATTTGGCAAAATTTCCTTGATTAACCCAGCTACAGAATTAAACGCCTTTTCTGATAATCGATGTTCTGCCTTAATATTCAACAACCGAGCAGCCGTAGACAACTGGGAATGACCCTCACAACCAGGATACAATTCTTGAAGCAAACTACTAATTGTTGCTGAAAATTAAATAAAAATACAACAAGACTTTCTATCTAGCATTACATAATTTACATGCATCATTCAATTCGAAGCAGAATGTAAATAATCAAGACATAACAATTGTAAATAACTACAATGCACAAATATTATTGCATAAACAGCTATAAAGAAATGAAAAGCTACGACCGCAATTTTGAAATTAGCTAATCTAAAGAGCTATGGTTAACTAATGATATAAATTAATTAATTTATAACTAATCTAATAAAAAAGATTAGTAGTAACATTTTTTTTAAAAAATTAAGTTGCCCATGTTTTAAAAATATATTATATATTTTTTTATTTTCATCAAATTAAATTTAAAAATATTTTTAAAATAATAAAATATGATAGAATCTATTTTTTGTGTTAAATTTTTTTCATGTGTTAATTTTTTTTAATTGAAGGGGCCGGGGGTAGGAAAAAGCCCCCTAGCTGTTACTTTTTTTAAAAAAAAATTAAGTTGCCCATGTTTTAAAAATATATTTATATTTTTAATATTTGTCATCAAATTATTTGAAAATATTTTTAATATTTGTCATCACAATAAAATATAATAATCTAAATTTTTTATGTTAATTTTTTCATGAGTGTTAAATTTTTTTTTTGAAGGGGCCGGGGGTGGAAAAACCCCCCTAGCTGTTACTTTTTTTTAAAAAAAAATTAAGTTGCCCATGTTTTAAAAATATTTATATTTTTTAATATTTATCAGATAGAATATAATTTTTTATTAATTTTTTTATGAGTGTTAATTTTTTTTAAAAATTTAAGGGGCCGGGGGTGGGAAAAACCTCCCTAGCTGTTACTTTTTTTTGTGGCATGGCCACCGTAGCCAGGCCACGGCCGGCCATGGCCGTGGCCGTGGCCGGAACCTATTTTTAAAAAAAAATTAAGGAGGAGGGGGGGGGGCTTACCTCGGTCGAGAGGTGACGCCGTCGGAGTGGGGGGAGCTTCCGCCGGGGAGAGGACGGGGGGAGCCGAAGGAGCGGACGGACGGCGGCGGGTAGGGTAAGAGGAAAAAGAAGAGAAGCGGGGGCGGCCGACCAAGCATTATATAGTAGTGATTAGCGACGCAATATATGCGTCGCTAATCACTCGCTATTTTTTTAAAAAATTTATTATGGATTAGCGACGTAACAATGCGTCGCTAATCCATCGCTAATTTGGCCTTTTTATTTTATGCAAAACTTAGCGATCCAACTAATTGCGTCGCTAATGAGTCGCTAATTTGGCGCCAATGTCCGGTGAAAAATTATTTTTATTTTCTAGGAAATTGCGTCGCTAATGCGTCACAATATTTTTTAAATAATTATAAATAAAAAAAATTATATTTTGAAAATAATTGCGACGCATATATTGCGTCGAAATATTAAAAATTGTTTTCTCTAAAAAAATTATTTTTATTTTCTAGGAAACTACGTCGCTAATGCGTCGCAATATTTTTTTAATAATTATAACTGATAAAAATTATATTTTCTAAAAATAATTGCGACGCATATATTGCGTCGCAATATTTTTTTAAAATTTTTTATTACATTTATTTTTCTTAAAAACATTGCGACGCAATACATGCGTCGCAATATTAAAAATTATTTTTCTAAAAAAATTTTTATTTTCTAGGAAATTACGTCGCTAATGCGTCGCAATATTTTTTAATAATTATAACTGATAAAATTTATATTTTTTGAAAATAATTGCGACGCATATATTGCATCGCAATGTTTTTTTAAATATTTTAATTATATTTATTTTTCTAAAAAACATTGCGACGCAATACATGCATCGCAATATTAAAAATTATTTTCTCTGAAAAATTATTTTTATTTTCTAGAAAATTGCGTCGCTAATGCGTCGCAATATTTTTTTAATAATAATAACTATAAAATTTATATTTTCTAAAAATAATTGCGACCCATATATTGCGTCGCAATATTTTTTTTAAAATTTTTTAATTACATTTATTTTTTAAAAAAATATTGCGATGCAATACATGCGTCACAATATTAAAAATTGTTTTCTCTAGAAAATTATTTTTATTTTCTAGGAAATTGCATCGACGATCTCGGACTGTGGCGATCGGTTCGATCGGCGACGATCCGACGGTTGCGATCGATCCAAGCCCTGATCGATCCCAGTCGGCCACGTTCGATATCGGACCATCACGATCGGTCCAATCGGCGACGATCCGACGGTTGCGATCGATCCAAGCCATGATCCGATCGGCCACGACCGATCTCGGACCGTTGCGATCGGTCCGAGATCGCCGACGATCCGACGGTTGCGATCGATCCAAGCCGTGATCCCGATTGGCCACGACCGATCTCAGACCGTGGCGATTGGCGACGATCCGGTTGCGATCGATCCAAGCCGTGATCCCGATCGGCCACTACCGTTCTCGAACTATGGCGATCGGTCCGATCGGTGACGATCCGACGGTTGCGATCGATCCAAGCCGTGATCCTGATCGGCCACGATCGATCTCGAACCGCGGCGATCGGTCCGATCGGCGATGATCCGACGGTTGTGATCGATCCAAGCCGTGATCCCGATCGGCCACGATCGATCCCGGACCGTGGCGATCGGCGATGATCCGATGGTTGCGATCGATCCAAGCCGTAATCCCGATCGGCCACGATCGATCCCAGACCGCGGCGATCGGTCCGATCGGTGACGATCCGACCGTTGCGATCGATCCAAGCCGTGATCCCGACCGTTGCATCGACCGATCTCGGACCGTTGCAATCGGTTCAAGATCAGGGACGATCCGACGGTTGCGATCGATCCAAGCCATGATCCCGATCGGCTACTACCATTCTCGGACCATGGCGATCGGTCCGATCAGCGACGATCCGACGGTTGTGATCGATCCAAGCCCTGATCGATCCTGGTCGGCGATGAACGATCTCGGACCATCGCGATCTATCCGATCGGCGACGATCGACGGTTGTGATCGATCCAAGCCATGATCTCGATCGGCCACGACCGATCTCGGACCGTGGCGATCGGTCCGATCGGCGACGATCAGACGATTGCGATCGATCCAAGCCGTGATCCCGATTAGCCACTACGATTCTCGGACCGTGGCCATCAGTCCGATCGGCGACGATCCGACGGTTGCGATCAATCCAAGCCATGATTCCGATCGGCCACGATCGATCCCGGACCGCATCGATCGGTCCAATTGGCGACGATCTGATGGTTGCGATCGATCCAAGCCATGATCCTGGACCATTGCGTCGACTGATCTCGGACCGTTGCGATCGGTCCGAGATCGTCGATGATCCACGGTTGTGATCGATCTAAGCCCTAATCCCGATCGGCCACGACCGATCTCGGACCGTTGCGATCGGTCCGATCGCCAACAATCCAACGGTTGCGATCGATCCAAGACCTGATCGATCCCGGTCGACGATGAACGATCTCGGACCATCGCGATCGATCTGATCGGCGACGATCCGACGGTTGCGATCGATCCAAGACGTGATCCTGATCGGCCACGATCGATCCCGGACCGTTGCGATCGATCCGAGATCGCCGACGATCCGACGGTTGTGATAGATCCAAGCCCTGATCCCGATCGGCCACGACCGATCTCGAAACATGGCGATCGGTCTGATCGGCGATGACCCGACAGTTGCGATCATCCAACCCCTGATCCCGATTGGCCATGACCGATCTCGGACTGTGGCGATCGGTCCGATCGGCGACGATCCGACGGTTGCGATCGATCCAAGCGTGATCCCGATCGGCCACTACCATTCTCGGACCGTGGCGATCGGTCCGATCGGCGACGATCCGACGGTTGCGATCATTCCAAGCCGTGATCCCGATCGGCCATGACCGATCTTGGACCGTGGCGATCGGTCCGATCGGCGACGATCCGACGGTTGCGATCGATCCAAGCCGTGATCCCGGACCATTGCATCGACCGATCCCGAACCGTTGCGATCGGTCCGAGATCGCTGATGATCCGACGGTTGCGATCGATCCAAGCCCTGATCCCGATCGACCACGACCGATCTCGGACCGTTGCGATCGGTCCGATCGCCGACGATCCGATGGTTGCGATCGATCCAAGCCCTGATCAATCCTAGTCGGCGATGAACGATCTCGGACCGTCGTGATCATCCGATCGGCGACGATCCGACGGTTGCGATCGATCCAAGCCGTGATCCCGATCGGCTATGACCGATCCCAGACCGTTGCGATCGGTCCGAGATCACCGACGATCTGACGGTTGTGATTGATCCAAGCCCTGATCCCGATCGGCCATGACCGATCCCAGACCATTGCAATCGGTCCGAGATCGCTGACGATCCGACGGTTATGATCGATCCAAGCCTTGATCCCGATCGGCCACGACCGATCTCGGACCATGGCGATCGGTCCGATCACCGACGATCCGACGGTTGCGATCGATCCAAGCCATGATCACGATCAGCCACGACCGATCTTGGACCGTTGCGATCGGTTTGATCGTCGATGATCCGACGGTTGCGATTGATCCAAGCCCTGATCGATCCCGATCAGCCACGACCGATCTCGGACCATTGCGATCAGTCCGATCGGCGATGATCCGACGGTTGCGATCGATCGAAGCCATGATCGATCCCGATCGGCGACGATCGATCTCGAACCGTCGCGATCGATCCGATCGGCGACGACCCAACGGTTGAGATCGATCGAAGCCATGATCGATCCCGATCGACGATGACCGATCTCGGACCGTCGCGATTGATCCGTTCGGTGTCGCAATATTTTTATTTCATATTCTTTTTAATATTTTTATAAAATTTATTTTTTAAAGAAACATTGCGACACAATACTTGCGTCACTAAATAAAAAATTATTTTTATTAATTTACGGTTTTATTGCATCGCTATTTAACATAATTAATTTTTAAAAAAACATTGCGACGCACAAGGTTGCGTCGCAATTTTTTAATTTGATAATTATATTATATAAAAATTAATTTTATTTAAAATAATTGTGATGCTACTAGTGCGTCGCTAAATTAAAACATAATTTTCTTAATTTTTTGATTTATTGCGTCGCTAATGTATCGCTATTTAACATAATTAATTATTTTAAAAATATTGTGACGCATTGAGTTGCATCGCAATATTTTTTTCTCATAATTATATTTTATAAAAATTAATTTTATTTAAAATAATTGCGACGCAATTAGTGCATCGCTAAATTAAAAATATTTTTTTAATATTTAGGTTTATTGCGTCGCTAATGCATCTCTATTTAATATAATTAATTTTTTTTAAACATTGTGACGCACTGAGTTGCATCGTAATTATTTTTTCTCATATTTATACTTTATTAAAATTAATTTTATTTAAAATAATTGCGATGCAATTAATGCATCGCTAATTTAAAAATAATTTTTCTAATTTTCTGGTTTATTGCGTCACTAATGAGTCACTATTTCAAATAGTTAATTTTTTAAAAAACATTGCGACGCATAAAGTTGTGTCGCAATATTTTTTTCTCATATTTATATTTTATAAAAATTAATTTTACTTAAATTATTTGTGACACAATTAGTGCGTCGCTAAATAAAAATATTTTTCTAATTTTCTGGTTTATTGCGTCGCTAATGCATCGCTATTTAACATAATTAATTTTTTTAAAAATATTGCGACGCACTGAGTTGCGTCGCAATATTTTTTTCTCATATTTATATTTTATAAAAACTTAATTTAAAAATATTGCAACATTTCTTGCGTTGCTAAATAAAAAAATACTTTTTTTTATTGTCTGGTTTATTGAGTCACTAATGCGTCGCTAATTGTGTCGCAATGATTTGTTGTCATGGATGCGTCGCAAAGTGGTCGCAATTTAGCGATGCATCATTGCGTCGCTAAATTTGCGTCGCTATTTCAGTATTTTCTTGTAGTGAAAACAGGCTTTTCTACTCTTATTTATTCATATTGTTTATTTGCTCATTTGAGGAGCTTTAAATTGTTGTAAACTTATATTTGAATAGTTTGCTGTCTAATTCAATCAGGGGATTGAATTAGTTGAGGTAGTTGAGCTTGGGGTAAGCTAAGAGTAGCTTACGTTGGGTTGTGTGCTGGTGAACCCATGAAAACCAGCTGGGTTCATTGTGACCCCAGTGTAAAATAACACGTTCGAGTTGTGATCTTGTAAAACAACTCAGTTGTAATCAGGTGATTATAGTGTGGACCCAAGAGTTGCTTTGGAGTGAACGTAGGTGTGGCTAACACCGAACCACTATAAATCTTGTGTGTTTGTCGTGATTATTTGTCTCTCTCTCTATCTTCTTCTATATTGTGCTTAGCATCATTGCATCACTTCACTTATGCATATTATTGTTGAGTAATTGTGTACACTTATCTTGCGAAATTTTTTTAAGTAAAATTTTTTAAAAGAACCCAATTCACCCCCTCTTGGATTGCCATCTAGGCCAACAATTACGATACCCTAGCTGAAACTGTTCAGGCAAGAACTAACGACATCCCATGAAACAACTTACGATACCCAGATAAAAATTACAACACCCTTTAGCAGTTAAAGACATGACTGAAACTCTCGATACCCCAGAAAGCAACTTACGACACCCCTGATTAAAACTACGACACCCGTTAATAGTTAAAGACATCACTGAGAATTACGACACCCCGAAAATACCTTACGACACCCCAAAAAGACTGTTATGATACCCCAGTTCTCATATTACGACACCCAAAATGAAACTAAATGCTGTAACATGATGACACCCCAGAAAATAACCTACGACACCCGAGCTGTCAAATGATAACACCCTAGCTCCAAATGATAACTATAGAACTTACGACACCTCAGAAATAATCTGACCACCCTAGCCTTACGACACCCAGGAAACATTACGACACTGCATTTACATACCTTCGACACCCTATTTTTTATATAACGATACCCTAGATGTAATCATTAAGCCACGAACTGACGAGACACAGCTCTCATATTACGACACCCCGGTTCATGTATTATGATACCCTATCTGAAACTGTTCAGGCAGAAACTAATAATACCCCATGAAACAACTTACGACACCCCAAATAAAAACTGACACCCTTTAGCAGTTAAAGACATGACTGAAACTCACGTTACCCCTAGAAAGCAACTTACGACACCCGTTAATATTAAAGACATCACTGAGAATTATGACATCCCAAAAAATACCTTACGATACTCTAGAAAGACTGTTACGATACCCCAGTTCTCATACTACGACACCCAAAATAAAACTGAATGCTGTAACATGATGACACCCCAGAAAATAACCTATGACACCCGAGCTATCAAATGATGACACCCTAGCTCCAAATGATAACTATAGAACTTACGATACCTTAGAAATAATCTGACCACACCCCAGCCTTACGACACCCAAGGAAACATTACGATACTGCAGTTATACCCTAGTTTTTATATAATGACACCCTAGATGTAACCATTAAGCCACGAAGACCCCGGTTCTCATATTGCGACACCCTAGCTGAAATTGAATATAGAAACTTACGATACCCGAGTTGTAAAATGGTGACACTAGAGCTATATGGACAAGGAATAATGAGAATATAGGCCAAAAAACTCTAACGACACCTCAGTTCATAAGGTATAACATCCTAGTTAAAAGAGTATGATATTCGTGCAGAAAAATACTAAACTCAAGGTATTAACATTCGGTAGAGGACTGAGTTATGACTCCCAGAATGTCATAACTATTTTGGTCTAAGGATGTTACCTGCGCATTAAACAGTTTCCTAATGCATTAACTTCCTTTAACGATAAAAATAGTTGGTGTAATAAAGGAACTATAAAAATATATGGGAACAAGGACATTTTACTCCTGTTGCGGATGACATTTTCTCTCGAAGTTTATGAAGAAGTCTTCAGTAGCTACATATTCCAGCCTTGAAAGCTGAAATATTTTCTTTCGACGAAAATCAAAACAGGAAAAAAATCCTTAGACGGACTCTCAGAGCAGGGCTCAGGATCTTGCTTAAACCTTGGACTGATTCCTTGCACCCGAAAGCCAGAGCGAGAGGGAAGAATGTTTTAGAATCGAAAAGAGTTTTTCTTGCATCAGATATAATCCAAAAAAGATGGCGGGTAGAAGTAGGCTCGAGGGAAAGGGCATTTTCGCCTTCACACTATTTTTAATGGACGTCACGATCAAAACGTAACATTGTATCAGAGCTATCACGTCCCGCATCGCCACGTGGACTAATAAGGAGAAGCAGTGCAGCCCACGTAAGACTTGCTGCATCGGAGGCGGTGTACAAAGACTTTTCCAATCAAAGAAAGGTATTTATTATGAGAATGGCAGAGGAAACAACGACAACAGGTTTGGTGGTGGACAGAGGCGGAGGAAGAGGGAGGACACGTAGGTCAATGGAAGAGACTACGGAGGAAGATGGGGAGGGAAGCAGCAGCCATGGACGTCGACGAACGAAGACCCTCTTGGGTCGCTCGTGGGGAAAAATAGAGAAGGAAGGCGCGGCGGAGGCAGCAGTGGAGGATGACGACGGTGCAAGCAATGGCGAGGAAAGGAAGAAGCGGCGGCGACAAGCTGATGGAGAAAGTAGGGAGACGGCGGCATACTCGTTGGCGAGTAAGGATGGAACTGGGCCGACGAGAAAAGAGAAAGAAGAGGGAGGAGAAATTAAGAGACAAGGGGCGATCGTGCTTCTTGTTAATGCCTGTGGAACTCCACGGTGGCAACGCTGGTGGCGAGAGAAAGGGAGAAGTGGAAGGTGAAGATGATGGAGGAAATAGGGAGGATGGCCACGGCAACAGAGAGATGGGAAGAGAGGAGAACAGCGACGCCGAAGCTGGGGAAGGCGGCAATGAGGAGAGGAAGAAAGAGAGAGAGAGAGCAAGGGAGGAGGGTCATGGTCGAGGCATGGCCGTGACGACGAACGAAGACGGAGACGAGGAAGGAGGCGCGGCGGAGGAAGCCGAAGAGGAGAGGGAAAAGAGATAGGGGTCGCTAACGACGTTGGGTCTGTTTAGATTGGGGAAGGTGAAAAAGAGAGGAAAAGAGAATAAGAGTAATCTATTTTTTCTATTTTATCCTTAATGGTAAATTTGGGGTTAACAAATTTATCATTAAGTTATATTTTATGAAAAAAAAAATATTATTTTTTATTCTTCATTTTGTTCATTTCTATTCTACATTCTTTCCTTCTTTTCTATCCAAACAAAATATTACCTTTTTTTTTCTTCCATCCTTTTCAAACAAAAGAAAAGATCAATCCTTCTTTTCCCTTCATTTTTTACTTCTTTTTACTCTCTCCTTTCTTTCCCTTCAAAGATCCAAATGAAAGGAGAAGAGAGAGGAAATGGGAGAGGTTGATACCAGCTGGCAATGAGGGAAGTTTTGTATGGTTCAAGATTTTTTTTTAGATATTCTATTTTTAGAAAAAAAAAGGACATCACATTTGTAATACGCTCTTATCTTACGGTTTAGTGATTACATTCCCAAAATATCCATCACAGGAATTATTATGCATATAATCATGCATGATCTAATAAAGAATATCAGTGGTGCACCAACTGGTTTTCCTGTGGCTCTATTTGTGTTGAGATTTGCAATTTAGCTTGAATTTGATGTCTTTGGTACGTGGATGATTACTTGTTTATGCTCGAATAATATCAATGTTTTGAATGTGTTCAACTGTATATGTAGTAGTAGATTTATTTCAAAAATATTAGGAGGAAAGAAGAGATATTTTATTAATGATATTATAGTAATATTAAATATATATATAAAGTATTAATAATTATAAAAAATATAAAATAGTAATATTAATAATATAATATGTACAAAACATGCAAGATCGATATGTATAATATCATATGGTTTAACACAAAGGATAAACAATGGATAAATTTAGGTATGATACCATAGGTGTGAGTTTACACAAAAGTAGAAGAGAGATAGAGAAAATCTGATAAAATTGCACCTAAATTCCATCCATAAATAATATCTTAAGCCTCCTCTTGGTTTTATCCTCTTTTTGTGGGAATTTGGTATTTCTTAGAATTCACATTGCCGTATCCAAATAATTTATTTACATAAAAAATGTTCAAATAAGTTTAGAATGGGAAATTGATATCAGTTACCACAATTTTTAAGAAGAAATTAAGAGCTAAGCTGGGCATGCACAAACAATAAAGAAACTTATTTTCAGAAATACCCTCAAGACAGTTAAATGTTTAGACTAAAATATTTAATATACTAAATATACAAAAATCTTAAAAATTCTATAAACATTATACTTTCCATATATTAAAACAGGCATGATTTAGGTTTGCTATCAGTGAAAAAACAAATATGCACTGCCACTGCGTGTAATCAAATGAAGCTTGGTTCTTCTTTATAGTTCCCAACTTGGATGCCTGGCAACACTACAGAGAGTAGCTTTGATGCCATGTAGCGAGCAATTCTGACGCTATGTAGAACAGTATTTTTTTTATGCAGATCAAACGCATCAGCCTAAGATTCAAACAACATCAATATAAAATAAGTGATAACAATAAAAGGAAAAAAATAAGTTGTTATGCACCAAAACAGAGGCTGCACAAGGTAGAACTGGCGTTCATCATTCTGTCACATGAATTGTAGAGTTGTTATGCACTTGATATCTTCTGCACTCATTAAAGATACCTTTCACTTGTGAATTAAAGTATCTCATATCATGCTTATGGTGGTTATGAGCTACTCATCGGCCAAATACCAATAAGCCAGCCCATAAACTATTTACCCGAAAAAGTCTTCGCCCTTCGTGCAGGAAGGGCGCATCAGGCGCATCCATTGGCCATGCAAGAGCAAAATTGATATGGAGTTGAAACAAATGCCAATTACCAATTAGTTAGACTGATATTGAAGATACCTTCATCGTGAATTAAAGGATCTCATCATGTCATGCTCATGGTGGTTGTAGCAAATACAGGTAGCGTCATAAAGAAATTAATTAAGCACGGACGTGTATGAAAATGCCATGTTCGTATCAGTGCCTTTTGTCAGGAAAACAAATTAATTCCGCACATACATAGATCATATTTTTATATGCATTTTCTTTGCTGGGAATATGCAAACTTATACTGTTTATTATTTCTTGTGTATTAAGAGAAATGTCTGCAAATATACCTAGCTTGCTTAAGGTATTAATGTTGATTGATTAGAAGCTTTCTGCTGTAAAAGAAAAAATTGACGTGTGTTATTCTTCTCTTCCCCTATTATTCATATATAATAATAATTCTGCGATAACAGATTATTTTTACATAAATTACCATGACATTTTATAAGCTAGAAGACAATGTGCTGATTCTCCCCCTTTTTTCACAATATCATTGAGGAAGTGATGGAGGTATTGAAAGGTCTTCTATGGACAGTTGGGATTTCTACCAGGACCACCATAGTAGAAGTAAGTTCCCCACTCACCACTTTGATCATTGCCAAGCAGTATATTATAGCAATTGGGTTTTGTTGCTTGGGTGTTTATCCCTTCAGGATCTTGAAGATTCCTCGACTCATCAAGTATTTTAATTTTTTGGAAGAAGCTCGCCTTGCCAAAACCTTCTTCTGAAAAATGGCCATTACCCATCCCTGTAGAGGTATGACGATCTGATATAGCATCGTTCACGATCTCGCCTCCCCATTCTACCAAAGAGGCACCATCTGCAAAACCTTTGACCAGGGAAGAAGGCCAATAGCCCATAGGATCGTAATTCTCATACTGAAACCACCAATTCCCCGATGTTGGATCCTTTAATTCCACGAAAAAGAAAAAGGGGTAAAGTAAAAGAAATAACAAAGAACATGCATGTAAAAGCTAAGCTCATTCATTCTAGCATGTTGTTAGTTTTACATTATTCATACATGGGGATTTTTGGATGCATTGTTACGAGTAAATGGCATTGCAAATATTAATTCTCTATTTTCTTTTGTATGTTAATATAAAATTCATGTGAATTATATTTTTACCTGCCAAACCTTCATGGTAGCTACATACTGGGTGCCACCATATATAGAAATGGGGTAAAGTTGAGCACCAAATGCTAAATCATTGCTAGTTTGAACGAACCCAGGGCAAAGTAGATTGAAACAGCCTGTATTTCGATAATTATCTGCCTAAAATTTATACAGCAAAATATTAGAAGCAACTTCAATCTTGAAATAAAAATGGATAACTAAAATGATGAATGTCTATAGCACCTCATCTATTTCATATATATATATATAGCTGAATAGAAAATAATAGAAAATCTAAAAAGAATTGACAATCTAATTCTCTTATGTTTCATAGAAATTGTAAGAAAGGCAACGAAAGAAAGAAATTTGAGGCTGAGAGTAAGGGAAGGATTGCTTACAGTCCAGTAAATGAATAGTGTTGTCTTGCTATCTTCATACAATTGTGGTAAAACCTAATATTTTCCCAACCAAAGAGCAACCGGTTGAAGTTAACACTTGAAAAGAGGACTTTCATAATTTCACATAAGTAAAACTACTTTCTATTTGTTAAAGCCAAAACAATAAAAATATACCAGCCAACCAGCTTCGATGGTATTGACATCATCTCCCTCACCCTTAACAATCCAGAGCTGAGACAAGCTGAACTCAGAATTCTTCTCAACAATCGGACGCCACACATTCATGTTTAATTGTGTTCCATAGTATTTATTTTTCGATACACGAGCAAATGCATACTACTCAAGAAGACCCACAAACAACTCAAATGAGAGAGGTGAAGAAGAAAGGAAAGGAAAGAAATAGAAATATAATGACTACTATCTTATAGTAAAGCTATATTTTTTCATATGTTTTTAAAACGATATACCTCATGATTAGCACGAGAAACGTATTCAACCATGGAATTTGGAACAGTCCCATGACTCTTTTTCCCAAATCTTTCAATAGAGCTGGCCCTCAGTAAATCATCCTTCTTGATCCTCCTAATGGGGATAGTGTCCTTAGGGCACCTTCCAATTCGTTGCCAAGGCTGCTCTATGGAGTTTATTTTCTTCTTTGATGCCACCTTATTCTTGTCATCTAGGCCAAATGGGTAGAAAGATGGCCGCATCTGAATATTTTGTACAAAGTAAAAACAAAGTAAAGAAACCTTCAAGAATAGTGGAATAATTTGAAAAGAAGACAAATGAAAGGGAAAAGAGTAGACCTGGATGGAGTGGTTTTTGAGCAATGGATGATCAAAGGCTGGTTGATGGGAGATATTGACACAATCTATGATATCCCCGTCCGGGCTCTTTTTTTTATTTGATTTTACCCAATAAAAAGAAAGAAAGAAAAAAGAGGGACCATAAGTTAAGAAGCATTGCAATGAATTAGATGCCCAAAATAAGCATAACAGGAGAGGAATTTTACTATAGAAACTTGATGAAATTGTACTAATGAAATAATATAGAAACTTTTGCATTAAAAAATGATACAAAAGAAAATAAAATATAAAGAAAAAAAGATGTTTCCTTTTTAATGAGCATCCCTATCATGCTAATTTTGGCATATGAAAACCAATATGCCCAAAAAAATATAAATAAGAATTAATCCTAGAATAAAAAATTTAATGAAGAAAAGTAAACTCCATGAAAAATAAGGCAAGACCACAATAATAAAAGGTAATCAATCACTAAAAAAAATAAAAAAGAGCATAATTGAATAATTTATCATGCCTAAAAGAATGATTTTTACTCTATAAAATAAGACAGCATTACTGTGAGTAAATAAAAAATAAAAAATATATTAACAAGGAAAAAAAAGAAAAATTCTAGTTTTGATTAAAAATCAAAATCATGTATAGCTTTGATATAAGAAATGGTCATTGTTTGCGAATGAATAACTTGAAAACCTTAAAAGATGAAACAAGACCTTAAAGAGATATGAAATGCCTTTCAAAAGAGTAATGATAAAAAAAATAATCTCAAGAAATCCTTACCACCTTAAGATTTTTATATTGGAAGAAACAAATATTTTGTAAAGAATCTATCCAAAACTCTCTTTGAATGAACTAAAAAAATCATTTTTAACCCAAATAGCTAAAAAAATTATGAAAGAAAAAAAATAAAATGAAATAATAATGGTTTGACAAACTTGGATGCTCTTAACGGCAGGCTTATTCAACTTCTGTAAGTATCGGTCCACCTCCTTCAGCCGTTGCCTTGTGACTTGCACCTCAGCATTTGTGCATGACAAGTAGCTTGCTAATAGCAATAGAATCATCAAGCTATAGCTCATACTAGTATGCATCACCATGGTCTCTGTATTCTCCCTCTTCTCTACACTTACCCTCCCCCGAAAGCAAAAGAAAAAAAAATCATGAAAAAGAAAATAAACGACTCAAGCTATGAGATGTTTACTACTCTAACAAAATTTATAAGAAAGTTAGACGATAAATTTGGTACAATATTCATTAACAAAAATACAGATTTTGATATGTATGGAAAGATGTGTTTTCTATGGAATGACAAAAGGATATGGAAACATTTTAACTTTCCTCTTAATGCGTGAACAACGGTAAATGAGTGCCCTTGAAGATTACATATATCCTCACAAGATTTGTTTGGCTAGACCCAAAGGTAGGTGTTGGATGATGCCTTAGATGATGCAAGAGCCGAATGCAACATTACTTCCCTGGACGGATTCCTAAATTATTTTCATTTGGACTCTATTTTTTGATAGAAAAATTTACAAGAAAATTGGTCAACTTTTTCATTAACCACTTATGTTCTTTTGCTTCAATTGAAAAAGTTGGTAAGTTATTATTTACTTATGAAATTGATCAAAGACTTTATGGATGGCTAAGTTGGTTTTTCATGGATTAGATAAACTATACCTTTTTTCTTCCTTAAATATCTCTGCATGATCATAATTCTTGTCTCCATTATTACTCATCAATTCTTCCTTTTTCTTTCCCTCCTCCGATCACTCTTGACCAAACATTTACATGCCTTTTACTATCAATGCATTTTGTCAAGAATATAACATTTGTAAAAAATTCTATGATTGAAATAAAAATATCTTCTTAATTATGATTTTACCAATGTTTTGTAAAAATATATAAATACAATATTATTATTTAATTAATAAATAGTAACAATGAATTTTTATTTTTATTTTAAAAATATATGTAATTAATATTTATATCAAAATTATGATTAAAAACTAATTTAATACGAGAAAATTGGGCTTCAATCACAAAGGAATATATGTAATTAACATGCACAGTATGACTAATACTGGACTAAGATATTCCAAGGGGCTTCATACTGAATGTGGAGTAGCATAGTCTACGAACAAAATATTCCTACATGAATTTATTTAACTCTTTAGTTACTATTGAAGTGCTTGTACAAGTCCATTAGCAATCCAGATGATTGGTTTTAGCTTTGGTGTTGGAGAACAAGCGATGCTTTGGTGGGATTTTCTTTTTTTCTCCCTTACACTTAGCTATAAGTCTTCATAGCTCAAGGAGCATAACTTGGGGAAATGTGATGCGATTAATTATAGATGTTTATACGAGAAGTAAGTGTTTTTCTGGTAACTGAAGGCATTAGCACTCTAATGTGCTCAAGGATCCACCAAAGAAAAATTGAGATCAAAGTCAATGTTCGATGTGGAGTCATTGGCATGGAAGCCTCATGCTGTGGATTAAGCTTCTTGCTTGCACTGCAGCAACCCAGGAATCCCTAAAAATGGGAGTTTCTAAAGAACTTTATAGGTGGTGAAATCTCTTTTTGTTCAGATAAAAATCCTACAGCATTGTGAAAGAAATGAAAACTACTTATGACCAGCAATGACGTACAACAATTAATATTGGCCAAAAGGAGGTGTGTATGTAGAGAGTACCAGCAAGTATGATAGGCTTGGATAACTGCTTACCAAGAGAATGCCTACCTATTCAAGAGCCCAACTTGCTATGCATCTCATAATTTAGGGAAAACACTTTGTACACCGCCTCCGGTGCAGCAAGGTCTACGTGGGCTGCACAGCTCCTTCTATTGGTCCACATGGGATCCCATGTGGCCTGACATGATGGGACAGAATAGCAAAGAGATAATGTTACTTTTTAATCGTACATCCATTAAAAGTCGTTCAGCCTTTTTCACCATTGGTGTGAAGACGAAATACCCTTTCCCTCCAGCCTACTTCAACCCGCCATCTTATTTGGATTTTGCTGATAAAAAATCGTAAGGTTCTGGCCTGGAAGAAGAGTATCCGAAGGAGTGGCAAAGCTCTAGTTCAAGACCCACGACACCCCAGTTCAAGACCCACGACACCCCAGTTCAAGACCCACGACACCCCTAGTTCAAGATCCACGACACCCCAGTTCAAGACCCACGACACCTAGTTCAAGACCCATGACACCCCCAGTTAAAGACCCATGACACCCTAGTTCAAGACCCACGACACCCCCAGTTCAAGACCCACGACACCCCAGTTCAAGACCCACGACACCCTTAGTTCAAGACCCACGACACCCCAGTTCAAGACCCACGATACCCCAGTTCAAGACCCACGACACCCTAGTTCAAGACCCACGACACCCTTAGTTCAAGACCACGACACCCCAGTTCAAGACCCATGACACCCCCAGTTAAAGACCCATGACACCTTAGTTCAAGACCCACAACACCCTTAGTTCAAGACCCACGACACCCCAGTTCAAGACCCACGACACCCCTAGTTCAAGACCCACGACACCGCAGTTCAAGACCCACGACACCCTAGTTCAAGACCACGACACCCCTAGTTCAAGACCCATGACACCCCAGTTCAAGACCCACGACACCCCTAGTTCAAGATCCACGACACCCCAGTTCAAGACCCACGACACCCTAGTTCAAGACCACGACACCCCCAGTTAAAGACCCACGACACCCCAGTTCAAGACCCACGACACCCCAGTTCAAGACCCACGACACCTCTAGTTCAAGACCCATGACACCCCCAGTTAAAGACCCATGACACCCTAGTTCAAGACCCACGACACCCTTAGTTCAAGACCACGACACCCCAGTTCAGACCCACGACACCCCTAGTTCAAGACCCACGACACCCCAGTTCAAGACCCACGACACCTAGTTCAAGACCCAGACCCCTAGTTCAAGACCCATGACACCCCAGTTCAAGACCCACGACACCCTTAGTTCAAGATCCACGACACCCCAGTTCAAGACCCACGACACCCTAGTTCAAGACCCACGACACCCCAGTTCAAGACCCACGACACCCCAGTTCAAGACCCACGACACCCCTAGTTCAAGACCCACGACACCCCAGTTCAAGACCCACGACCCCTCAGTTAAAGACCCATGACACCCTAGTTCAAGACCACGACACCCTTAGTTCAAGACCCACGACACCCCAGTTCAAGCCCACGATACCCAGTTCAAGACCCACGATACCCCAGTTCAAGACCCACGACACCCTTAGTTCAAGACCACGACACCCCAGTTCAAGACCCATGATACCCCCAGTTAAAGACCCATGACACCTTAGTTCAAGACCCATAACACCCTTAGTTCAAGACCCACGACACCCCAGTTCAAGACCCACGACACCCCTAGTTCAAGACCCACGACACCGCAGTTCAAGACCCACGACACCCTAGTTCAAGACCCACGACACCCTAGTTCAAAACTCACGACACCCTAGTTCAAGACCCACGACACCCTTAGTTCAAATGTTGTAGAAAGTAGAGAAGTACTTGAGACCGAACAACTCTGATAAGATCACAAAGATCAACGGCACCATTGCTCCATAGCACAAGCCGATGATCAACGAAGCAATGTACAGAGTACCAGGGAAGCCAAAGGCAATGATAAGGTGGCCAACACAGCAGAGGAGCAGGACCATAGTGAGCATTAACGGGCGGGGTAACTTATAATTTGCAAGTAGGATATCTGAAATGAACCCGGCTGCCACCCTCCCTGCGAAGTTCCATATGCCAATTAGGGAGACAAAGGTGCTGATGGTCTGAGATGGGTAGCCTAATGACTCTCCAATCTGACCCATGTTATCGATCGCTGTTAGAGTGCCACCGGTTCCACAAAGCACCACGATGAAGAGTACTATCATGTCGATGCTTACCAAGGCTTGTGGAATGGAGTAGTTCTCACCCCTCTTAGGAGCCCTGAAGATGTTGATGATAGAAGATGGCGTCCTCTTTCCAGAAGAAGATGATGAGGTTGCTGTTGGTACGGTGGGTGGGGGTGGTTGGGGCGTTGTCTGAACCTCCACCGGTTGAGCGGGCGGTGGCGGATTTAGTAACAACTGGTCCTCTTTTTTTTTTCAAGAGCTTGAGCTCTTCTTTGATGACCACGGCAAGGGTGAGGAGGAGGAGGAGCACCGCGATGGTAGCACTGATGCGATACGCATCGCGGGAGAAGGCAACTCTTTTCTGAACTATGCTAACGATCATGATGTAGATGGCGAGGGCAATGGAGATGCAGAGGAAATAGTAGAAGGGCTTGGGTGTCTCACCTGGCTGGCGCAGCTTGATGATCCGGATGACGCAGAGGAATAAGATAACGACGGCGGACGGGAGCCAAACAATAAGAAGAACAAGGGATTTAGATTTGGGTCTTGAACTGGGGTGTCGTGGGTCTTGAACTAGGGTGTCGTGAGTCTTGAACTGGGGTGTCGTGGGTCTTGAACTAGGGGTGTCGTGGGTCTTGAACTGGGGTGTCATGGGTCTTGAACTAGGGGTGTCATGGGTCTTGAACTAGGGTGTCGTGGGTCTTGAACTAGGGGTGTCGTGGGTCTTGAACTAAGGGTGTCGTGGGTCTTGAACTAGGGTGTCATGGGTCTTTAACTGGGGGTATCATGGGTCTTGAACTAGGGGTGTCGTGGGTCTTGAACTGGGGTGTCGTGGGTCTTGAACTAGGGTGTCGTGGGTCTTGAACTGCGGTGTCGTGGGTCTTGAACTGGGGTATCGTGGGTCTTGAACTAAGGGTGTCGTGGGTCTTGAACTGGGGTGTCGTGGGTCTTGAACTAAGGGTGTCGTGGGTCTTGAACTGGGGTGTCGTGGGTCTTGAACTAAGGGTGTCGTGGGTCTTTAACTGGGGGTGTCATGGGTCTTGAACTGGGGGTGTCGTGGGTCTTGAACTGGGGTGTCGTGGGTCTTGAACTGGGGTGTCGTGGGTCTTGAACTAGGGGTGTCGTGGTTCTTGAACTGGGGTGTCGTGGATCTTGAACTAAGGGTGTCGTGGGTCTTGAACTGGGGTGTCATGGGTCTTGAACTAGGGGTGTCATGGGTCTTGAACTAGGGTGTCGTGGGTCTTGAACTGGGGTGTCGTGGGTCTTGAACTAGGGGTGTCGTGGGTCTTGAACTGGGGTGTCGGGGTCTTGAACTAAGGGTGTCGTGGGTCTTGAACTAGGGTGTCATGGGTCTTTAACTGGGGGTGTCATGGGTCTTGAACTAGGGGTGTCGTGGGTCTTGAACTGGGGTGTCGTGGGTCTTGAACTGGGGGTGTCGTGGGTCTTGAATTGAGGGTGTCGTGGGTCTTGAACTAGGGTGTCATGGGTCTTTAACTGGGGGTGTCATGGGTCTTGAACTAGGGTGTCGTGGGTCTTGAACTGGGGTGTCGTGGATCTTGAACTAGGGGTGTCGTGGGTCTTGAACTGGGGTGTCGTGGGTCTTGAACTGGGGTGTCGTGGGTCTTGAACTAGAGCTTTTCCACTCCTTCGGATACTCTTCTTCCAGGCCAGAACCTTACGATTTTTTATCAGCAAAATCCAAATAGATGGCGGGTTGAAGTAGGCTGGAGGGAAAGGGTATTTTCGTCTTCACACCAATGGTGAAAAGGCTGAACGACTTTTAATGGATGTACGATTAAAAAGTAACATTATCTCTCTGCTATTCTGTCCCATCATGTCAGGCCACATGGGATCCATGTGGACCAATAGAAAAGAGCTGTGCAGCCCACGTAGACCTTGCTGCACCGGAGGCGGTGTACAAAGTGTTTTCCATTATTTAGATCTCCCAAAGAAAGTACCAGCAAGTATGGTAGGCTTGGGTAACTGCTTACCAAGAGAATGCCTACCTATTCATTCAAGAGCCCAACTTGCCATGCATCTCATATAATTTAGATCTTCCTTCATTTGGTCTGATACTTGAAAAATATCAAGTACAACAAAATCACGGTTGCATTTTTTATTGGTGAAAAGAACCGGGAGATCTTTTTAGATGTTATTGCCAAGGAAAAAGTTGGATTGTCGTCGTATCATAACCCACTGTTAAAATATAAGGAAACGAACGATAAAAGGAAGAGAGATTTCTCTCTCAAAATATGAGAGGTGTGACAAAGCCTTTACACCACGGCAATTGCCCAATCGGCACCAATTGCAGCTGTACTCTGGTAAGGTGCTAGCTTCAGCCATAATCTTCTCCACACGTGTTATACTAATCTCATTTACTTCTTCGATGAATTAAAAAACTCACATCAAGTAAAATGTACAATTTTCATACCATGCAGATTTACCTTGTGCAATGGTGGGTGAGATTTTCTCTAAACATCAATCTGAATAGAGAACAAAATAACCGATGAGATAAGCTGTGGAGAGACAGATGAAGTAGCATGCTTGTAATAGTATTACTTCTCAATACTATTGTGGTCTGTAAGCAAATATTAACATTGGCATAAGATGCTAAGAAAATAAAACTTGTCTCAATCAAGGTCGCATCTGACTTCTGTGGAACTCGAATGAATTTTGATTGAAAAGCTCCCATATGGAGCAAACACTCTGCTTCATTTCACTGGGATGGAAGCCATGAAGAGAATTTGTAACGACTGTATGCCCGTAGTAAAAATTATGCTAAACTCTGGGCCACTGTGGACTCACCACCTGCAAAAACCAAAATACACACATCAAAAAATTTCAATTACCATAGAATATGGTATTCATGATGCATGTGGCCATCAAAGCATGGAGATAAGGAGGCACAGAACTCCATGATCGCACTCCCCTTGGCAGGAAAAGGGCTAGAAATAATAGGTCTTGTTATTTTTTATTTTGCATTGGTGATAGCATATCCCATGTCTTAAATCATCAACATGAATTGCATGTTCAATTATTGATATTCAAAATAATGGAAGAATGAACCAAATTTTGGTGAGTCAAAATCAATGAAGTAACTCCTATCTGTATGAGCAGTTTAATGATACATAACATTATGGAATTGTAATGCAAATACATCAATTTGAAATGCCTATAATGTTCTAAATTTCTAATATCGTGTACTCATTCACTATCTTCCAAACATTTTTGTTCCAACTACATTTTTCTACCATCACATTCAAAATTAGAATATTCTTGCACTAGGAATGTACCTTCAGTTGGTTAAATAATGGATGATATTTTGCACTTGTTTGGATCTGTTAAAAATCCATAGAATATTTGTTTTCAGATTTCGTATGAAATGGTTAAGATTTTATTGAGATATGGGTTGGATGCATTTGAAATCTTGCACAATCCACTCAAATGTAGAAACAGTTTACTTCCATGGAAGTTGAATCTCATGATTTAATCCTTCTTATTTCCTAATGCTGCACTTGACTCTCTTCATGAGCAAACAGCAGACCAGAGCACTCTCAATAACAGAAACATAATAGATTGAATTTCGATAAAAGTAAAGAAACAAAATTTTAACAGTAAAAACCTCTAAATGCAATCTTGAGAGGTAAAGTGGATCAAAACACTAATACATGGTTAATGATATATTAGTGGAAAGCTTGAGGTTATGAAATGCAATTAGCCAAATTGTTGAAAGAGAAACAATAAGAAAGAAAACCAATAAAGAGTTTACATGAAACAAGGTGAAGAATTAGTCAAAGATCACATGTAAGAAGCATCTGTAACCAACTTCTTTCCAAATGGAGCAAGTGCTATACTTGGCTTCATAATGCATGAGAATTGGAAATCATTGATGTCTCTAATAGGTTAGGCAAGCTGCAGCACTGGAATACTCGTTTGAGTTGTTGCATGACCAAGGCATTTTCTAATAAGATGTTGCATGACCAAGGCATCTTCTAATAAGATGTGAGAAAAGCTTGTGATCTTAGAACAGGAAAGATTAAGCTAGCTGGCATGTTGTTGAGGTTGGTATGAGAATATGCAGAAGTGATGATCTTCAAGCAGGATGAAATATAGTATGTCAGCACTTAGAACCTAGCATATGAAGAAATTTAGCTATTGCATTAGAATTAGAGTGATAAAGAATCAACTAAGATGTATTGGCCAACTCCAAGAAAGGAGCAAAATGATTAAATGCTTGCTTTGGACCGAAGGGCTTATAAATGAGGGACAAACATAAAGAAAAGGATATTAATGGTGTATTAGGACTCCTGTTTGCCATGACAGAAATTTAGGGTCAAAACCATGTATGCTAAAATATTGCATAATGTGAGCCTGAATACATTGTATAAAGCCTGTTTACTCGCCATCGTAATCCCACAACCTAGTCTTTTACTAAAACTTCTCCTGTGCATATATGTACTGGCAATTTGATACAGAATATGATAAACTATCATAAGAGTTTACTTCGTGTTTACTATTTATATTTTATTCTCCCATTCCCAATGCAGAGGAATTCTCCCCTTTTTCCCTACAAACACAAAAATTCTTCCAGTGTTTGACACTTTTTGCCAGAGCTGAGGGAAGAAGGGAAGAAGCATTAGACTTAGGCCAGCCAAGTAATGCTGCCAGCACACAACCTCCAGCCTTGGATAAGGATTCATCTCCAGTCTCCAGGAGAGAAGATATCTTGGACTTTGACTAAGAATTTTCTGTTCAAGATGACCTAGGTAGTGACTTGCTCCTATAGTAAAAATAATGAATGGGTGCTACATCCATTTAACTAGAGAAGGTGGTGGTTCCCCTGTTGGATAAACAAGATAAGTAGCCAAGAAGCCCTAGAAAGCCCGTAAGCATAACACAATGCAAGAAGTTTTAGAAGGTCCAGAAAAGGGAGCATAATGATGATTTGCAAGCAACAGAGGGATCATGAAAGGAAATCATTGATTAAGGGGCAAGCACAAAATCATACCTAAGAAGGTCTGTGCCATCTGATCCAGTTATTCTCAAAAAAAACAAAATCACATCCACAAGGCAAGAGTGAAGTTGATAATCAAAACAAGATATCTAATATTACATCTTCCCCTTGATGGTACTATGTATGGAAATGTCTGAAAGGGATATAGCAGACTAAGCAGGAATAACTAGATTTCGTATCTAGCAGATATCAAATTCCCAAATTTGGCATTTCACCAGTTTTAGGATTGATCATCAAGTAATGCTCCCAAGGATCATGTACAGCAACCCCAAATTTTGTCTAGCCCAACTCATCGACTTTTCAGCCAGAATGGGTTCAGTTTGACAGGACTCTTTCAGCTGTTTCAGATATAGTGACACATTTGGATTTTAGTTAATTTTAAAACTTCCATCATGAACAAATAATATGTATCTATAGGGATCAACAATTAGTCAATATGAGAAAAATAAACTGAAGTCTGTTTTCACTTTATTAAATCATGAAAATATGCTATGTCATACCGAGCATACCATACTGTACCAATATCGAACCAAGACTTGATACCAATATGTATTTGAGTCTCAGTATATTTAACCAACCCATGTATTGAGCGTATCAACACCGTATCAGTATAGCACTTGTATGAGGTTCTATACCGAGATGGCAAACCTTAAATGAAATCAATCGAAAATATCAGCAAGCTAGATTTTCTTTCCAGATTCAGTTATGTCTAGTTTCACAACCAAGGAACTTCTGCAATGTAACAGAGATGCACAAACATATATCCAGATTGTAAAATTTTCGACAAACAAATTATCTTAAGCCTGATTAGTCATGGAGTAACTAGGACTGCTGATATTAACACCTTTAAAATGTGCAGAGCATTGAAACATCACATAATAATGCATTATAGTTCACATGTATTAAAGATGATGGGATCTTCAAACCTCAAGTGTGCTAAACACTAATCGCATCCGGCTTGCTACAACTGATGGTTCCTCAGAACTACCCAATACAGCCATTTGTTCTAGTTGCAGAGTCTTTACCGGTAGCCTGTGGTAACACATTAAAAATGCAGTTGAGTTCATATTATGACAAGTAGATCAGGTACAGAACATGCTACCAAATAAAATAACATTACATCAACAATAAGCCATTTTTCACATATATGAATAACAAGAAACATCTTATCAATGAAAATTTGTATAATGTCCTTGATATAATTGCAGGAGTTAATGTCTCCTGAAGTTTTTAAACATGAGAGACAAGTTGGCCAGATGTATCCATAAAGTTTTGTCCACTCATGAGATGCAAGTTTGAAGGACTAATAAAACTGAAGGAAAGCAAGTTATAAGCTTAGGTGAACAGATTATAGAATCTCCTATGATGGAAATGCGCATATCCCATCCTCGTGTGCAAATCCATCATTCTGATTGCATTCAGTCCTTTTTGGGGTAGGTACATAGACAACATAATAGCATAGTTCAATCTAGTTGTGCAGATTATAACAAAGCTCTTTATACAATTTCAGGACCAGGGTTTCTTGGTAACTTAGCAACAAAAAGAAAATAGGATGTGTCATCAACTACCCCCTAACACTAGTACAATGATATATCTTAACTGTATCAACTACATGGACTAAGCAGAAAACACATTAATTTAGTAACAGCAAACTAATAGTGGCAACATAACTTAGAAGAAGAAAGTTATTGTCGAATATTTGATAATACCCACCATGCCATTCCTCTTGTATAATATGCATTGGCTATGAGAGCACAGAATCCTTTCCACTGATGCATACTTTCGGAAGACACTGGACGTGTAGAAGACCACCTAACAATAGTTGGTTGTGGTGTGCACAAGATAGTGATAAAAACAATGCTCAACCACAAAATGCACTCATGGACCTGCATTAGAAGCAAGATGACATGAAATTAGAAAAGCTTTGTTTTATCAATCAGAATCACAAGTTACATGGTCAAAGTACTCATCAAAACTAACTGTGCAACTACGATTAAATGTCATACGCAATACACCTATTTCCAATTTGAAAAATGAAAGAAAAAACTTTTCACAAGGAAAGTAAAAATCCAAGTGGAATAAAATGTTAAACCATATCCCTTCGTCCTTATGCAATATATTTTTCTACATTTATTATGCAGTAACAAAAATAAATTTGGCAATAAGGCTAGGTATTTCTCTCTCTTGGATCATAAAATTTAATAGATAGTTCTTTTAAAAAAATAATAATTGCATAAAGAGTCAATGGAAGATTAATGTCATCATGAATAAACAAATGGCAAAGCATCAAGCCCTCAAGAATTTAACCAATACTTAGACCAGATGCTTTCTGTATCTAAGCAAATCCCAGGAAACTGGTTGGCTAAATTTGTCCAGAAGTGCCATTTTTGTGTTTGTGGTATGTCCAGCAGCTAGCTTTTCCCAAAGAATCAAGGATAATGGAGCAGAATAGTTTCACCAGACTGATTTATTGAAAGACATTATAATTAGCAACTGACGATGAAAGGTTAATTTTCAGGCTTGGCTCTCTTGACACAATTATAAATTTTACATGACAGAAGGCAAGCTTCTTCTTCTTGAGCTCGTTGTGCATTTGTGGCTCAATTCATTCGTTTGACTGCCAGAAGGCCAGACACAAATTTCTCCGCTAGGCTTTTGAAATATGTGTTTTCTACACTTGACATGGATCTTAGGGATATCAGTGATGACATGGATCCTAGGTTAATAAACATTAAAAAAAAAAAGAGGTTTATTCATATCATATTCCATGATAATGATGTAGCTGTGACCTACATTGATGATCTAGGTTCCATATCATGCTATGTTTCTTCAAGAGTGAGTGTGATTTCAATTCCCTTTCAGCAGATGGCATGATGGTGGCCTTCGTTTCATGACTCAAAAGTGTATTTGTAGCATTGACGCTCAGTTAGAGCGATTGCTGCGCGATTGCTGCTCCAAGTTTAAGAACAATCAGCTAGTCATGGTAAGAGGCAAGGCACAATAACTTGCCATTGATCTGTTTCACGCATAAGTTGCACCCACCATGTCATACGTGTAAGGTCCCAACAAGACAACTGAGACAGTAGCAATCAGTGCCAAATAGAATGTATCATGTCCCGTCATGCTGGAGGCACTTATTGACAAGATAAGATATGGAATCTTGCGAACTGGCATACCTCGACGAATGCAAATAATAGCTCAACAATGATGAATAGGCAGGTCTAAACCCTAAAAATACAAGCTCATCCAAACAAATTTTGCAACCCAAATTATCCAAAACATGCATGTAAATTGATCCATGTATTGCATGAAAAGAAACAACAATGCGCAATCTAGAACTTCAAAAATAAATGATGTTTCCTGTAGACATACCACAAATTATTTTAAAAGGATTGTGACGAAAAATACATCTAATTATTGTTGAAGTCATATTTTTAGTTTTGACTAGAATTTGTGTGCACTGACTACAGAATATGAAAGTAAACAAATGATATGAAAGACTCAAGAAAACAAAGCTACAAGATATAATATCGAGAACAAATGTTATTGATGTAAGATGAGAATGATCTCGCAAGCAGTTTAAGAAACAAAAAGCAACAGCACTTCTTTCAACTGCAATATCAAATATTCAGAAATAAAAGTTTACCTCTTCAGCAAGAATTCTGAACTTCACGCTTGTTCCTCCACCATAAGTTTCTAGTCCATCAATCTCAATGCCAGAATCCTTTATATGCATAAGTTCTTTTCTTAAACCCTCATCAGTACAACCAAGTGCATATGCATTCACTCCAGCACTGATAAATTCCTAACAAGAATTAAATGAATGTGTCAGGTGGAAAAAGGGCAACTATATCTAAATTTACCATCAAGAGATGTAGATCACATATGGTATACAAATTTTGAGGTAGACGATATACCTTTAGGTTGTCACCACCTCCACGATCAATTACATTCCTATACCGTTTATAGAGGCTGATTGCGATGTTTTGGGATGAGCGGTAGTCTTCATCTGATGATGCATTAGTATGCAAACAATGCTGCACAACAATTTGAAAACTTGTTTAAGAGACAAACCCATCATTAACTACTTCAAGAAAACTCTTCTCATTGAACCTTGTGCACAATTTTTTTCCTGCACAGTAATTAACAAATTGGAATGCAGATAATATACCAGCCAATTCTTTGTGGTTCCTTCTTTGGGAGGTCCCCATAGATGACGACTTCTTAATCTGCTAGAGTGATACTTAAAGCTTGAAAAGTAACATGATTTTTGTGCGCAATGGCTTTCCAAGGAATTCTGAAAAGCTAGAGTGTTATTCATTTTATTAGCATGTAGAGCACTGCCTGGGCTGGTTTGTGGAAATGGTTTTGGTTCTCCATCGGTCCACGCATTTCTCATTGCTGATGAAAAATGTATTACCAACATGGTTGCTTTGTATCCAATGAAACATTTGGCTTTCCAAGTTAAACTCCAGACAATTGCATATTCTCCGATATGCAGACAAGCATTTCACTATCAGATACGTCACTTTAATCTGCAAGATATAGAATTATAAAAAAATTAGAACCCAAAATTTATTCGAAATGATGCCAAATTTACTGCAGGTAAAATAAATAAGATACCTGCTTAAAAAAATAACAACTCTATGAAGGCCCTCACTGGGAATTCTCCATCCCAGGAGTAGACTATAAATGTACACAAAATTCCTGCAATTTAAACAACAAGATGGAGCTTGAGGCTGCATGCCTGAGATCAGTTGACTGCAATAACAAGATCATAGCAACTCCAGCCCCTTTTCTTTTGTGGGTAGAAACAACACTGTTTGCTCACCAAGATATGTTGCACAGCTCAAATAATTTTGTGTGTCGCGTAGTGGAAAGTATAACTTTTGCCTTATGTTTGTTTAAAATTGAGGTATGTAATCATGCTGTTCAGGTTTAATAGCAAATGAATCTACCTCATTGGAAGTTGCAGTCAATAAGAGATTGTATCTCTGACCTTATGAAATATTCAGGAAGCAAAAGATCCTGACAGATTTCTCATGACTTGACTTTTAAAGGTGAAGGAAATCAATTTCAATCGAATCTTTCGAGCTTTGTACATAAATATATATATATATATTACAGAAAATCAAGTAGTCTATCCGTTCGACTACAGCATTGATATGGTATAAGAGTTCCTAACCTTTGAATATTTCTAATTGCTGCTCTTTGAACATTAGAATTCCCAAATTCATAAATCAAGATTTTTTGTTGACTCTTATTGCAGTTCTAAAGTACATAAATCATAAAAGATCCATAAAAATTTTCCCTATTTATGTAGAGAAGCAGGCTTTGAACTTCACCACAGTTGGCAGATACAAAGCAAAGTTGGACTTTGCTATAGCAATTGCATCAATGCTAGTAAAAGCAAGAAGAAAAAATAAAAATGGTAGCATGAGCAGGAGGAGGATTAAGGTAGCAAAGCTGGATTATCTACTATTAGATATCCATTATTTGCAGCAATGCTGTTAAAAGTTGCAAGTAAGAATAAAATGGTAAGAGTTTCAGCCATAAGAAATGTCCCTTGTACTACTAGATAGTCTACACCTGGTCATGCCCCAAGCTAACCAACCAGTGAACTGGATAATTCAGACAAAAATAAATAAATAACAAAAAGCACATTAAAACAGAGATGCATATGCAACGTGCTCAAACACAAATACATACTAGTCCTTCTGGAGTGGTTAACGCTGGTTAAGGCTTCAATAATACCAGAGCATAACCAGTGACACATCATTAAGGATATACACTGTTGATCATAACCTGCAACATCTAAACATACCTAGAAAATGAAAATCATGTATGCATCAAGTGGATCTAGAATAATTTTAAAGGCATCATACAATGTTTTGATACAATTCGTGTTTTGTAAGCATCCAACAACTCAACTCAACTGAACTCATCTAAGCCTTTTCCCAACTACATGAGGTCGGCTACATGAATCTGCTTCCTCCACTCTGCTCTATTCAGGACCAAGTCGACATTCAAATTACAAATAGTTATATCTCTTTTAATTATTTTTGTCCATGTTAGTTTACGTCTACCTCTACCTCTATCCTTACCATGGATTGTTAAAAGATCACTCTTTCTAACTAGAGCATCTAAAGGTTTACGTTGTATATGTCCAAACCACCGTAATCGATTTTCTCTCATTTTATCTTCAATTGGGGCTACTCCTATCATTTCTCTTATATGTTTATTTCTAATTCTATCTTTTAAACTTTTACTACATATCCATCCTAACATACGCATTTCTATTACACTTAATTATTTACATGTTGTTTCAATATTACCCAACACTCTGTTCCATATAGCATAGCTGGTCTAATAGCGGTTTTATAGAATATTTCTTTCAATTTTAATGGAATGCGCCGATCATACAATACTCCCGAAGCACTTTTCCCCTTAATACATCCTGCTTTAACTCTATGATTCACAACTTTACTTATTTCACCTTCTTGTTAGATAATTGATCCCAAATACCTAAATCTTTCACTCCTTGATATCTTTTGACTTGCAATCTTCACTGTTTCTTCATTTGTATTTCTACTCCCACTAAAATTACATTTCATATATTCAGTTTTAGTTCTACTAATCTTAAAACCTTTAGATTCTAAAGCCTCTCTCCATATCTCTAGCTTGACATTTACTTTAGATTTAGTTTCATCAATCAACACTATATCATCTGCAAATAACATATACCATGGGATATTATTTTGAATATGCTTGGTTAATTCATCCATAACTAATACAAAAAGATACGGACTTAAGGCAGATCTTTGAATATGCTTGAAAACTCACTAGTTTCTCCTATCATTATTTTAACAATAGTTATTGCTAAATCAATTAAATTTGGTTCAGGCATATTTTAAAATAATGCAAATCTTAAACAATGGTGGGGATCCAAAATTTGTATACATTAACATGAAATTTAACATAACACAACTATGTGCATGCACAAGCACACAAGGCACGTAGGGAGGAATCAAGTGGTATATGAATGGCAAATAGATGATCTAAAGTTCCTTTTTCTTTATTCCCAAGCAGTTAAATCCAAGAATGGCTCTTTTATTATATAAAAAGTGCATTAAAAGCATCGCTAAGTCAATCATGTCAAATAATGATAGCAATTTAGAGAGCCACATTAATAAGAGAGCCACATTAATTAAGAATCTTTGTAAGGTTTCATTCACGTAGACAAGTATTGTATTTGATGAAAAATTCAAAGGAATCATATACCCGCATGAACCCATTAATTCTTCATAGCTTATGTATAGCGTTTGGTGCTATGTAAATTATGGTGTAGTTAGCCACTAACTCTTCCCAAATCAAAGACATCATTCTTCATAAAACCTCATAATGCAGAATGTGTAGTGTGATAATAAATGGAAAACACTCAGGGGGCATTTGGTAGCAGGTAATCTATCCATATACTGGTAATTTAAAAGGGGCCCACCAGATAACTATGTTTGATACGTATTTTGAATGACAATCTATCCAGATTACCTCAGGAAGGGATGGTTATCCACATTACCAGAGATGTGGTAATCTAATAAATTACTTTTTGATAAAATTGCCCTTTTTTCTTTTGATCGCTCTCTACTCGCATCCTCTACTACCGATCTTGCGGAACCTCCATGTCGAAGGTCCCAAACCACATCCTCTTTCGCAGAGTCGGGCCGCGGATCTCCGCCACCCAATGGCCCCATGGCATGCCGCAAAAATTTTTTCGATCAGTGGCCTCCAGCATCCTCACTAGTTCTTCGAATATCATTTATAAATACATTTTTTTAAAACATTATCATTTATAAATATATTTTTTAAAAATTAAATCTAAAATAATATATAATTTTTTAATAAATTTAATTTAGGGGTATTTTGGGGATTTGATGTTATATGACTGATAATCTGTTTGTCATACCAAACACAGTAATCAATATTACTGTTGCATTACTTGTGTATACCAAACACAGTAATCAATATTACTGATAATCTATCAAATGGTAATCTATCTTGTAGGTAATCCACATTATCATTCAGGATTGCTGGTGATGCACCAAATGCAACCTGATAACTATGTGTAATCCCCCACGTTTTAAACAAAAAAAAAAAGCTAGCGTGCCATGCATGCCAGTGCATGGCAGCATGAACTACACTACTGCAAAGTGCAGTGCGACGCAGCCACGACCGTACCCGGTGCAACACGCGGGCAGCACACCCGGCGTGCCGCGATGGTTAAAGAGGGGGCCGATGCGGCCCTCCTCTTTACTTGACACCCACCCCTAGCTCATCTCCTCCGCCACCTCGCTACCTCTGGAAAGGTAAGAGTCCTCCATCGCCAGCGAGAGGGGGCAAAGAGAGAGAAATAGGAGGAAGGGGGGAGGTTTCCCGGTTGCGTTTTGGCCGCTGCGGCCAGGTCGTGACGAGGACCCCCGACGGCACTAGGCGGATCGGACGCCGAAAGGGGGAGGCAGTCAGCCACTCGAGGCGGCTGGAGTGGAGAAAGAGGGCCTCTGCATGGCCCTCCTCTGCAGCAGGAGCCAAACAGGCTCCCACATCGGTTCGGGCCCGGTGGCATGCCCACCGCCTCGTCAGGCCCAAGCCACGAGCAGCGGCCCCCATTGGTGCTAGGGCAGCATCCGGTGGGGTCCGGCCGACCATGCCGCCACCCAAGGGAAGAAAAAAAGGTAAGGAAAAAGAAACAAAGAAAGAGGGAAAGAAAAAGAAAAGAAAAGAGAGGAAAAGGAGGAGGCCGGTGGCGGCCGGCACTAAGCCGATCGACGGCGGCCGGTTGGCCGACCGAAGAAGGGCCGATGGTGGCCCGGTGACCGGTGAGCATGGGTTCAGGTGAACCCAGGAAATAGAGAAGAAAAGAAATAGGAAGGAAGAAAGAAAGAAAAAGGGAGTGGGGCACACGTGAGTGCCGTGAGTTTATGCAGAGAAAAGATCTCAGCCTTCTATTTGTTCAAGCTAGTTTAACTAAATTAAGCCCTTTGAGCTGATTTTTCGGGCTCCAAATCGGGTCAAACCCAATAAAAGAAAGATGGGGTTTGGATCAATGTTAATCCTAGTTTTTTGGAGAATTTTTTTTTTCATTGGGGCTTATATTTAGAGATATTCAAGCCCCAGGTTGGCCCCAGATTGGGCAGAGTTTAGAAGTTATTTTGATATGCTGATTTTGAAGATTAAAATTTGAAAAATGATGTTGTAGGTATCCATGCGCCTAAATAGCTGATTTACATTTTTGGATTAGCGTTAGAAGGTAAGTAAGCCATTTATCATGATTTCCATAAAGTATTAAAATATGCAAAATTATGGATTTAAAAGCTATATGGTTTTACACAATACATTATTTGAAAAATGAAAAATGAATTTGGTACCCTTATATGCAAGTGATCATTGACCATGGTCATCTTTATAATTGTTATATTTTCGTAAATGATTTGGTACCTATACGTGCAACTGATCAATTGACATGGTATTTGAAATTGCCAAAAGTTTTATAAGTATACATGTGTATTTGACATGTTGAAACTACTGTAAATGTGAAAAGTATACGGATTGCATTTTTGCAACAATACATGTTAGCTTGCAAATATGACATGAAAATGATATCTTGTGAATATGCTATTAGGTGTCACAACGGTCCGCTATAACATGACATGATATGCTACATGACTTCGGAACCCATCCTCCATAAGGGTGATATGTGGGGGACACACCCGAAGGTGTTCTATTGACTCTGAGACCCACCTTCACAGGGGTTGTATGTGGAGGACACATCCGAGAGGTGTTCTATGGCATGACGCTGGGACCCACCCCCATAGGGGTTATATATAGGGGACACACCCAAGGGGTGTTCTGCTGACACCAAAACCCTTTCTCCACAGGGGATGTAACCTTTAAGGTGTTCTATTTACGTGGACGTAATGTATGATCGTGAAACATTAGTATAAAATGAAATTTTACATGCTATTTATAATGGTACAATGGTTTGATTTAAAATTGTATATTAAAATGCTACATAGCAATAGCTTCCAAAATTATTTTGAGCATATAATATGCATGTTTTGATAATACGATAAAATATATTTGACATTTGAAAGCTTAACATGTATTTTACATATAGAAATCTAATTTGCTAAAAGCTTGAAATGATTATATTATATTATATTACAGTAGGCTTACTGAGTGTGAGCTCATTTAAATCTCACAATGTTTTTTAGAACTATAAAACTGAAGTGGAAGGATATGGGGTAATTGAAGCTTTTATCAGAGTAACTTAGATCTAACATTTTGTTATAGCTCCATTGATCTATGAATTTTGGCATGTAGCCCAAAACTTATGATTATGGTTTGTATTAAGGAATGTTATTGACTTTTTGAATGATATATAGTTATTATCCCCCTTGTATAAATTAGATTGCTACAGGACACTTTGCATGCCCCAGGATCCACCACCATCGGGTCTGGGGCATGACAATTTGTTTGACTGTTATTTCAAAATTATGCATGGCACCTTCTGTTTGTGCAGTATCATATAGAACTTAGATCCGCACAAGCTATGAGTACATATGTTTTAGATCATGTAGGAAGCAAGCTCTGTTCATATAATGTAGTATCCCGTTGGTAGATGGTCCTATTTTATTTCGTAATCACTTGCGATATATCTTAATCTTTTACAGATAATTCTCAACGATATACATCTACTAATTAATGAGTGATAACCATATCTCTTTGAAATTTAAAATGCCTACTTTGATGGAGTAGGCGATGGAAGGGAGTTAAGAAAATCTCTATAAATAGAGTCCCTTCTAAGGTTTTCGATAACACAACATCATACGAGAGAAAACCATAAAGAAGCCAGAGATATTGGGTCCCTGATCAAGAGCAAATCCTGAGGGCATACACCATCGTTGTGCGATTGCTCGTTGATTGGAAGCACTCAACTCAATCAAGATCCTGATTTAGATCCTCGAGAGGTAGATCAAGATCCTGATTCAGATCGAGAGGTAAATCAAGATCCTGATTCAGATCGAGAGGTAGATCAAGATCCTGATTCAGATCTTCCAGAGGTGATCTTCCAAAGGTAGATCATAAACAATGGCTGAAGGTAATACATTAATCATGTCTATTATTTCTATACAATTTTTGTGTAGATCATTAATAGATTTCTAACAGTTGGAATCAGAGCCTCAATACCTCTGCCTTGTTTTGCTGTAAGTGCTTCCATTATTTGAGATTTAATTATTTTGGGATCTAATTAAATCTTTTAGAACAACTAATTATCTCATTGTTCGTGTGAGAAGGCATTCTTGGTCTCTATTTCTCTCACATGGGGATAGTCCAAAGGGGAGGTTATTGGTAGTACCCTGGATTATTTGACCCAACGGGCGTATGGTAGGGATATTAGGGATGTACCAAATAGGGAGGCTACTAGTAATACCTTGGTGTGTTTGACCCAACTACCTACGTATCGGAAGAGTTAATAGATCGCCTAGAAGATTGTTCGTGACCATCGGAATTTATTTTCTTTTATTCTTAGGTATGATTTAAATAAAAGAAAATTCATAAATAAGATAAGCCTTGATATTTGTTGTGGTGGTTAACATTGAGGATTTAAACCTGAGGGTCTCAGGTTCAAACCACCGTGGGGTGGTTATGGTTCCATTTTTTTTTTGGCCGTTTTTCCTCCATTCTTTCGTGATGGGGCGGAAACGTGGCCATGCGGTGAACCCTATTCACGGACGTTAAAGGAGAGAAAACCTTTCTTTTTCCGTGCATTTTTTGGTTTCCTACGCACGGATTTTTCAGTTTTCTTACGGGTATTAAAAAAAAAAAGCTTTTGTGCTTACGGTTAAAGCACAGATTTTTTGTGGAAGAGAGTGATTTCAACCGTACATTAAAAAAAATTTAAGAGGTAAAGGAATTTTAGGGTATGATTTAATTTGTTAAATCCATTATGATAAAGACGGTTGGCAAGAGCCTATTTGAACGAACGATTTTTTTTGGCTTTTCGTGCAATTTTGAAAAAGAGAGGATGAAATAGCACCTTATTCATTTGGTTAAATTTTAAATGCATGTTATTATCTGTTTAATATTTTATTATATCATATGATATGATTTGTTTTATCATTTGTTTTTTAAGTTTAAATTTTTTGTATTAAAATACGCCTCATGAGCCTCTATGACTACGGTGTTTTGCATAGACTGACCCAAGGGAATAATGAGCCATGGTCGGACGTGTTTTAATTGACAAAAAATTTTCTTAAGATGATAATTTTGAAAAAGCATTAAATAGATGGTTGATATGCTATCTCATGTTTTGCATATTAGATTTATATTATGCATGAATAAAATTATATTTGGTGGTAGTGTGAAAAAATCATAATGCAAATCCTTTTAAGGTTTGATTGGTCAATTGGTGTCTAGAAAAGTGAAGAGATTGTGGTTACTTAATTGGTTCCATTGACTGACCTAAGGAAAGCAACAGGGGAACCCACCTCTCTTCCACTGGCCTGGCCAATTTGATTAATTCATATCTTGATTTGAAAATGTTATCTTGATTAAGATCACTACCTAATAATCATGCTAAATTGGTTAATCTATATGCATACGATGGAGTTCAAATGTCATGTGATCAATATGATTTTGATTAATTGAGGAGTAGCCACAGCATCTTTAATTAATCAAAATTATATATTGAGTTGCAAAGATCACATAAGGTTAGATGACATTAATTGTGATTAATTATATTAATGCAATGAATCTTATCCCACAGGAATTTTTATTGCACTGATATAATTAATTAGGATGGATAACAAATTATTTTCTTAATTACCCACAGGAATTAAGAAAGGAATATAATTTGTTAGTCACATCATTAAGTTAATGAGTCTATTTAAGTATAATAACTTAGCCCACATGTAGTTATTATATGTTATTGATTCATGTTATTGCATGTTTACATTGGTAAGACATGACATTAAGTTATATGCCTCAAATTCAGTTACATGAACATGATTTTTATTTTTATGCAGCTATTTTTCCTGTTAATATTTCTGATATGAAATGTGATGTTCCCAATTTAAGTGGTGACAATTATAAAGTATGGAAGAAAAGAATTCTTCTTCAATTAAGGTGCATGGATATTGACTATGCTATCAGGATGGATGAACAACATTCGGTTACATCTACTAGCACTCACTCAGGCTGAGATTGTTGCGTATGAACGATGGGAGCGATCTAATCACCTCAGTATGATGTTCATACGTACTAAGATTTCTGCTAGTATACGTGGTTCAATTCATGAGTGCAAAAATGTCAAGAAATTTCTGAAGGCTATTGATGTACAATTTGAGTCTTCAGATAAGGCACTGGCTAGCACCCTAATGGCAAAATTATCATCAATGAAGCTCACTACTGTTGGAGGTGTGCGTGAGCACATCATGAAGATGAGGGACATTGCGGCTCAATTGAAATCCCTAGAGGTTGAGATGTCAGAATCTTTCTTAGTGCACTTTATTTTGAATTCACTCCCACAACATTATAGTCCCTTCAAAATATCTTACAACACACATAAGGACAAATGGTCAATTAATGAACTTTTGACCATGTGTGTTCAAGAGGAAGGGAGGCTGATTTTGAAAATAGGAGAAAGTGTACATTTAGCTACTCAGAGAAAGACTAAAGTTGCTAAAGCCAAACGCAAAGGAAAGGGTAAAGTACCCATCCATACAGAAGACAAGAAGGAATCCAAGTGCTTCTTTTGCAAGAAGAAAGGGCATATAAAGAAAGATTGCCTCAAATTTAAGGCTTGGCTTGGCAAGAAAGGTACGCTAACCTCATTCGTATGTTATGAATCCAATTTGGTTATTTGTCATAACACATGGTGGATTGATTCTGGTTCTACAATCCATGTTTCAAATACCTTGCAGGGTTTTCTAAATCAAAGGAAACCATTGGGAAGTGAACAAAGCATCTATTCAGGAAACAAGATGGGTTCACATGTGGAAGCGAACGTGCAGACTTATTTTAGATTCTGGTTTTGTTTTGATTTGGAAAAGACTTTTTATATTCTAAATTTCTCTAAAAATTGAATTTCAGTGTCAAGGCTTGTACCCGAAGGATATTCCTTTAATTTTAATAAAAGCTCTATTGATTTATTTTATAAATCTAAGCTTATTGGGAATGGTACATTGTCCGACAATCTTTTCCAAATTAATTTAAAAATAATACCTCCTATAATATGATGCACGCCCAAACTGGTACGAAAAGATGTGTTATAAATGAGAATTTCTCTATTTTGTGGCATCGGAGATTAGGTCACATCTCCATTGAGAGAATTAAAAGATTAGTAAAAGATGGAGTACATGATACTCTTGATTTTACTGATTTTGGCACTTGTGTGGACTGCATAAAGGGAAAGCAAACCAACAAGTCCAAGAAAGATGCCAAGAGAAGTTCAAAATATTGGAGATCATACATACAGATATCTGTAGTCCAGATATGGACTCATATGGTCAGAGATACTTCATCTCATTTATTGATGACTATTCATGATATATGTATCTCTACTTGCTTCATAATAAGAACGAAGCATTAGATGCCTTTAAGGTATTCAAGGCAGAAGTAGAGAAATAATGCGGCAAGCAAATTAAGATCGTGAGGTCAGATAGAGGTGGAGAATATTATGGTAGATACACTGAGAATGGACAAGCACCTGGTCCGTTTGCTCGGTTTCTTGAAGAAAATGGAATTGTTGCACAATACACCATGCCGGGTCTCCTGACCAAAACGGTGTAGCTGAAAGGAGAAACGAACATTATTGGACATGGTAAGGAGCATGATTGTCAGCTCCAACCTACCTAAATCCTTGTGGACTGAAGCTCTTAAAACTGTTGCGTATATATTAAATCGGGTTCCAACCAAGGCTATTTCCAAAACGCCATTTGAGTTATTTAAAGGTTGGAAACCAAGTTTGCAACATATACGTGTTTGGGGATGCCCATCTGAAGTAAGAGTTTATAATCCACAAGAAAAGAAACTAGACCCAAGGACTATTAGTGGATATTTTATTGGATATGCTGAGAAGTCCAAGGGTTATAGATTTTATTGTCCATCTCACAGCACTAGGATTGTGGAATCAAGAAATGCAAAATTTCTTGAGAATGACTTGATTAGTGGGAGTGATCATCTCAGTATTTGGCTTCTTCTGAGAAAGATCATTCAGATTATTCCAGCTTCCACTTCAAGTGAGGGATTGGTTGTTATTTATAGCACTCCTCAAACTCAATAAGTGCCAACAACCAGTCATTGAGATTTCACAAGCTGCTGATGTAATCTAGAAGATCCTGTTGTTCATCAACAATCAGTTGTGCAAGATACTCCTCAAGAGGTCATTGACACAACATTAAGAAGATCAACTAGAATAAAGAAATCAGCAATTCCTAGTGATTATATTGTGTATCTACATGAATCTGACTATAACATTGGAGCCGAAAATGATCCTGAAACGTTTTCACAAGCCATGAGTTCTAAGGAATCAAACTTGTGGTACAATGCCATGAAGGACGAGATGGAATCTATGGCATCTAATCGAGTCTGGGATCTTGTTGAGTTGCCTGATGGTGTAAAAGCCATTGGATGTAGATGGATCTTTAAAATAAAGAAAGACTCACAAGGCAACATTGAGAGATATAAAGCAAGACTCGTTGCCAAAGGATTCACTCAGAGGGAAGGAATCGACTACACGGAGACATTTTCTCCTGTATCCAAGAAAGATTCTCTCCGAATAATTATGGCATTGGTAGCTCATTTTGATTTTGAGTTACATCAAATGGATGTGAAAACCGCATTCCTTAATGGAGATCTAGAGGAAGAGGTTTACATGAAACAACCTGAAGGATTTTCCTCTAGTGATGGTGAGCATTTGGTTTGCAAGCTTAAGAAATCCATATATGGATTGAAACAAGCCTCACGTCAGTGGTATTTAAAATTTCATGATGTGATCTCTTCCTTTGGTTTTGAAGAGAACATCATGGATCAATGTATATACCAGAAGGTTAGTGGGAGCAAAATTTGTTTCTTGGTCCTATATGTGGATGACATTCTACTTGCAACCAATGATAAAGGGTTGCTACATGAGGTGAAACAATTTCTCTCCAAAAATTTTGATATGAAAGATATGAGTGAGGCATCTTATGTCATTGGCATTAAGATCCATAGAGAAAGATCTCGAGGCATTTTAGGATTGTCTCAAGAAACTTATATCAATAAAGTCTTGGAGAGATTTCAGATGAAAAATTGTTCACCAAGTGTTGCACCTATAGTGAAGGGTGACAAGTTCGCTTTGAACCAGTGCCCTAAAAATGAACTTGAACGGGAACAGATGCACAACATTCCATATGCTTCAGCTGTTGGAAGCCTAATGTATGCTCAGGTTTGCACAAGACCTGACATTGCATTTGCAGTAGGAATGTTGGGAAGATATCAGAGTAATCCAGGTTTAGACCACTGGAGAGCTGCTAAAAAGGTCATGAGGTATCTTCAAGGGACCAAGGACTACATGCTCATGTATAAACAACTGATCATTTGGAGATAGAGGGCTACTCAGATTCGGACTTTGCTGGCTGCGTTGATTCTCGGAAATCAACATCAGGATTTATATTTATGTTAGCTGGTGGAGCCATATCATGGAGGAGTGCAAAGCAGACTTTGACTGCTACCTCTACTATGGAAGCGGAGTTCGTTGCTTGTTTTGAGGCTACATCGCAAGGTGTATGGTTGAAGAGTTTCATCTCAGGGCTTAGAATTGTTGACTCTATTGCTAGGCCAATTAAATTGTACTGTGACAATTCAGCTGCTGTATTTTTGGCTAAAAACCATAAGAGTGGTAGTCGAAGTAAACATATCGACATTAAGTATTTAGCCATAAGAGAACGTGTTAAAGAAAACAAAGTGGTCATAGAACACGTTAGCACTGAATTGATGATAGCTGATCCTTTGACTAAAGGCATGCCAATTAAGAATTTTAAGGATCATGTGATAAGAATGGGAGTTGGTTCCATGATATAATTGTTGCATGATAACAATTTGTACAAAGAAACTCTTATTTCAATTATTTGTTTATTTCTCATTCAGGTGTACACGTTATTTGACTTTCGAGAAATGACAAACTTTTCTTTTGGACTCTGAATAAACATATGGTTTATTCATTATGTTATGTTGTCACATTTGGAATAGTGGTAAAGAAATTGAATGCATTGTAATACATGAAGATAATACTCAATTATAGAGGACCTATCGCTATGATTCATGTATTTGGTTTCTTGTTCAGTGTTGAGAATTGTGGATTAAAATAAAATATGCGGACCAAGTGGAAGAATGTAGTATCCCATTGGTAGATGTCCTATTTTATTTCGTAACCACTTGCGATATATCTTAATCTTTTGCAGATAATTCTCAACGATATCCATCCACTAATTAATGAGTGATAACATATCTCTTTTAAAATTTAAAATGCCTACTTTGATGGAGTAGGCGGTGGAAGGAAGTTAAGAAAATCTTTATAAATAGAGATCCCGGTTTTCGATAACACAATATCATACGAAAGAAAACTATAAAGAAGCTAGAGAGATTGGGTCCCTGATCAAGAGCAAATCCTGAGGGTATACACCATTGTTGTGATTCAGATCTGTAATCTTCCAGATGTAGATTATAAACAATGGCTGAAGATAATACATTGATCCTGTCTATTATTTCTATATAATTTTTGTGTAGATCATTAATAGATTTCTAACCTATACCGATTTAGATGTCAAAATATGTATACGACTGAGTATAGATAATCCCAAATAGTCTAGATTAGAAAACGATAGATTCTTCTATGGTATCTTTTTATTACTGCAATTGTTAGCAAAGTTGTACATCTTTTACAAGTTACTGTAGGAAAGTCTGCACGGTACAATCACAAATGAGGTGACTGACGACCAAAACATTATTGATAGTGATGAAAGCATGGTGTCTAATAAAAAGAACAAATTGTTGATAGTAATGAAAGCATGGTCTCTAATAAAAAGAACCATCGAACAATGCCAAGAGGCATTACACTAATGGATTACTTCCATCAACCCAAAAAAGAAGCGTTATTTGAGAGTTAACAATCCAAACTCGTTCGAATATGAAGTGACGCGACCGATCGGATGATAAAAATCAAACTTTTATCGAGCGATGAGGGCATAGAGATAAAAATGACACATGAAGCATGACTCAAACAACTCAAAAGTAGAAATTTGGTTCGGTTACCCCAAAATTAAGCGTCAGGATCTATTAATAAGAGCGAATAAAGCTAAAAAATTGACGACAGTAAGGTCTGAACACCTCTAAGACTCACCAGGCTTGGGGATTCAGCCCAGACGAAGAAATGCCCCCGAGAAGGCGAACCGGCAAGCAAAGACAAAGACAAAGAGGAGGGCAGAAGAAGAGAGGAAGGAGGGAGCTCTTCGGCCACAAACATACGAATGGCGACGGGAGAGGGAATGAAGGAGAGGAGGAGATGAGCGAAGGGGCCGTCGTCGGGGTTTCGCTGTCGTGGAATCTGGAAGGCCTCGCCGTCTCGTGCCGTCGCTCCAAGACAGCATAAATGGAATCTCCCCGAGAACCTGGAAAGGCCCCCGAGAACTCGGCAACCACTTCGTTCATGGGCTCTAATTAATTAGTCTGGACTCCCGGCCCAACATACAATATTGGGCTTAGAAGTTAGAACATAACATGTTCGATGATATCTCTTCTTTATTTACATTATATTGTATTTATAATTTATAATTTAAATATAGATTATCATCTTACATTTAAGTGCTATCAAATTAGATTTATATATTTTGAAAATATTACATTTAACTATCAGATATTTTAGAATATATCAAATTGTACCAATGTGGTTTGATATATTTTCTCAAATTCTAAGTTAATTAATTAAATCGTAGATACACAATGAAAAATATATAATTCATTCAAAAATGAATCAAATCCAAAGAGGAATGAATTTGATATCAAGATGGATATTAAAAGGATACGATTTCTCAAATTCTAAGCTAACTAGTCAAAATAAAAATACAAAAAGGAGACAATAGTGACAATGCAGGAAGGATTGCATTTCTTAAATTTCAAATGAATCAATCAAAACCGTAAATATTTTATTCAATTATTAAGATAGAATTTTGATTAAAAAAATAGCTATGAACTTAGTGATGACTGAGCAAAATCTTTTATCATTACTAATAATGTCCCCATAAGTACAAAAGCCAAGCTTTTATTTTAGATATAATTATGATAGTAGAAATCCTTAAGGATGGTATCCTATCCTTTATTATTTTTGAAAAATCATCTTTATGATAAACACTTATTCCTGCAAGCCTTTACCATTGTTTCAAGTATACCACAACTTTTGACACTATTTTTCAAAATTCCACTTCACTAGTAAGTAAATTAATAATAAATCATCCATCAATTGCACATGAGGGTAGGCTTCGTCTTATCTAATTATAGTAAATAAATATTTTTTTAGATAAAATACTAAAAACCTAGATCTTATTGCATTGTTCAGTGGTGCGAGAAAAGTTTCTCAATTAAAAAATGATAAGTAATTGATTTATGAATGGTCACTTATAAAGACTAAATAGAAAAACACCATGTTTCTCTTTGTGATAGCTTCAAGGGCATTACAATGCTAGACATTTGCATTCCATGTCCTTGACACCATCCATTCATTACATGTGAGAGATGATTGATGGCTGCAATCTCATTTTATTTATGTTAATATGTCACCTTAAAGGGGGCATGAGAATTGAGATACCTTAGGTCAAATTTGGATCCAAGCTCAAGCTAGCTCCCAAATAACTTGCATGTTTGCTAGCCCTTAATGTTGCATCCTAGCATTATGGGTTAGGCCTACTCTTATCCCAATTCCAGTCAACTAGTCACATCCTACTTCTTTTAACAACATGCATGTGCACAAATATATATATATATATATATATATATATAAATGAAGATAATAAGAAATAGACTTGAGTTTGAAAAGATAAAATTTTTTAATATTGATTTTCAATGGACTAAATCTTTCTTGTCTTCATGTTAAATTTTGAAAGAATTGTAATGTTAGAAATAATGTTTGTGGTTAGCCTACAGTCTTTTATTTCTATAGTTAGCTCCAAATATGTTCAGCTTTTTTTTAATAAAATAGGACTTATGGCCATCCTTCTTTCTTTTAACAAATGTAGGTTCTACTTTTAAATCTTGGTTGGTGAATATCTCAAGTCCTATAATTTAGGTAATTATAATGCTAATTTATTTGCCGCACTTTCTCTCTAAATATACCATTTTTATTAAACCATAGATTTTAGATGTTGTTGGTTATGTATATGTGTATTTTAAAATAAAAAGAAAACACTAGTCTCTTTCTCCAATTAGTTGATAAAGAAAAGAATGTGCTGAGTTATTGCTTTTTAAATGTTCAACGATTGTTAATTCGGTTTGTATATTCCAAGAAAAATCTTAACTCAACTCATCTAAGCCTTTTCCAACTATATGGCATCTACAATATGAATATGATTCCTCCACTCTGCTCTATTCAGGGCTAAGTCGATACTCAAATTATAAATAGTTATATTTTTTAATAATTTCTATTCATATTAATTTAGATCTATCTTTATCTCTATCCTTACCATGCATGTTAAAATATTACTCTTTCTAATTGGAGTTTTTAAAAGTCTTTGTTGTATATGTCCAAACCACCATAATCAATTTGCTCTCATTTTATCTTCAATTGGGGCTGCTCCTATCATTTTTCATATATGTTATTTCTAATTCTATTTTTAAAAGTTTACCACATATCCATCTAGACACACGCATTTTTGTTATACTTAATTTATTTATATGTTATTTCGGTATTACTCAACACTCTGTTTCATATAACATATCTAACCTAATAGTGATTTTATAGAATTTCTTTTTGATTTTAATGAAATGCATCGATCAGATAATTTTGTGAGAAAATCTCATTTGAATAATTACTATATTTACAAAAAAGAGTTATTCTCAAATTACACAATGATCTAATAGTATTTATAGTGCTAAACCATTCATCTTTTATTATGCTTGGCTACCAATGCTTTTACCTCTACATATGGATAGTGCTATAAATAATAAAAATTATGGTGCTATAAATAATATAAATTTTAAGTGCATGGAGTAAGAGTTAAAGGCATAGAATGATGAACATAAATCGATAAGATTAAAGCTTTGTTTCTTTAAAAAAATATATTATAATTAGATGGTATATAACACAATCAAATTAGAGTCAAATTTGACCAGAAATATAGAAAATGAGAATTTTAATGTGGGTTTAGCTTCTCTTAAGTGACCTCCAAGCATAAGCTTTAATTGGACTAGCACTACCAGAATTTATTTTTTTAGCGACGCTCATTAGTGACATGCGTAAGCATCACTGGCCCCCGTGTGGGCATAGCAACATGCAACAGCGATGCGTGCAGGGCAGCAGCAACGCACGATACATCACTGATCAGCGATTGGTGCGCACCCATCCCTCGGACCACACACTAGAACCCTAGTTCTGGCACGCAGCCCTCTCTCGCGCACCAAAATGCCCTCCCTCCCCCCCCCCCCCCCCCCCATCTCCCCCTTTTTCCTTGGCTCCCCGCCTCCCCTCAGCTCCTCGCCTCCTCCGCCGACACCCCTCATCCCCAGCTCCCTGCCCCGCTCGACCTCCCCTCTCCCCCCCCCACTAGGCCCCCCTCTCCTCCTGGCCCTCCCCCCTACCCCCGCTCAGCCCCCCATCGATCGAGCCCCCCTTTCTCCCCCTTTGGTTTGTTCCCTTCTGTACGCCCGTGGTTGCCTCCGGTCCCAGCTGATAAAAGGTATCATGTTCATTATAAATAATTTTATATTATATATGTAACATCCTAAAAATTTTATATTTTTTATAATATTAATAGTGTTTTTATTTGTAATGAAAGTCGAATGGTTTCAATGACGTGTCGGTGTGTTGGCCACTTGATAAATGTAAAAAAAAATTTGGTGTAAATGAGTATATTTTTGTGTACTAATAATTTTGATTTAAGAATTTAAGATATTTGAGTTTTAATAGACCTAAATCACAAGAAAAACCAAGTTTAGTTTAAGTTTTGCCCTTTTAAGTGTTGTATTTTAGCAATTGGAGTCAACTCATAAGGTGATGAGTCGACTCTAGTATGATTTAGAGCTTTTGGCACGTTCTCAAGTTGACTCCTGCAGTTGGGCAAGTCGACTTGGTTAGAAAAATAGAGAGACAACAATTATGCTTTGTGCTCAAGTCGACTGGAGATCTACTCGAGCTGAGATCTCGAGCTGACTCCAAGACTGCAAATTTCCTAGGTTAAATCTTAAAAATTTTATATTTATTCTGTTTTAAGTCCAATTTTGAGTGCCTTTTGTACCGTTGGACTCCTAAAATCGAGCTCTTTGAGTAGACAAGGTCTTTTCCTAAAAACATTGCATAAAGTATCAATTTAAATAGAAAATAATAATTTGGCCTATAAATCTATTAAAAAATTATATGTCAAGGGCAAAATAGGAAAAGACTTCGAGGCCATTTGCTATTGTGCTAAGGGCAAATTGGAAAAGAAAATCTAAGGGCAAAATATCATGGTTATGAGTAAGCCATGTGTTTTTCAAAAAGTATGCTTTAAGAGTTCTTGAGGATAAAATAGGAATCTTGCTGGGTTATTTAAAACCAACTCAAGTGCCTTAGCCCCTAAGCAAACCCCTTATGTGCTTTAGCCCCCAAGTCATCAGAAAAGAGGAAAAAGTGGGTTTCAGCCAGAAAAAGGAAGAAAGAAAGAAAAAGAGGAAGAAGAAGAAAAAGAAAAGGAAAGAGAAGGAAAGGAAAACTCAGGTTTGTGCTTGGCTCCAAGTAAGCTATAGCTTTCCTATATCTTGCATGGCTTTAGATTTTCTTAGATTCTTGTATTTTGAGGTGATAGTGAAAGAAATCTTGAGTAGGAAAGGGATAGAAGAAAATAATGAGATATTAGAGGTTAGAGCATGCATGCATGCATAGTTTCAGAAAAACCTTGTGTGCAGGTGGTCCTAATGGTTACTGTGTCTGTATAATGACGTAGGTCAAGAGGGTTATTCCATAGAGAAGGAACACCAAATTTGAGCACCAGTTGAAAGAGTAACTGCTAAGGTGAATGGATTTCTCATCTATCAATGAAAAGTTTATTTTCAGCCAGTATAATGATATTAATACCTAGCCGTGATATGATATGCTTAGTAGAGTATTATATATGTCTTATACCGAAAAAAATAAGAACCTAATACATGATATTTGGATGCATGAGTTTTAAGCATGAGTCTCAAGAAAAAAAAGAATAAAGCATGAGTTTTGATGCATGAATTTAAGATGCATACATAGCATATTTTCATGATAAATTATTAAAAAGAACATGTTTTGGATGCATGTATCATATAGATGCATACATAGACTATGTCGTAGCATGAGCATTGTACACTACTATTGAGCCAGCATCTTCTTGCGATTTGATCATACGATGAATCCTGGTATCATGGGTAAGTGCATGCTAGATCAGGCCCAGTGGAGCAGGTCGTAAGCAGCCCATAGAAGCAAAAATCATAGCTCATTGGAGCTGATTATATATAGCCTATGGGGACAGAAAGAAAACCCCAGGTTTCAGGGTTAAGGAACGGAGCACTTTGCCAAGTGAACCACACATTTGTGCGAGGATCCTATTGTCAGTTCATACATCCCTCGGGAGTACACCTGCAGAAGGGCAACTATAGGATGGTACCTCGAAGGCATTACACACAGCCCAGTATCATGATATTTAAAAGCTTGCATCTGAATTTGAACAAGAAATGTCAATGGGCAACTATTGAAAGGCTTGTATTGTGATTTAAAAAGAACCAGTGGGTCAAGTATTTATCCCAATGGGATGGTTTATATGAGATGCCAGTGGGCAAAATTATATCCCAGCGAGGATCAGAGAAATGAGAAAGATAAGCTGGGCTACATAATAGAGATCTTTGTGGTTTTTTTTAAAGAAATGTATCATTCATGGATTTTCATATAAATGAGTTATTTTCGATAAGAAAAGTTATTTATAGAGTATTTTAGTACTGGTATATTATTTAAAGAATAAGCTACATTTTACTTATCTGATATCATGTTAAAAATACTTTAATTTATACATGCTATATTGTATCTGTATACGTTGAAAATATGATTATTATGGTTCTCTATTTTTTCATAGTTAGATAGTTATTCAGTCACTAGAACTTAGGTCTCACCCCTCTATGATTGATATTTACTTTCAGATCAATGAACCTATCTGGTAGGATCAAAGGATTCACAGGACCAATCTTTAGATGGTGAAGCTTGCTTGGAGGCAAGATTGTATAGATGATAGCTTTGTATATTGAGTTAGTGTGGGGTGACCTTCGGGTGTATGTATACGTGTGTGTGTATATATAGTGAAATGTGGTGATGTATCAGACTAAATTGGATATGAATGAAGGGCTTGTGTTGCAGAGGGAATTATGAGTATAATGCATATATTTGTGAATTTTATGATCGATTGTAAATGTGATCTTATAAACTGCCTGAGAATATCATGAAAAAATATTGTCTGAATAGGATGACGTAAAAATATTGATTTGAGTGATGTGCATGTATAATTGAACGTATAATAAAAATTTTTATCAGGATGCATTTTTGAGTGTCTACTGCTTGTGATAATTTGTTGGAGTTTCTTAGGTCTTTATGGAGCGCTACATAAAGGCTAGCAGAACTCTATCCGATTATCATAGGTGCACAGGTTTGTTGTCGATTGTTCCAAAGGGAAGGGGGAGCCGACAGTATATTTGATATGAATTTTGTGATATTAAAATGTGTGGACATCTATGTTAATTAAATGCAATGTTATATATTAATTATCAATTATATAAGTTAATTATTTCTACTTAATATATTGTATGATGTTGAAACATGTTGAAAATCTTTTTAGCAATCGGTATTTTGCATTGATTTTTCTCAAATGAATTCCATGCAGTGCACTAGGAATGATATATCAGTTCACTATTACATAGCAACATTATGATTTAAAAATTAATGTGATATACTAGCTACTCTAGTTGTTTGTTACTTGTATTGATGAATTATTAAATGTTATTCCTATATTATTATTAATATTGCTGACCCATTATTTTATTTGAAATATATTTTTAGGTCATACATAATTATTTTAAAATAAATGTTGATCGCTCATGGATATATCAAAGGGTTAAGGATAATTTTCTTAATCCTAAATTTGTTAATGGATTAGAAGAATTTATTGCATTTACATGTAGTTAATCAGAGTCGATGGATGGATCCAAAATCAGATGTTCGTGTAATATGAGAAAATGTTAGAATAAAGCTTATAGGAATGTTGCAACAGTTAAAATTCATCTTTGTAGAAAGGGTTTTCTACTCTGTTACTACAATTGATAATGCCATAGAGAAACTAAGGTTAGGGGAGAATCAAGCAATCAGGGAGCAAATACAGTTTATGAAACAATAGAGAATTACAATGTTGCAGTAGAAAATTATGACATTGGAGCTGAAAATTATAATCAATATTAAGAAATGGTGATGGAAGCAAAAGGTTCGAGCTTAAATTCAGGGCACTTTTATGAAGAACCAAATTCGAAAAGCCAACATTTCTATGACATGCTAGGTGCTATAAATGAACAATTATGGCCTAAGTGTAAAACTCATTCGCAACTATTGTAGCAGCTAAGTTGCTGAATATTAAGGTTGAACATCACTTATCTAAAGCGGCATTTGATTCAATTACCGAATTAATGAAGGAGGTACTACCATCTGATAATATTGTGACTGATACATTTTATAAAATAAAAAAATTATTGCATGGGCTTGGTTTACCTGTTCAGAAGATTAACTGCTACAAGAATAATTACATGCTTTATTGGGGTGTAGATGCAGGTTTAGAGTTTTGTAAAGTTTGTGATGAACCCCGGTTTATGACAAGGAGACGTTTAACTAGGATGAGACCGATGGGCTTTCAAAAAAATGCATTACTTTTTGCTGGTACCACGGTTGCAAAGAATGTATCAATCAGAGATTACAGCTTCACATATGACATGGCATGCAGAATATGAAGAAAAAGAGGGTGTTATGCGTCATCCGTTAGAATCTATAACATGAAAGCATTTTAATGATATGCATCCCAATTTTTCATTTGAAAAAAGAAATGTCATTGCATAGACGGATTTCAACCATTTGGACAATCTAGATAGCAATACTCTTGATGGCCAATAATTATAACTATACTAAATTTAACCCCCTAGCTATGCATGAAAGACTTTTCCATGTTTTTGATAGTGCTAGTACCAGGGCTATCAAATCCTAAAGAGAAGATAGATTTCTTTCTAAGCTAAAATTATTATGGGCAAAAGGGGTTTGACCTATGATATTTTAATGAAGTAGAATTTCATTATGTAAGCAGCCCTAATATGGATAATTAGTGACTTTCCAGCATATGCCATACTTTCTGGGTGAAGAACTGCTGGCCGTTTAGCTTGCTCTTATCGCATAAAGAATTCAGATGCTTTTACATTGTCTAAAAGTGGTAAGCAATCATTGTTTGATAATCATAGAAAGTTTATACCGTCTAGGCACCCATATAGAAAAACAAGACTTCATTCTTAAGAACACAGTGATTAAAAAAGATGCACCACCTATTATGAGCGGATAGAAAATATTAGAATGTATTGAGCAATTAAGGTTTATGAATGTTTTGGAAGATGGTGCAGATGTAGTAAATGGTCGGATATGTAAAGAGCATGGCTGAAGAAAAAAAAGTATTTTTTGGGAGTTACCATACTAGAGCACAAATCGAATTTGACATAACCTTGATGTGATGCATATTGAAAAGAATTTTTTTGAAAATATATTTCATACGGTGATGAATGTTCCTGGGAAGACAAAAGATACTGTTTAATCAAGAGAGGAACTTAATCAATACTGTCGGCATCCTAGACTTGCAAGCAATTGTTGATAGTAAATATCCAAAGACTTGCTACACGCTTGATAGGAATTCAAAAGCCGTATTGTGTGATTGGTTGAAAGGATTAAAATTTCCTAAAGGATATGCTTCAAACATGAGTACATGTGTGGACATGCATAAGTTAAGGGTTTTTGGCATGAAAAGCCATGATTGCCATGTTTTTATGTAGCACCCATAGCATTTCGTGAATTACTACTTGCCAATGTGTGAAAAGCATTAACAGAATATTTTTCAAAGAGCTAACGACAAGAGTTATTAGAACTAATGACATGACAAGACTTGAAGAAGAGATTCCAATTATTTATGTAAATTGAAATGAATTTTTCCTCCAAATTTTTTTAATTGCATGGAACATCTACCTGTTCATTTGGCATACGAGGCTCGGATTGCTAGACCTGTTCAATATCGTTGATGTACCCATTTGAGAGGTAATTTAGTTCATATACATATTTTATTTTATTATGTTCACTATATTGAGTATCTTATTTTATTTTTAAATTTAAACTTTTAGATACATGAAGAAATTAAAAAAAATGTTCGAAACAAGGCAAGAGTTGAAGGATCAATATGCAATGCATATTTGGTGGAGGAGTCATCAAATTTTGCATCGCACTACTTCGATGAACATGTTCAAACTAAGTATCAAAAAGTACCACAATTTAGATGGTTATGGACAGCCATTTGGAGCAGATGATGGAAGCATCTCCATTTTCAAGACTGTTTGTAGGCCATTTGGCCCCAAAAATAGAAGATATATGTTGAATGAAGAGTTTAAAGCTGCTCATAATTATATTATGATGAACTGATCTGAAGTGAAACCGTTCATAGAGTAAGATGTTATTCCTTAAACTCAATTTGTCCGTGTAATTTATTTCTTTATATTATTTTCAACTAAGTTGATATAAACTGTTATTTTGAAGGATGTTTTGTGATATGTGAAGATAACAAGATCCTTACATCAGCAATGATGAAATTGGATTAAAACTTTATACAAAGTTTATTAATGGTTCAATGATCATGTAAGTATTAAATTTATACATTATTTAAAGATTATCAAGCACATATCGTATAAATACTTATTATGTTTCTATGTCATTTCAGACTAATAATCCTTTGTTGAATGTTGATAACATTTTCATTAAATTCCTAGCACAATGGCCATTGTCTAGAGTGAATACATATGCTAGATATTTTGTGAATGAGTACAAGTTTCGGGTTCATTCTTTGGGGTCTTCAAGAGCAACTCAAAATTAGAGGGTATGTGTGCAAGGTCAAACTGTTGGTGCAGATCAGCAAGATTATTATGGAAAGTTTGGCCTATTAAACACACTGTATTGTTCAACTGCAAATGGTTTGATCCAACTCCAAATGTAGGGACTAAAGAGCATCAAGATTATAATCTTATTGAAGTAAATCATTGAAGAAGGTTGAAAAAATATGAACCATTTATTCTGGCATCTTAAGCTAAACAAGTGTACTACTCCACATATCCAAGCCTTCGAAAGGATAAGCAAGATTGGTGGGTTGTGAGTAAAATAAAGCCATAGGCGACTATTTCTATGCCGATAAGCTCATCTACATAAATACTTGAATCCCCAGCTTTTCAAGAAGATGTCACGGAAGCACATGCAATTCAAGATGATTCGCTTGATCTGGATCCAAATCATAATGATCCAACCGGTGCTTTACTTGAAATTGAGGATGTCAATGAGGTCTGAAGAAGATGAATATGAATCATAATTCAAGACAGAATTAGACAAAGAACATGAACTTGAGGATATAAATGATAGTAACTGAGTATTTATACCCCTGATTATATTTAGAAACATGAATTTTGTTTTATGCTTTTTTTGATTATTCAAGTTGATTCATTACAATTTTTTACATTTACAGTACTATGAGGGGTCGTGGACGATTCATAGCTAAGAGGGGTTCAGCTAGCACGGGCGATGACTCTTCTTCCGATGTACCATATGATAGCTCCTCTGAACAGGAGCAACATATGCACGAGACGTTTGCTGATGAGATGGGATCATCTGTCGGGCCATCATCAGGCAACAGTACTTCAGCCAGCAGAGGAGGAGGCTTCTACTGGTTGATGGCCAGTAAGTGTATTTCTATCTTCATATTAATTTGTTTATACAATTGTTATGTTATTAAATTATATCTTATATTTTACTAAACTTGCATAGGTTTTGTAGAGAGACATGTTGTCTCAAGGCACATCACAAATATATTTAAGAGGCGTACAGATCTGGAGGGCTACCATTGGGAGTGCATTAGTGAGGAGGTGAGGGAGTTTTATTGGATAGAGATTTAGGTACGTAACTTATAATTACCCTTATGTTGATACAATTTAAAACTTATTCATTTAGTATATTAGCTACATGTGTTTATTAGTATAAACATATTTGGATTATTTTGGTTTCTGTTTCTGTTCTGATATAAAATTATACGTATAAGGTTAGTATACATGAATTGCATTGATCTTAATTGCATTCATAATGCCATATTATCAAGATTTATGTGTATCATTTATTTGTTACTTTTTTATATTCATAATTTTTGTGATTGGAGAAATAATTTGAGTGGAATTCAGCCCTAACTCCTTTTGTTAGAAGGGTTTGGACTTCACTCGCTCGCTGTCAATACTCTAATAATTTATGTCACTGGCAGAGGGCATCAAAACGCCCCGCTCATATTTTTGATTCATATGAGATGAATGGCAGCAAAAGTGGGCGAATCCTAAGTTGCGTAAGAGGCTGACCATAGCTAGCTCGAACCGTCGATCCGAGAAAGGTGGTTCAAGCACTGGTCTTTCCTATAACACAGTGGGATTCATTTCAATTAAAGAGCATTAACATCATCTAGTAAGTATAATAAATTATTTATTTTGTATACGTATTAATAATAATTTTTTTTAAATGAGCATAACTATAAATTTAAAACGTTATTTTTCAAAGGCAGAAGGAACACGTCGATCTAGGGCACTAGCAACCTTCAAGGCGACCCACATGAGAAAAGATGGGTCTTGAGTCGACAGTCACTCCTAGCGTATTGAAGTAAGTAAATCATTAAAAATATATATGTTTATTCATATATTTATACCTCCGATATGAGTTACACTATATTTGATATGTATTCATTGTATGCACGTGTGGATGAGATGTTATCTCAGACCTCTCAGACCACAAACCATTAGTGGAGGGAGGGTCGATGCCCGATCCTTCGCCATAGGAGATTGACCACATCTTCTTAGAGGTTGACGCACAGCCAAACGATCCTAAAGTCTATGGTCTAGACACCAAAGCTTTTGCATTCTTCGGTCGACGAAATTCCTCTTCTTCTAGTTAGGATGATACTGACGACTGCACGGATATTGAGTGTTTCCATCGCGGAACATGTGAGATTTGACATGATGATCAAGATCTTGGACATTCACTGGGAACACCAACAACAGCTCGATCGTTAAATTATACGTACAAGGTTAGTATACATGAATTGCATGGTTCTTAATTGCATTCATAATGTCATATTATCAAGATTTATGTGTATCATTTATTTGTTACTTTTTTATATTCATAATTTTTGTGCTTGTAGAAAGAATTTGAGTGGAATCTAGCTCTAACTCCTTTTGTTAGAAGGGCTTGGACTTCACTTGCTCGCTATCGATACTCTGATAATTTATGTCACTAGCGGAGGGCATCGAAACGCCCCGCTCATATTTTGATTCAGTATGAGATGAATGGCAGCAAAAAGTGGGTGGATCCTAAGTGGCGTAAGAGGTTAACCACAGCTAGCTCGAACCGTCGATCCGAGAAAGGTGGTTCGGGCACTAGTCTTTCCTACAACATAGTGGGATTCATTTCAATTAAAGAGCATTAACGTCATCTAGTAAGTATAATAAATTATTTATTTTGTATGCGTATTAATGATAAATTTTTTAAAATGAGCATAACTACAAATTTAAAACGTTATTTTTCAAAGGCAGAAGGAAGACGTCGATCCAGGGCACTAGCAGCTCTTCAAGGCGACCCACATGAGAAAAGATGGGTCTTCACTCCTAGCGTATTGAAGTAAGTAAATTATTAAAAATATGATGTGTTTATTCATATGTTTATACCTTCGATATGAGTTACACTATATTTGATATGTATTCATTGTATGCACGTGTGGATTAGATGTTATCTCAGACCTCCCAGACCACACAACCATTAGTGGAGGGACACGCTCGATCCTTCGCCGCAGGAGATTGACCACATCTTCTTAGAAGCTGATGACGCACAGCCAAACAATCCTAGAGTCTATGGTCTAGATGCTTTGCTGACGGGGTTCCTCTTCTTTTAGTTAGGATGATACTGATGACTGCACGGATATTGAGCGTTCCATCGCAGAACATGTGAGATCTGACATGATGATCGAGATCTCGGACATTCACTGGGAACACCGACAGCAGCTCGATCGTTATGAGCAGCAGTTGCAGGAGATGCGCCAGTTGGTTTTGCAAATGATACAGTTGACACAGTTTACTGGTCCACCTCTAGCTCCAGATGACCCTCCCTCCAACTGATCGACATTAATAGTTATATATTTTATTGTATTTTATGAGTATTATATGTATTTGCTACTCTTTTTGTAATTATATGCTACTGGTTTGTATTATAAATATTTAATTTTTATATATTTTATTTTAATTTTCAATGAAGAATTTTGTTTGTGAATGTCTCTTATAATAATTTAATATTATTTGAGCAGATAATTAAAAATAATTATTTAATTTTTAATTAAAAATTAAAAAATAGCTCCGCATGCTGCTAATTAGAGTTGGTAATTAGCAACGCCGTTATAGTGTCGCTAATTATTAACGCCAACCTTTAGCGTTAGCGACGCCAACCTTTAGCGTTGCTAATTTTGACAGCAATGATTGATTTAGCGATAAATTTTTTTTGCATCATTGTTATGTAGCTAATCCAATTAGCAATGCCTTTTTTCAGGATTAGTGACACCATTTCAGCGTAGCTAATCCTAAAAGATCTTATAGTGTAGGCATGGATATCTAGCAAAATAGGATCGCACCTAACTCGATAACATCAAGTGGAAACAAATCACAAACCACATTAAATGATATCAAAGAGAGGCCAGACCATCAAACCGCTCCAAATGGGCGTCTTGGGATTGGCTCGTGGCTCTTTCGTCCCCTTAAACGTCACCCATCTGATAAGCCGATGCGGGTCGCGTTCTTTTCTAGGCAAAGCCCGGGTGCAGTTCGTTGTTAAATATGACATGATAAATATATAATTTTATATTTTAATTAGATGAGAGAGAGACCAGGGAAGACCTCGCTGCACATAAAAGTTAATTAGCCGGATCTAAGTTCAGTCATTCTTTTTCATTCTTTAATATATAAAATTTTATTCAATCTTTTTTATTTTTAAAATTTATAAATTTCTACTTCATCTTTTTATTTAAAATTTATATAAATTTAAATATAAAAAAATAAATGAATTTAAGCATGACTTCATTTCTTTCACCTTTCGATCTGTTGGCCCAGATGGCAACCCAAGAGGGGAGGTAAATTGGTTCTTTAAAAAATTTTAACTCTTTAAAAATATTTCGATTGATAAAAGATGTTCAAATGAACTAAATTAATTGAAGCAAAGCACAAAGGAGAAGCTTTTGCTTTCTTCTTTTCACTTGGAAAAATCCTTCGATTTTGAGCTATGAATGCTTTGGATTTCTCTTTGGACTCTCTAGGATTGGTTGATGTGAGCTCTGAGTCTTTCCTTTTTGATTTCTCTCTTCCTTTCACAGGATTTTTTTGATTTTTCACAAAATATTTCTCTCTTTTTTTTGTTCTTCTTTTTCAAACGTATGAATCTCCTTTTTATAGACTTCTTAATCCAAGGTTTTTGATGGAAAACTAGCCGTTGTGAGATGCTTGGATGTTTCTACACACAAAGAAAAATAGCCGTTAGAGGTTAGGTGAGAAAAATATTACCGTTTAAGCTGATCTGTCACTTTTGAAAATCCGCATCTGACATGTTGGAGTCGGCTCCAACTTTTCATGTGTCATCTCTAAGTCGGGGTGTCCAAAAATAGTAAGTAAAAGTTGTTGAGGAGTCGGCTCTGAAAAAGTAATGTGTCGGCTCGGCGCTTTCGCGAGTCGGCTCCAGAATCCAAATGTGTCGACTCTAACAATGTCCAAAAATATGATCTCTGTACTCAGGTTAGAGTCGGCTCCAGAATCTCAGGTATCGGCTCGCAACTTTCAAGTGTCAGTTCCCGAACTTCAGGTGTCGGCTCCAAAACTGACGCAGAAACCACTTCTCTGTATTTCAGGTTGGAGTTAGCTCCGAAACTATAGGTGTCGACTCCGGACCGTGCCGAAAACTTAGAAATGTTCTGATACGCCCTGGGGTTGGCTCCAGACTGTTGAGGTGTCGACTCTAAGTTCTGAACTTAAATAATTTCCTTTCAAATTTGATTCAAAACTTATTCCTTTATTCCTTTTGATTAATTAATCATCCTTAATGCCTGAAACACTTATCAAATATATCAAAAATGATGAATATACTCATGTCTTTTGTTAATCATCAAAATCAATAATTGGGTCAACAATCTCCCCCTTTTTGATGATGACAAAAACATTGAGTATATACATGATTAATTAATGAAAATTTTAAAGCAGATAAGTTTTCATAGTTAAGCTCCCCCTGAACAAGGTAGCTCCCCTATGATACTTAAATTAACATCTTTTCTCCTTATCAATTAAGTTCATTCCATGCTTGATGCCAATTAATTAATAAATTCATTCAATGTATATATGATTATCTTCTTTCCATTTAATTGTAACTTTTATGCATATACAAATATTTACTTCTCCCCTTTTTTTGTAATCAACAAAAAGGTTAAGAAGTATAGATCAATGCATTAAACATAAGTGAATAAAAAACTCAATTCAAATCATTCAAAATCAAGATGCAAAGATAGCAAATATGATATTCATTAGAGTATCAAAACATTACATCATAAATACTTTCAACTATATCAAAATGTGCTTTCATTACATCAAAATCCTAAACTTCAAAATCTAATTACATCAAAAGAAAAGCTTCATTACATCAAAAGAAATTCAAACTAAACTTTTAACAACAAAAGGTAGAAACATCAAATTCTGAAACGGTTCTTGAGTTCTTCTAAGAGTTGTCCCATTCCATCCCTTTGAACTCTGATAAATTCATTTAACCTTCTATCAAAGAATGCAGATGCCACTGTGATTTTCTCCTGAAGTTCTGCATTGCATCTAGAATAAGTCTCAGAATCTCCTCCAAATTCTTTGAGTTCCTCAAATATGTGCATGAGATCATTCTTTAAAGATTCTGAAGAATATCCAAGAGTGGACTCAATCTTGCTTACCCTTTCATCCAAGGAATAAAATAATTCTCTCAAGCTCATTAGACTACTATCTATCTCAGTCTTCATCTCTTCTTTGTGATACTAAATAATTATTTAAGTTGCTTTAATTGAACATTAGAAAAACCAGCAGAAGGAACAAGCAATGGTACAGGTGCAGGAACTTGAGTAGGTGCCAGTGTGGTGATGATCTGCTAGGCTCTGTGATGGATGCCTCACTGATGGACCTACCTCAGATGGTGTAGTGGCTCCAATGTCAGCTGCTCTCTCATCCAGATGACCTTTTCTTTCCCATCTGCCATCCACTTTCACAAATCCTATTCTATGCACTGTAGCCAAGCTGTAATAATCAGTGTGCCTTAGGTTTTTCAATGGCTCATTCTCAGAAATAACAACTCCTTGACTTTTGAATGCCATAGTCAGGACATTCCATAAGGCAAGGTCAATCTCCTCTTGCTTCGGCCTTAGCCATGTACCATATCATCATTCCTGCTAGATTGATTGGCTGACCCATCAAAATACAGTCCATGATCACTATGTCTCGCTCTGAGACATACTCAAACCTGCCAATTTTAAGAAATAGGATCCTACCATATATATTATGTAACAGTCTAAGCTCAAGAGGCAACTGATTTGCCCTAACTTCCTCAAATTCGATAAAATCTCTACCCAACATCCTTGACAAGGCTCCTGCTCTATCACTGTGACTATTTGCAATCAATCCTACAACAGGGATTTCTAAAAGATTTCCCAAAATTTGGATGTGAGATGGATTCTTCTTCCTTTAACCATACTAACTAATCCTCCATCTCCTCTTGATAAATTGAAGTAAAATTCCTTGACTAGAGCCGGATAAGTGGGTACGTCTAAGGAACATACCTTATCCCAACCGAGTTCCTTGATTTGTCTTCCAATAGCAAAACCCTCGGCTTCAAAAAATTCAAAATCCACCTTTCTTCCCATAGTAATGATTCGGCCGGCTAGGGTATCAACTTGTGGTGAGGAGGGGCTAGGAATGGCACTGGGAGTGGATGTTGAGCTGGAGGATGATTCCGGAGAGGGTTCACGCGTAGGACGCCTTGCCGTATGCTTCCCTTCGTTACTCTTCCTCCAAACAACGATCCTCTGCGCTTGGGTGCCATTGAGTGCTATGGAGAGGCTAATTTAAGAGATTTAGGGTTTTGAAAAAGTTTGATAGAGTTTGGGAGAGTTAGGAGTTGATTGAAATGAAAGAGGAGTCGGCTCTGCCCTAAATAGTTAACCTGGGACCACTTGGAGTCGACTCCCGCAAAGCGAGGTGTCGGCTCCAGGTCGCTAATATAGTCAGCGCCCGAAGTGGAGTCGGCTCTGCTAAGGCAGGTGTCGGCTCCAAGGTCTCAGACCGAGAGCGACACAGACGAGGTGTCGACTCCACTAATAAGGGTGTCGACTCCACTGACAGTTTCAAAAAAAAAAAAAGGAGTTTCAAGGATCCAAAACTTGCCAAAAGAAAATCAATAAATTTTGATTAAAATCTTTGGAATGTAGAGAATCAAATTGTTCAAATATCTAGATGAATTGTCCTTAAAAACATGAAAAAATTTCAAGAAATTGAATGAATTATAGATAATCATTCCTTAGGTGTATCAAAATCACTCCAATGGATCACAAATCCCTAATTCTCCTCTAAGATAACAAAATCTCTCTTCACTCAAAGGTTTTGTAAATATATCAGCTAATTGTTCATCAGTACAGACAATCAAGACAAATGTCACCATTAGCTACATGCTCTCTAATAAAGTGATATCTAATTTCAATATGTTTAGTTCTCGAATGTTGTATAGGATTTTTAGTTAAATTGATTGCGCTAGTATTATCACATCTAATAGGAGTTTTAACAAGTGTTATGCCATAATCTTCAAGTTGTCGCTTAATCCAAAGGATTTGAGCACAACAACTTCCAGCTGCAATATATCTGCTTCAGCAGTAGATAATGCAACCGAATTTTGCTTTTTGCTAAACCAAGAGATTAAGTTACTTCCTAAAAATTGACATGCACCACTTGTACTTTTCTATCTAATTTACATCCAGCATAGTCAGAGTCTGAATAAGCAATTAAATTTAGTGTTGAGTCTCTAGAGTACCATAATCCTACATTTTTAGTTCCACTTAAATATGTAAGAATTCTTTTTACAGCAATTAAGTGAGATTCTTTAGGTTCTGACTGAAATCTAGCACATAAACAAACAGCAAACATAATATCTGGTCTACTTGCTGTTAAGTAAAGTAGAGATCCGTCATACCTCTATAATGCTTTTGGTCAACTTTCTTACCATCTTCATCTTTATCCAATTTGCATGAAGGACTCATAGGTATTCCAAGGGGTTTGATTGATTCCATTCCAAACTTCTTGAGAATTTCCTTCGTATTTTGTTTGGTTGATGAAGATCCCCTCTTTACTTTGTTTGATTTGAAGTCCTAGGAAGAAATTGAGTTCTTCCATCATGCTCATCTCGAATTCACCCTGCATTAACTTAGCAAATTCTTGACACAAAAGATTGTTAGTAGCACCGAATACAATATCATCTACATATATTTGTACTACTAATAAATCTTTATCTTTTCTTTTCAAAAATAAAGTTTTATCAATTTCTTCTAGAAAAATCATTTTAATTAGAAATTTACTTAACCTATCATACCAAGCTCTAGGTGCTTGTTTTAAACCATAAAGTGCTTTGTGTAATTTAAAGACATGGTTTGAAAATTCATGATCTTCAAAACCAGGTGGTTGTTCTACAAAAACTTCTTCATTTATAAAACCGTTTAAAAATGCACTTTTAACATCCATTTGAAATAAATTGATATTCATATGACATGTAAATGCAAGTAATAGTCTAATTGCTTCTAATCTAGCTACAGGTGCAAATGTTTCATCAAAATCAATTCCTTCTTATTGATTATATCTTTTTGCAACTAATCTAGCTTTATTTCTAATTACTATGCCATTTTCATCTAATTTATTTCTAAATACCTATTTAGATCCATAACTGAGTGACCTTTAGGTCTATCAACTAAGGACCATACATTATTCCTAGTAAATTGATTTAATTCCTCTTGCATAGCTAACATCCAATTACTATCTTTTTCGGCTTCTTCGATAGTTTTAGGTTCAATTTGAGATACAAATGCAAGATGATTATTGATATTTCTCATAGATAATCTAGTTCTTACTCCTTGAGATGGATCACCTATAATCAATTCTCTTGGATGACCATAGGCATATTCCAATCTCTAGGAAGATCTACATCATTATGATTAGTATCAATAACATCAACCCTAGGAGAATCATCATCTTTAGCTTCTTGTTCATGATCTAAAGATACATCTATATTTAATTTTTTAATATCTCTTTCTAGCAAAATTGTATCTTCCTCATTATCAATCTTTTCTGAACTTGATGCTAAAGACTCATCAAAGACTACATGAATAGATTCTTCTACAATTAAGTTCCTCTTGTTAAATACTCTATAGGCTTTACTAGTTGTTGAATATCCTAAGAATATGCCTTCATCAGATTTTGCATCAAATTTTTAAGATTATCTTTACCATTATGAATGAAATATTTACAACCAAATGCATGAAAGTAACTAATGTTTAGTTTTCTATTATGCCATAGTTCATAGGGAGTTTTCTTAAGAATTGGCCTAATTAAAGCTCTATTAAGGATGTAACATGCCGTGTTTATGGCTTCCACCCAAAAGTATTTTGGGAGTTGGCTTTCACATAACATGGTACGGGCCATGTCTTCTAATGTTCTATTCTTTCTTTCTACAACTCCGTTTTGTTGTGTGTTCTAGGTGCGAAAAAATTATGATGAATGTCATTTTCAATGCAGAAATTTTCAAATAAATGATTTTCAAATTCTGTTCTATGATCACTTCTAAGAGACACTATGGTGTTGTTTTTCTCATTAGTGACTTTCTTGAAGAATTTCAGAAATATCGAGAAAGTCTCATCCTTGTGAGCCAAAAATAATACCCAAGTGAATCTAGAATAATCATCTACTATCACAAGACCATATTTCTTTCCTCCTAGACTAGTGGTTCTAGTAGGTCCAAAAAGGTCCATGTGAAGTAGCTCTAGTGGCCTAGAAGTGGAAACAATGTTCTTAGATTTAAAAGAGTTTCTAGTTTATTTTCAAACTGACATGCATCACAAATTCTATTATTTTCAAAATCTAGTTTTGGAAGTCCTTTAACTAAATCTATTCTAATTAATTTTAAAATTAGGTGTGTGCTTGCATGACCTAATTTATGATGCCATAGCCATCCAATCTCATTCACATTAGCATTATCAGCAACTAGGCAATGATTACTAGTAGACAGATTGTCTAAATCAATTAAGTATACATTGCCATTTCTATTACCAACAAACATAATGCTATTGTCTACGGGATTAGAAACAGTGCAAATGAAGCTTCAAATGAAACTTTGAAACATTTATCACACAATTGGCTAATGCTAATTAAATTATGCTTTAAACCATCAACATATAAAACATTCTCAATAAAAGTGGATAGAGTTATTTGAATTTTACCAAGGCCCATAATTTGACCTTTACCATTATCTTCAAATGTAACAACTCCTCCTCTTTGATCTTTAAGGGTGATGAATTGCTCCTTGTCATCCGTCATGTGCCTTGAGCAGCCGCTATCAAGATACCACTTTTGTTTTGATCTTTTGGCCGCAAGATACTCCTGCAAGACAATCAAACTTTTTGTTTAGGTACCCAAGCTTTCTTGGGTGCTTCATGGTTAGTAGCAATAAAGATTGTTCCTTTCGGAACCCATATTTTCTTTCCTATAATCATTGAGTTCTTGTTAGTTTTCTTAATATTACATTCATATGATTGATGTCCTTTTAAACCACATTTGAAACAAGTAATATTAGGAGATTGACCAGGTCATACAAAAATGTTTTTCAAAGATTTTGTTTCCTAAGAGGATTATATCCTAATCCTGCCTTATCAAAAATAGCTTTTTGACTATCCAAAATCATGTTTAATTTTGAAGAACTTAAAGTAAATCTATCAACTATATCCTTATATTTTTAATTTCTTTCTTTAACTTAATGTTTTCATTTGAAATTGATTCCTTTTCCTTTAAAAAATCTTCTTTTTCAGATTTTAGATCTTTAATTTCAAGAGCCAATTCATTTTTCTCTTTAAGAAGGTTTACATTTCATTTTTAAAAATTTACTTTTCTTTTTCAAAACTTTGAAATCAACAACTAATTCATTAAATGCATCAAATAATTCTTCAAATGTAAAGTCTTGAGTTTCAGTACTTACCTCATCATCTTCTTTTGCCATGAAGCAAATGTTTGCAACTTCCTTTTATTCTTCCTCGGAAGAGGATTCTTCATTGTCGCTCCATGTTGCAACATAAGCCTTCTTCTTCTTTTTGTAGGCTTTCTTCAATTAAGGACAATCATATCTGAAGTGCCCCGGTTTCTTACATTCATAACATATGAGAGGTTCTTTTTCCTTGTCCTTGTCCTTTTCTTTTTCTTTTTCACCTTCCATTTTTGTTCCATACCTTTTCTTATGGAAAGGTCTCCTTCTTTGCATGAATCTTTTAAATTTTTTAGCAAGGAGAGTTGTCTCATCATCTTCTTCTTCATCCTCACTGTTGCTTTCCTTAATTTCTGCAGCCTTAAGAGCAATAGTTCTCTTTTTCTTGACGTCTTCCTCTATATGCTGCTTCATTGTTAATTCATAGGTCATCAATGATCCAAGTAGCTCCTCCAAAGGTAAGGTATTGTGGTCCTTGGCTTCTTGGATTGCAGTCACCTTTGCTTCCCATGACCTTGGAAGAGACCTAAGAATTTTACGAACCAACTCAGAGTTAGTATAGGTCTTGCCAAGACTCTTTAAACCATTTACAATATTAGTAAATCCGGTATACATGCATGTTATAGATTTAGTTTGTTCCATGCTAAAAAATTTATATTTATGAACAAGAATATTAATTTTAGATTTTTTAACTTGATTTGTACCCTCATGGGTAACCTCTAACCTATTCCATATTTCTTTTGCGGAATTACATGTAGAAAATATGATTAAATTCGTTTGCATCTAAGGAACAATACAAAACATCATGGCTTTAACATTAAGTTGAGCCATTTTCCTATCATTATCATTCCAATCCCTTTAGGGCTTAGGAACAATAGAACCATCAACTATGTGTGTTGGTGTGCTAGGTCCATTAATTATGATACTCCATAATTCATAATCTAAAGCTTGAATGAATATCCTTATTCTTGCTTTCCAATATGAATAGTTGGTGCCACTGAACAAGGGTGGCCTATTAGTGGATTGACCTTTTAAAAAGGATGATCCAACTTGAGCTACCATTTGGATCTTTGACTTTTGATTGTGTAATCAAGCCGAAATGAGCATAAGCTCTGATACCAATTGTTGGCCCAGATGGTAACCCAAAAGAGAGGGATGAATTGGGTTCTTTAAAAAATTTTAACTCTTTGAAAATATTTCGATTGATATAAAGATGCTAAATGAACTAAATTAATTGAAGCAAAGCACAAATGAGATTGATAGAGAGAGAGAGAGATAATATGTATGGAAAACACCGAGATTTTATAGTGGTTTGGTGTATCCAACACCTACGTCCACTCCTAAGCCGCACTTGGGTCCACACTATAATCCACTTGATTACAATCGAGTTGTTTTACAAGCTCACAACTCAAACTTATTGTTTTCCCCCGGGATCACAACGAACCCATCTGGTTTTTCTGGCTCACCAGCACAAAACCCAAACCACAAGCTAACCTTAGCTTGTGCCAAGGTATACTACCTCCACTAATTTAATCCCCCGATTGAATTAGCAAATGATAATGAATAAATATAGTTTTGAATACAAAACAGCTCATCAAATGAGCAAATATGCAATTAAATAAACAAAGGTAAGAAAAGCCTGTTTGAAGCAATTTGGATGTGTGATTTTCTTCTTTTCTTCTTTTTCTCTTCTCCCTTGAATGATTGAATCAGGCCTCAGCTCAGATTCCTCACAAAAATCGCAGTTGAGAAGTTGGGAAAAAAATATGGCTTTTGCTTTCTTCCTTTTCACTTGGAAAATCCTTCGATTTTGAGCTTTGATTTCTCTTTGGACTATCTAGGATTGGTTGATGTGAGCTCTGAGTCTTTCCTCTTTGATTTCTCTCTCTTTCTTTCACAGGATTTTTTGATTTTTTACAAAATATTTCTCTCTTTTTTTTTGTTCTTCTTTTTCAAACGGACGAATCTCATTTTTTTAGACTTCTTAATCCAAGGTTTTTGATGGAAAACTAGCCATTGTGAGATGCTTGGATATTTCTACACACAAAAAAAATAGTCGTTAGAGGTTAGGTGAGAAAAATATTACCGTTTAAGCTGATTTGTCACTTTTGAAAATCCGCATCTGACATGTTGGAGTCGGCTCCAACTTTTCATGTGTCGTCTCCAAGTTGGGGTGTTCAAAAATAGTAAGTAAAAGTTGTTAAGGAGTCGGCTCTAAAAAAGTAATGTATCGGCTCGGCGCTTTCGTGAATCGGCTCTAGAATCCAAAGGTGTCGACTCTAACAATGTCCAAAAAACATGCTCTTGTACTCAGGTTAGAGAGTCAGCTCCAGAATCTTAGGTGTCGGCTTCGCAACTTTCAAGTGTCGGCTCTCAAACTCCAGGTGTCGGCTCCAGAAACTGACACAGAAACCACTTCTCTGTATCTCATGTTGGAGTCGGCTCTGAAACTATAGGTGTCGACTCTGAACCATGCCGAAAACTTAGAAATGTTCTGATACGCCCTGGGGTCGGCTCCAGATTGTTGAGGTGTCGACTCTAAGTTTGAACTTAAATAATTTCCTTTCAAATTTGATTCAAAACTTATTCCTTTATTCCTTTTGATTAATTAATCATCCTTAATGCCTGAAACACTTATCAAATATATCAGAAACATGATGAATATACTCATGTCTTTTGTTAATCGCCGACGCGGAGCCGGGCATTAGGTGCCGATGCGGAGCGGGCTTTAGGTGCCGACGTGGAGTCGGGCTTAAGGTGCCGACGCGGAGTCGGGCTTCAGGTGTCGACGCAGAGTTGGGCTTTAGGTGTCGACGCGGAGTAGGGCTTGAGGTGCCGATGCGGAGTAGGGCTTCAGATGCCGACGTGGAGTCGGGCTTCAGGTGCCGATGCGGAGTCGGGCTTCAGGTGCCGACGCAGAGTCGTGCTTCAGGTGAAGTGAGATTGCTCAAGCATTTCCGTCAGTAAGAAAATGAATAGTATTCTAGCGGACATGCTTAATGTAAAGATGTTAGCAAACTACTGATAGTATCGACGTAGGTTGTCCGCATTCCAAGTGCGAGGGAGAGGCTTTTCGTCTAGCCCTTCGATCCGGTATGCTCCGTGATGAAGTACATCGGTAACCCGGTAGGGCCCTTCCCGGTTGGGAGATAGTTTTCCCCCTTCTGCAGGTTTGGAGACTTCGGCTCGTTGAGGACCAAGTCGCCAGGGAGGAACGTCCTGGGACGAACTCGAGCATTATAATATTTTGCGACTCTCTGTCGGTAGGCGGCCATCCTGAGTCACGCTTGATCACGGAGTTCATCTACAAGGTCAAGGCTGGCTCTCAATTGATTGGGGTTGTTTTCCTCATTATACTATTGCGTCCGGGGACTGGGGATGCCAATCTTCACTGGAATGACTGCTTCAGATCCAAATATGAGGCTAAAAGGAGTTTCTTCAGTGGGGGTTCGGGGCATCGTGTGGTACGCCCACAGTACGTTCGGGAGCTCCTCTACCCACCTTCCTTTGAAGTCCTCCAGACGTTTCCTAAGCCCTTGAAGGATCGTCCGATTTATTACTTCTGCCGCTCCATTTGTCTGGGGTGACTGACAGAGGTGAACCTTTGATATATTTCCAGCTCGGCACAGAACTCTTTGAAAGGAGCATTATCGAACTGGCGCCCGTTGTCAGTAACAAGTGTGTGGGGTAGTCCAAACCGACAAAAGAAGAAGTTCCTCACCTTGGCTTCGGTATTTTGGCCAGCCCTTCGGCCTCCACCCACTTGGTGAAGTAGTCGATAGCTACGAGCAAAAACTTTCGCTGACCAAAAGCTGGAGGGAATGGTCCTAGAATATCCATTCCCCATTGGGCGAATGGCCATGGAGCCGATAGGGGGCTCAGTTGGGAGGTCGGCAGCCGTTGGATGTTAGCATGCCGCTGATAGCTATCGCATTTCCGAATCAGCTCGGTTACGTCCTCTCGCATGGTGGGTCAGTAGTAGCCTTGGCGTAGGGCCTTGTGTGACAGCACTCTGCCCCCTAAGTGGTTTCCGCAAATACCTTCATGGATCTCACGGAGGATGTAGTCGGCATCTGTGGGACCAACGCACATGAGGAGGGGATGAGAGAAAGACCTTCGGTACAGTTGTCCGTCGAACATAAGGAACTTGTGCACTCACCGCTTGAACAGCTTGACTTCAGCTGGGTTGGTTGGGAGGGTACCAACGGTGAAGTATTGGATGTAGACGTCCATCCAGAAAGGCTCTTGGCAGATTGGCAAGGACTCTTCGGCTTCGTCGATGCTTGGGGTTTCCAGGTGCTCTACGTAGGTTCTTCCCAAGGTTTCTCCAGCCAAAGTGGCTAACTGGGATAGAGCATTGGCTCTGGCATTCTCCTCCGAGGAAAGTAGCTGACACTGAAGTGGGCAAAGGGATAACTCGAGCATTATAATATTTTGTGACTCTCTGTCGATAGGTGGCCATCCTGAGTCACGCTTGATCACGGAGTTCGTCTACAAGGTCAAGGCTGGCTCTCAACTGATTGGGGTTGTTTTCCTCATTATACGATTGCGTCCGGGGACTGGGGATGCCAATCTTCACTGGAATGACTGCTTCAGATCCAAATATGAGGCTAAAAGGAGTTTCTTCAGTGGGGGTTCGGGGCATCGTGTGGTACGCCCACAGTACGTTCGGGAGCTCCTTTACCCACCTTCCTTTGAAGTCCTCCAGACGTGTCCTAAGCCCTTGAAGATCGTCCGATTTATTACTTCTGCCACTCCATTTGTCTGGGGGTGACTGACAGAGGTGAACCTTTGATATATTCCCAGCTCGGCACAGAACTCTTTGAAAGGAGCATTATCAAACTGGCGCCCGTTGTCAGTAACAAGTGTGTGGGGTAGTCCAAACCGACAAATAATGGACTTCCAGAAGAAGTTCCTCACCTTGGCTTCGGTAATTTTGGCCAGCGCTTCGGTCTCCACCCACTTGGTGAAGTAGTCGATAGCTACGAGCAAAAACTTTCGCTGACGAGAAGCTGGAGGGAATGGTCCTAGAATATCCATTCCCCATTGGGCGAATGGCCATGGAGCCAATAGGGGGCTCAGTTGGGAGGTCGGCAGCCGTTGGATGTTAGCATGCCGCTGATAGCTATCGCATTTCCGAACCAGCTTGGTTGCGTCCTCTCGCATGGTGGGCCAGTAGTAGCCTTGGCGTAGGGCCTTGTGTGACAGCGCTCTGACCCCTAAGTGGTTTCCGAAAATACCTTCATGAATCTCACAGAGGATGTAGTCGGCGTCTGTGGGACCAACGCACATGAGGAGGGGATGAGAGAAAGACCTTCAGTACAGTTGTCCGTCGAACATAAGGAACTTGTGCACTCGCCGCTTGAATAGATTGACTTCAGCTGGGTTGGTTGGGAGGGTACCAGCAGTGAAGTATTGGATGTAGACGTCCATCCAGGAAGGCTCTTGGCAGATTGGCATGGACTCTTCGGCTTCGTCGATGCTTGGGGTTTCCAGGTGCTCTACGTAGGTTCTTCCCAAGGTTTCGCCAGCCAAAGTGGCTAACTGGGACAGAGCATTGGCTCTGGCATTCTCCCTTCGAGGAATGTAGCTGACGCAGAAGTGGGCAAAGGGAGAAGTTTGTGACTGCACCATTCTTAAGTAACGGGACATAGTAGGATCCCGCGCTTCATACTCCCCCTTGATTTGGCCAAAAACTAGTTGAGAATCGGTGAAGGCTTTAAGGCATTTCACCCCGAGCTTCTGAGCCAATCTTATCCCTGACAGTAGGGCTTCATATTCGGCTTGGTTGTTGGTGGCTGGGAAAAGGAAACGGAGGGCGTACTTGGTCACCACTCCATCTGGGCTAGCCACAATGAGGCCCGCCCCGCTTTCTTGAGAGTTTGATGCTCCATCTACGTGGAGGATCCAATCATTCCCTCCCTCCCCGGTTTCGATGCCCGAGGAGTCTGCATGGGATTCTTCCGGTTGCTCTTCTATCCAGGTGCACTCGACCAGGAAATTCGCTAAGACTTGAGACTTCATAGCTGACCGGGGTCGGAACGATATATCGAACTCTCCCAGTTTGAGCGCCCACTTTGCCAGCCGCCAGAAGTATCAAGACGAGAAAGGATCGCCTTGAGCGATTGGTCGGTGACCACCACGATCGAGTGAGCTTGAAAGTAGGGCCTGAGGCGCTGGGTAGAGATGATCAATGCGAAAATGATCTTCTCGACTCTCAAGTATTTGGTCTCCGCATCATGAAGTACTTTGTTGGTGTAGTACACTGGCTTTTGTGTTCCATCGGCATCCATGCGAACAAGCATGGAGCTGACAGCTTCAGGAGAGGCTGCAAGGTAGAGAAGGAGCTCTTCCTCCCCCCTTGGTTTAGACAACAGTGGTGGGGTGGACAAAAACTCTTTTAATCCCTCGAAAGCCTCCTGGCACTCCCTCGTCCATTCGAAGCCATTGACTTTGCGTAGTGCCTTAAAGAATGGCATGCATCTTTCTGCAGACTTTGACAAAAAACGACTCAAGGCCGCCACCCTTCTAGTCAGACGCTGCACTTCCTTCTTGTTGGCCGAAGACCTCATGTCTAGGATGGCTCGGATCTTGTCGGATTTCACCTTGATTCCTCGCTGCATCACCATGAAACCCAGGAATTTGCAGGCTGTCACCCCAAAGGCGCACTTGCAAGGGTTCAGCCTCATCTGGTACCGGCGGAGGTTGCCGAAGGTCTCCGTCAGGTTGGCAATGTGGTCAGTGGCACGAATACTCTTAGTCAGCATGTCGTCCACGTATACCTCCTTGTTGCGTCCGATCTGATTCTCGAAGACTTTATTCATTAGCCTTTGGTAAGTGGCTACCGCGTTCTTTAGTCCGAATGGCATCACCTTGTAGCAGTATATCCCATTCTCGGTTATGAACAAGGTAGCTTCCTCGTCTGCCGGGTTTATCTTGATCTGGTTATACCCAGAGAAGGAATCCATGAAGCTAAGGGTCTCATGACCGGATGTAGCATCCACCAGCTGGTCAATCCAAGGCAAGGAGAAGCTATCCTTGGGGCATGCTTTGTTGAGGTCAGTGAAGTCTACGCACATCCTCTAGCTCCCGTTGGCCTTGCGGACCATCATGACGTTAGCCAACCAGTCGGGGTAGTGTACTTCCCGAATGTGGCTTGCAGCCTTCAGCTTGCGGATCTCTTCATCACTGGCCTTTTGCCTATCTGAGGCGAAGCTTCTCTTCTTCTGTCGGATAGGCCGGCACTCCGGCTTGATGTTGAGCCGGTGGGTAATTACGTCCTCAGGGACGCTGGGCATATTGGATGATGACCATGCAAAGATTCAGAGTTGGCGCGCAGGAAAGCAAGGAGCTGATTGCACGCCTCCTCCGGAAGTAGTGCTCCAACCTGGATGGTCCTCGCCGAGTCCTCTCCCAGTGGGAAAGTCAGCAGGTGCTCGGCCGGCTCCCCCCTCCTCTCCAAGTCTCGGGGGTCGAGCGGCTCAGGCGCTGTTGCCGACACCACTACTTGTGGACTAGGGGCTAGGTGGTAGCAGAGTGGTAAGGGGCTCTGTTCTCCCCTCATCTCCCCAATTCCTTCGCGGGTGGAGAACTTTATCAGTAACCTCTTGGTGGAGATAACAGCATCCAGCAAGTTCAAACCGGGTCTCCCAAGATAGCGTTGTAAGCCAGTGGGACTCGGACTACTAGAAAGTTATAAGAACTATGCTCTGACGCGGAGGAGTCCCGGTTGTGACAAGGAGGGTGACTTCCCCCTCGACCCTTACAGAGTCTCCAGTAAAGCCCATCAAGGGAGTGGCGATGGGCCGAAGAGAACTTCTAGGCAAATTCATTCTAACAAAAGCATCGTAACTTAAAACATCTACTGAACTTTCACTGTCAACCAGAATTCGTTTTACAGGGTGCTTCGTGACCGTCATAGATACGACGACGCTATCATCATATTTATTGACTACCCCCTCTAGGTCCCTTTTTAAGAAGGGAATTACAGAGTCTTCTCCATCCTCTCGCTGCCTTTTAGAACCACCTGCCCCCCAGGATATTATGGCCACTGTCTTCTCCATTGGGGCATTGTCCACACCGATCTGAGGAGCAGGAGGTGCTGATGGACCCGGGGCAGCTGGATTTTCTCTTCGAACGAACTTGCTTAGATAGCCTTGCTGAACAAGTTCTTCGATAGCTTTCTTCAACAGGCGGCAGTCTTCAGTATCATGGTCGTAGTCCCTGTGATACCGGCAGTAGAGTTCCTTCCTACGAGGAACCCCTGACTTCATAGGGGGTGGACACCGAAGGTAGGGCTCATCCTCGATCTCTAACAGAATGTGAAATATTGGGGTGAGAAGAGGAGTGAAATGCTCCTTGGGAACCAGCGTTTGAGGCTGGTTATCTGAGCGACAAGATGGCTCGAACTTTCTGGATCATCCTCCAGCAGGTTCGAGGATATTGGCTTCTTGCTGGAACCTTTGTTGGCCTCCCTCCTGGTGGAGTCCGCTTCGTCGGCGCGGATATACTTTTGCGCTCGGCTTAGCAGTTCGGCGTAGGAGCTAGGAGGCTTCTTGTCCAGGGAGTAGGCAAACCTGGAAGGACAGAGCCCTCGCTTCAGGGCTAGAGTGGCCATGGAATCCTCAAGGTTGTACACCTCGAGCGCGGCTTCCTTGAATCGAGCGATGAAGTCCTTTAGGGTTTCGCCGCTCCTTTGCTAGACGGCGAACAGGCTATCAGCCACCCGAGGGATCTTTCAGCATGCATCAAAGTGAGCCAGGAAAGATCGCTCGAGTTGCCTAAAAGAGTTGATACTGCATGGTGGTAAACGGGAATACCACGCACGCGCCGCCTTCCAAAGCGTGACCGGAAAGGCAACACAAAGAAGAGAGTCTGTTGCCCCTGGACTTGCATGAGGATCTTGTAGCTCTCTAGGTGATCCAGGGGATCCGTCATGCCATCGTACGGGTCCAACTGGGGAAGACGAAACCGAGGTGGGATTGGCTCCTCCATAATGCGGCGAGAGAGCGGGGGACGGTGGTCGTTGTCTATCCCATGGGGGTTGGCGATCCAGCGGCTAAGCTCTTCCAACCGTTGATGATACTCATCCAGCCTTGCTCAGCCCGATGAGTGGCCTTCCTATTGGTGTCTTCTTTTGAAGAGTCGAAAGATGAAGATGGAGAAGGCTGCTGGTGCAAGGGATGCACGTGCCTTGGTTCCTTTTCACCACGCCGCCTGTGAGGGCGATCGGAATGGTGGGAAAGAGACCATCGTCGCTTGGAGGTCTCCCGGCGACGAGGCTTCGGAGGCGAGTGGTGGGAGGCCTCAGGAGGGGTCCTGCCCCGATGAGGCTGATTGGCTCCATGACCCTCCATATGTGGCAGAGGGGGTTGAGGTGGTGTAGGCATGGCAGCGGAGCCCTGCTCCTGCAGTCCTCGCACCACTGCCATCAGATCTTGCACCTGATGAGTCAGGGCATCGAGCCGATCGGCCTGGCTAGCCTGCGGTTGCACGGAAGGCGGAATAGGGAGGTTGACCTCCGACTGTTCAGCCCACGGGAGACGTCCTGCGGCCTGGCTGGTGGAAGCCTCCTGTGCACGCGTAACCACCATCTTCTTCCTTGCAGAAGTTGTGGAGTCGCAGAGGGAATGTTCATTTGCTGCTATGCCCCCCTTCCTGGCGCGTCAATCTGTTGCTGCCAAATCACTCCTGGGATGCGTCGGGTGAGAGATGGGCTTCTTGGGCCTTCAGAGGAATGGTTGGGTTGCCTCCTTCAGCCAGAAACCTGCAAGGAAAGTCTCGGGCTGGTGGTTCCGACGGGGACCATCCGACACTTAAGTCAGCAATCTGGAGAGCAGGAATTTTTTATGAGAGAGTAGAGATCAGTCCCCCCGCATTGTAAGCTAGGGTCCCTTTTTATACCTATCCAGGGGTCTCTTTTACCCCTTGTAGTTAGAACTGTTGAGTCCCCTCTTTTGTTAGGATAGGCTTTGTGAATGACAGGCGGGTGCGTTGTTGCTGAGTGGGCGCCGTAAATATCAACTGTATGGAGTGCTGGTAACTGCCCGTGATTTTGGCCATAACAGGCGGGCAAGCCATGCTATAGTTTGTGTTTTAAGTCATTGCACCCGATGTTCGGAGTTGATTCCACAAGAGTAGAGAGCGTGCCAAGATCGAGGCCAAGGCGGGGCCCGAGGCCGAGGCCAAAGCGGGACCCGAGGCCGATGCCGAAGCCGAGGCGGGGCTCGAGGCCAAAACCGAGGTGGGACTCGAAGCCGAGGCCGAAGCGGGGCTCAAAGCTTGTGAGACCGAGGCTGACGCCGGGGCGAGGTCCAAGGCCGAGCCGAATTCGAGGTCGAACTGTGGCCGGAGCCGAAGCCAAGCCGAATCCGAGGCCGAAGTCGAGGCCGAGCCGAATCTGAGGCCGAGGTGAGGCCGGAGCCGAGGCCGAGCCGAATCTGAGGCCGAGGTGAGGCCGGAGCCGAGGCTCCGAGGCCGAAGCGAGGTCAAGCCGAATCCGAGGCCGAGGCAAGGCCGGAGCCGAGGCCGAGCCGAATTTGAGACCGAAGCGAGTCGAGCCGAATCCGAGGCAGAGGCAAGGCCGGAGCTGAGGCCGAGCCGAATTCGAGACCGAAGCGAGGTCGAGCCGAATCCAAGGCCGAAGCAAGGTCGAGGTGAATCCGAGGCCGAGGCGAGGCCGAGGCCGAGCCGAATTCCCGAGCCGAGCCGACCGAGGCCGAGGCCTAAGGCCGAGCCGAATCCGAGCCGAATCCGAGGTCGAGGCGAGGTCGGAGCCAAGGCCGAGCCGAATTCGAGACCGAAGCGAGGCCGGAGCCGAGGCCGAACCGAATTCGAGCTCGAAGCTAGCCGAAATCATTTTGTTCAAAAAGTCGTGCGGGCTGTTATTGTACCGCCTGATTGTGTGATTAGCCACATCAATATCTATCCTTTTTTTTTTTGTAATTTCTGTAACCTATGATTAACTATGATTAAAGAATAAAAAATGACAATTGAATCTAAATTTGTATATAGTCATACAAATATATATATATATATATATTCTATATATTTATATATATATATATATAATATATATAAATAAAATTTGTAAATGTAAAAAAATTAGCAACAAACATTTACGAATTTTATTTAGTGTCTTATTTATATATATATAAATAACGCGAGGGTAGAAATAGAAGGCCATGTTAAGAATATTTAGTATATATATATATATATATATATATATATATTGTATCTTATTTTTAAGTGAATAATAGGATAATAAATTAAAAGAATAATTTTATCATTAAAAAAAGTTATTGCTCAAGATAAATTACCAAATAAACTAATCATCAGACAAGATTTAAAAAAAAAATATTTATTTTAATAGGTTAAGTTATCCGTTCTAGTGAGATTAGTCTTTCCATCGATAAAATTTTATGTTATCCTCTTTTTTAAGAAAACAACTACCTTCCGTCAAATCCAGCCAACCAAACGCACCAAAGGTGGTAGAAATCGGATGCACCGTCAGCACTGCAGAGATCCGTTACTTTTGCAGTTCGGTGTGCAGCACGTGACAGCTGATCATCACGCGTTCGAAGGGATCCGCCAGTGCCGCTTCTTGTTCCGCACCCGCGCGTTTCGGAGTCCCCACTCTTTTCTCTATTTTTTTTATCTATTCGAATCCACGCCACGTGGAGCCCGCCACCACCGCACCCGCCTTGGCTAGGCCTTCTCAGACAGGGCCCACCAGATATTTGAGGGAAAAAAAAAATTCCCAGTGCTTCGCGGGTCCGGAGGTGCGCTCGTTCCGGCTGCAAAACCGCAACTCATTGCGCGAAGACCATCAATTTTTTTTAATTAATATCTCAAGTTCTCCGATTCCACGTATCATCGTCTTCTCACCCATCTCGATGAGCTGAAGTCGATGCCTTTGTGAACAAGCTAGTCCTAAGCCGATTTTTTTTTTTTTTTTAACAAGCGATGATCACATTGCTCTTATGAATCAATTTAGATAAGTTAGAAAATAGGATTTATTGAAATACAATAGGATAAAGATAATCATATTTTCAAAATCAGACACTAGAATGATAAGCCATAGAGGTCGCTATCCAATCAGTTGTAGAGTTGGTTTTCTATAGACATATGATGATCTGAAATCTATGCATCTTTCGCAGATAAACTAGATATCATGAAGCAGAGGATTGGTAGAAACTTGATCCTAGCAGTCCTACCGGAACCATCGGATAACAGTTAGAGAATGATCCCCTTCTATGAAGAGACTATGAACATAAAGGATTCTGATAGCGTAGAAAATGCCAACCCAAGCTGCATGAAGGATTCTAGTAGCGTAAGAAATGCCAACCCAACTGCATTAAGCTCAGCCAATGGGACCGAGGAATCTAAGAGTCCAATTCCCTGCCGCCAACATAGCTCCATTGATCCCGAATAATAAAAGCTGAGCCAGTTAGTCTTCCTCGAAAGCTCCATCAAAGTTGATTTTAGCAAATCCTGAAGGGGGCTCCAAAAAAAAAAAATCATATGCCGGTTTGCTGCCGAGGCAGCAGGGGGACCCAGTGGCCAGAGCTGTCAAAATTATGAGCAGTGCAGTGGACCTTGTATTCAGCAGATAACGATAAGGTTTTCCTCACAATCCTATGGGAGGAGATCATATTATCAATGAAGATAAGCTGATTACGTAATAACCAGATTTGATAGGCTATAGCCACCCAAATAACACCCTGCTACGGGCTGCCCTCTGGATATTACATAGGAAAAGGGTCGCCAAGAACGCATACCCTCCTCTCTGAGATGGTATCCCATCAACTGTCAGATTTATCTCGCTATGAGGCAATTGAAAATAGTATGAGTAGTAGTCTCATCCTTCTAGCCATACACTGGAAAGGTAGTCTGGATGGCCAGTCCCCTTCCAGAAAGTAGGAAGCAGTAGAGAGATAGTTACACACAAGCTTCCAAATAAAAAGCTGAATCTAAGATGGATGGGAAGCTTCCATATCCACGCTGCATCTATTGTATGCTGAGACTATAGTCTATACATCTTCATGAGATCCTTAATCGGAGCACTTGAAAGATATGATCTCTTGCCCGGTAGCCCTTGCCTACCTTGCTATCGATAATTTGACTGTCATGACTTTCGTCTACACGCCATTATGGCATCCCTCAATATGAGCTCTATATGAAAAGGGTTGCACCATGTCCAATAATTAATGTTCATAACATGCGCATGCATATTAAAGTAAGAAAATAATTTTATTTCTAATGCATACATGCATGCGGCATGCACCAATCATCGAAGTGAATTCGCGTTTAACACACCGTGCCTTCGATGCAGCAAGATTTTTTTCTAAGTCTATGATGTAAGAATACATTTAGTTTCATTGGATAATTTTTTATATTTATTTTTTTCATAAGACAACATAAAATTTTATCCTACAAAATATTTAATTTCATTAAAAAAATAACTTATTCTATGATGTTTTTATTTTTATTTTATTAAACTACTATTTTATTTTTTTTTATTTTCAATAATAATTATTTAAAAAATAATTTTTTTAACTAAATAAGAAATATCTTAATTTTTACCTCATTCCTTTGTATGTACCAAATGCAAACTAAGGATGAGATATTAATTGTCACGCCCCAGACCCATAGGTGGATTTAGGGGTGGTAACTCGCAGCATGTCAAACATGCAAGGCATTCAAATATAATCACAACATAAGAATATAGTAATTGCAATACCATTCAAAGTCAAATACATATTTAATACAAGCCCAATCAGATAGGATTTAAAACCCTATGCTAAAATACACAACATCAATATTTGAAGTCACATCAAAATTTGGGCCTTGATAGGAGTCTCATTCTATCCATTTTCCTTGCCATTTCAGTTCTACGGCTCTGAAAAATATTATGAGATTTAAATGAGATTACACTTAGTAAGTAAGCCTACAATAGAGTATTATAGCCAATTTCATATTTTTAGCAAATCAAGTTTTCACATATGGAACATTTGTCAAGCTTTCATATCTCCAATTACATATCAAACACATGCTAAATTTAAGCATATTTGTAAAATAATTTTGAAAGCATAATTATGCAATAATTTCGAAACATGCAATGTAATCAAACCCACTGTATATCCATATGTAATTATCAATTTTTATCTATGTCCCACGGCCTTACACTGTATCCGTAAACACCAACTGATGTATCACTCTTAAATGTCCCCTAAGAGAAAGGTTTTAGTACCAGCATCATACCATATATCATAACCACAACACACCCTACAGATATGTGTCCTCCAAATATTTTTCTTATGGAGATGGATCCCGTGTCTCTTAGCATATCACATCATATCATGTTATAGAAAATCGCGGAGATATGTAGTAACATATTTTTAAGTATTATATTTATATCTTGCATGCAACATATCATGCATCATCACAAGCATAAGCTTCTCACATATGTAGTGGTTTGAACATTAGCAATTGCATATAATTATATCAAATACCAAATGTATTTTGCAAAGTCAAAGTAATCATATCCATCATTAGTCACATACATAAAATTCATTACTTTGAAAATATCAGTAGTTGCAAATAATTAGACCAAATAATGAATTGCATACTCATGGTACTATTTAATAATTTTAAAATAGTCAAATCAAATACCACAATTCCATTCTTTCTCATTTCATAAATTAATACAGCCATATTCCAAAATTTATGTACATATTAAATCATTTATAAAATCATAATAATTGGCTTACTTACCTCAGCACGCTAATCCCAAAATGTAAATAAGTTATTTGGACTTCTGGGTACCTATAGCTTTATTTTACATAATTAAATTTCTTAAAATTGGAATGATAAAGTGTCTCCTAAATCTACCCAGTCTAATCCTGGGCCTAACCTTAGGCTTAAATATCTCCAAGAATAACATCCCAAATGGGAAAATAAAAATTCCCTCGAAAACTAGGATCAAAATTGATTTAATCCATATTTTCTTTTCTCTATTCCCGACCCAATACAAGGCCCAGAAATTTGGCCCAAATGGCCTTATAGTCGGCCCAACTCGGCCCCAAATAGGGTCTCCCTGTTTCTAATTTTCTCCCACTCCCCTGGTTCACCTGAACCAGGGGTGCCCATGCTGGCGACCAAGGTCGCCGCCGGCCATTCCCCGAGAATGCTCGGCCGTCGGCGATCGGCCCAGAGCCAACCACCGCCACAGCCTTCCTCTCTCTCTCTTTCTCCTGCGTGCACCTCACTGTGTTGGTGGCACAGTCAGTCACCACCGACCGGTCGGATCCTCATTGGATGCTCGCCTAACGCCGGTGGAGGCTGCCGCCCGCCTCTTAGGCTTGGCGAGGGAAAGCATACCGTCGGGCCTGACCAATGTGGGAGCCGATTCGGCTCCGCCAAGGAGAAGGGCCGTCATGGCCCTCTCCTCCTCTCTCCCACGCCGATCCCCCATCGGACACCGCTCCTGATGCCGTTGGAGCCGCCAGCCTCAGCTCAAGCCCGGCAAGGCACGGGTATGTTGCCAGGCCTGAACCGAGTTTGTCATTGGAGGAGGGCTGTCATGGCCCTCTCTTTGTCCCTGACTCTCTTTCTTTGGCACGGGTAGAAGGACTTACCGGCTGAAGATTCGGGCAAGGATGAAGGGCACGGTCCGCCAGCATCCTTCTTTAAAGTCGACGAAGAAGGTTAGCAGCCCTTTGGTCAAAGAGATTGGGAACTAGTCGCCATGCTGAAAACTTAAACGTCCGCAGGAACCCGATCGACTGTGAGGGCAGGCGATCTTACGTTTAATTAGCGGGGGTTACATTAACATAGGACCAACTTTATAAATCAAATTATTTTGAACAATAAAACCATTCTATAATATTTTGTACTAATTTATTTGATTTGATTTTAAAGAGTATTAGATTAAAAATAAAGAAATATTGACAATCCCTCTCAACATGAGATGTATACCACACTATAACAACTTAGAGAATCAATCGTTATAACTTTTTGCATACCTTGATTGGGGATGGTAGGCTTTCCAATGCACACGGTGATCATGCGTTATGCAAGCTGGGATTTCTTAACAATAGTCCTATTAATTGTTATCCTATGATATCAATATATAATTTATAATATCGACACATTTTTTTAATTATATATTAAAAAAGGATAAAAATAATACCTTCTAACACCTATATTATTGAAGGAGAGTCTTGAGTGTTAGCGTTTCCTTTTATATGGCCCACGTAGATATATGATTGATTTATCATTTATTTATTCTAAATGATAATTATGATATCTGATTTTATCAAATATTTAAATTTAAGTGATAATGATGATTTAATAAAGCTAATTTCCTATTGGTTCATTTTTTGAAAGTTGTTATCTGATAACCTCTCTTTGATGGAAAGAGAAATTTAACGTATTATCACATTGGTCCTCTCTCTACTATATATATATAGTCTATTTGACCATCAAGAGGATAAGGAAGAGAATTAGGAAAGAGGGAGAAACTCAATTTGTCGTTAATCTATACGCAATCTCTCATTTCTCGTCAACAAATATCAATGGATCAAGATACGCATTCTTGGTTTATGTTTTTATGTAAAAATCATTTATTCTAAGATCTTGGCCATTATTTTATTAAAGAAAATCTTTTAATGGATCTTACATATGGTATTAGAGCCTTGATTAAAGAATTTGATTTTTCATTATGAATCTATCTTTGATTCTTATATATATTTCTTATTATGATTGATGATCAAAATAGCATAGTTCTTTTTGATCTCCACAAACCTGTTCCATAAAGTCGTGGGATTCCGATAACGATTAAAGAAGAAGAGGCTTAATTCTAGCATCTCACGAACGTGAGGCTTTCTCCCTCAACGTTTTTCTCCCTCACGACGTAGAGACTTTACGAAAGGGGCTCGTCTATCCTTGCCTCTCTAATTTTATTCTTTTTTGATCTCTGCCCCATCAAAGCCATAAAAGAGAGAGAACTAGAATTTCTCCGTGAAAGAGATTCATACACACGAATGAAAGAGGTGAAAGGTCTTGGGATGGAATTCCAGCCGGGATAAAATAAAAAAATAATAATAAAAAATCCCAATGGTCCTTCGGTGAAGAGCCCTCTTCACGCACGGGTGAAGAGAGACGGTGGCTCTTCATGCATTCACGCCATCTCTCTTCACCAGAATGTGATGTACGGTGGCTTGGGCTCTTGGGCTTCCCTTGGGCTTGTAAAGAGCATGCACGATGAAAAGGGAGGAAAAGTTTTGGTATAAAAGAAAAATAAAATCAAATAGAGGGGACCTGAGAGACGTATGAGATTCTTGGTAAAGAATATCACAATAAATAAAAAAATGGAGGCGCATTGATGGATCTTGGGAGTCCGCACTCTTTACGCACGAAGCTCTTCCTCTTTTCACGCACGAAAATCATGGAAAGAATGGAATCTCACGGAAGCCAAACAATTTCTTTTCCTCTTGCTCATGGAAGCCATCCTTAACACGTGGGAGTTCTAGTCTTGCGTTAATGAAGAAACTCAAAGGTCTGCACGGAAAGGGAGGGAGAGTTTCAGTACGAAAGAAAAATAAAATAAAATAAAGAATTAAAGTGGCTTGAATCTATAACCAAAAAGATTTAAGACAAACATATTGCCACTTTATCAATTTAATCTTGATAATAAAAGGTGAAAGCCCATATATTTCTCAGCAAGAAGGTTCTTTAAAATTTATGTTTTGCCTTCTAATATTTATGAGATTAATGTTAAAAAAATATTACAGTAAAATTATGTGGGTACATTTAAGTATTTTGTATTCACACATGATATTATCATTAATTAAATTTGATGTCTATATTATGTAATTTGTTAGTCACCAAAGTGGCCAAATTTGAAGGTTTATAGATATCAAATTTAATTAAATAATTTAATTACTCATAATTATGTGATGCTTATAAATGAATGACATAATTGTTTAATTGTTAGAGTATATTGAAGTTCATTGATTATAAATATTTAAGGGTCACCAAAGGTTGACTAGTCATTTATAATTTATGGACATGATGTGGTCAATTAATATGCTTGGTTAGGTATGTTTAGCATATCCAAAGATAGCAAACATATCTAATTTGAGTATATATAATTGCCAAGTATGTAAAATTAAAATTAAGCATCAATTATGTTTACTGTAGTATATTGTTGTATCACCCAAAGGAGAACTTCAATATGCACTTATTGTTTAATTGATGGAGTCTGAATATTTATTTAAATATATTGCTCAAAGCATTAATGTGTGAGCATATTCTATATTTCCTGTTTCTCTTCATTCGCAAGCTATGTCTGTTCAAACTTTTAATGGGCTTAATTTCTCTAAATGGCGCGAACAAGTTCAGTTTCATCTTGGTGTTCTGGATCTTGATTTGGCACTCATAAATGAGAAACCCACTGCTCTTACTGACTCTAACAGTGCTGAACAGAGGTCTTTCCATAAGACTTGGGAAAGATCAAACAGACTTAGCTTGATGTTCATGCGAATGACTGTAGCAAACATCAAGTCCACAATTCTTGTTACTAAAAGTGCTAAGAATTTATGAAGTTTGTGGAAGCACGTTCCCAATCTGACTCTGCTGATAAGTCACTTGCTGGAACATTGATGAGTACTTTAACCAACATTAAGTTTGATGGTTCTCGTACTATGTATGAGCATGTTGTTGAAATGACAAGCATAGCAGCAAGACTAAAGACAATGGGATTGGAAGTGAATGAGAATTTTCTTGTGCAATTCATTATCAATTCCTTGCCTCCTGAGTTGGTCCATTTCACATGAGTTATAACACAATGAAGGATAAGTGGAATGTGAATAAATTGCAAAGTATGCTCATTCAAGAGGAAACAAGACTTAAGAAACATGGAAATCATTCTATTAATCTCATGGGTCATCAAGGAGCTGGAAAGAAATCAAAGAAAGATAAGAAAGGAAAGAGCAAGCAACGATCACTAAATAAATGGATCAACTGCTCAAATCCACAAGAAGGAACAAAAGGATGATAAGTGTCACTTTTGAAAAAAAAGCATGGACACTATCAGAAAGATTGCCTGAAACGTAAGGCAGGTTCGAAAAGAAAGGTAAGCCTACACTTTTGTATGTTTCGAATCAAATCTAACAGAAGTTCCTTATAATACTTGGTGGATTGATACCCACTTATGTTTCTAATACGATGCAGGAATTCCTTACGATCCAAACCATAAACCCAAATGAAAACTTTGTCTCAATGGAAAGAGAGTCAAAGCTCCAGTTGAAGCTATTGGAACTTATCGTTTGATTCTAGACACTGGACATCATTTAGACCTTTTTCAAACACTTTATGTCCCTTCTATTTCTCGTAATTTAGTTTCTTTATCCAAACTTGACTCAGTTGGATATTCTTTTAGATTTAGAAATGGATGTTTCAGTTTGTTTAAACACAATCATCTTATTGGTTCTGGTATTCTTTCTGATGGTTTGTACAAATTTAAGCTTGATAGTCTTTTTGCTGAGACATTGTTAACCTTGCATCATAATGTTGGTACTAAACGTGGTTTAGTGAATGAACAATCAGCTTGCTTGTGGCATAAACGTTTGAGTCATATATCCAAAGAAAAAATTGAGAGATTAGTAAAGAATGAAATCCTTCCTAATTTAGATTTTACTGATCTTGGGATTTGTGTGGATTGTATTAAAGGAAAACACATAAAACAGACAATCAAGAAAAGTGCCACAAGAAGTAAACAGCTCCTTGAAATTATACACACCGATATATATGGGCTTTTGATGTTCCATCTTTTGGTGGAGAAAAGTATTTATTACCTTTATTGATGATTTTTACATTATAGCTATGTCTATTTGTTGCATGAAAAATCTCAATCGATAAATGCTCTAGAAGTATTTATCAATGAGGTTGAAAGACAACTAGATAGAAAAGTAAAAATTATCAGGTCTGACAGAGATGATGAATATTATGGAAAGTATGATGAATCTGAACAATGCCCTGGTCCATTTGCTAAATTCCTTGAAAAGCATGGCATATGTGCTCAATACACAATGCCTGAAACACCAGAACAAAATGGTATTGCAGAAAGGCGTAATCGAACTCTAATGGACATAGTTAGGAGTATGTTAAGCAATTCATCATTACCCTTATTATTATGGATGCATGCTTTAAAGACCGCTATGTATTTGCTAAATAGAGTTCCTAGTAAGGCAGTTCCAAAGACTCCTTTTGAATGTGGACAGGAAGGAAACCCATTTTGAGGCATTTACATGTTTGGGATTGCCCGGCGGAAGTAAGGATTTACAATCCACATGAAAAGAAGTTGGACTCAAGAACAACCAGTGGTTTCTTCATTGGTTATCCAGAAAGATCAAAAGGGTATAAATTTTATTGTCCTAACCATAGTATAAGAATTGTTGAATCTGAAAATGCAAGGTTATTAAGAATAATGAAATTAGTGGGAGTTTGGAACCACATAAAGTGAAATCCAAGAAGTTAAGGTGCAAGTTTCTTCACCTATAACTTCTTCTCAAGTTGTTGTTCCTAGAGTTGTTGAACCTTTTAACAACTTTCAAGAACAACAAATTAATGATCAAATACCACATAATGATGATATTACTAATGAACTTGCAATAAATGAACCCAATAAAGTAGCATTAAGAAGGTCTCAATGACAAAGAAGAACTGTTATTTCTGATGATTATGTAGTTTATCTACAAGAATCAGATTTTGATTTGGGTATTAATGATGATCTAGTTTCTTTTTCACAAGCCATGCAAAGTGCTAATTCATCTAAATGGTTAGATGCCATGCAAGATGAGTTAAAATCAATGGATTACAATGCAGTCTGGGATCTTGTTGAATTGCCTGAAGGTTGTAAAAGAGTTGGGTGTAAATGGGTCTGTAAGACCAAACGCGACTCAAATGGCAATATTGAACGTTGTAAAGCCAGACTTGTTGCCAAAGGTTTTACTCAAAAATATGGCATTGACTACACAGAGACTTTTTTTTCAGTCTCTAAGAAAGACTCATTTAGAATTATTATAGCATTGGTAGCTCATTATGATTTAGAGTTGCATCAAATGGATGTGAAAACCACCTTTCTAAATGGGAGTTTGAATGAAGAGGTTTATATGGACCAACCTGAGGGCTTTTTATTTGAAGAAAAGGAACACATGGTGTGTAAACTGAAGAAGTCAATATACAGACTTAAGCAAGCTTCCCGACAATGGTATCTTAAGTTCAATGATACCATTACATCCTTTAATTTAAAGAAAACACCGTTGATCAGTGTATATATCTGAAGGTCAGTGGGAGCAAAATCATATTTTTGATTCTGTATGTTGATGATATCTTGCTAGCTACTAATGACCTTGGCCTGTATAAGACCAAGAATTTTCTATAAGAACTTTGAAATGAAAGATATGGTGAGGCATCCTATGTGATTGGAATCGAAATATTTTGATAGATCACAAGAATTGTTAGGATTGTCTCAGAAAACATATATTAATAAAGTTCTTGAGAAATTCAACATAAACAAATGTTCTACAAGTGTTGTTCCAATTCAGAAGGGAGATAAATTCAGCCTTATGCAATGTTTAAAGAATGAATTGGAACATAAACAAATGGAACAAATTCCTTATGTTCCTTATGCATAAAGGAATATTCAGACTCAGATTTTGCTGGATGTGTTGATACTAGAAAGTCCACATTTGGCTATTTGTTCCTTTTAGCTGGAGGAGCGATCTCATGGAAAAGTGCGAAGCAGTCCATCATTGCTGCATCCACTATGAAAGCTAAGTTTGTGGCATGCTTTGAGGCTACAATTCATGGTTTATGGCGTAAAACTTTATTTCAGGACTTGGGGTTGTCGACAGTATTGCCAAGCCACTGAAAATTTATTATAACTTCACAGTAGTCTTCTTTTTAAAAACGACAAGTATTCAAAGGGTGCTAAACATATGGAATTGAAATACTTTGCCGTTAAAGAAGAAGTTCAGAAACAAAGAGTGTCAATTGAACATATTAGCACCAATCTCATGATTGTAGATCCGCTGACTAAAGGGTTGCCGCCAAAGACATTTCATGAACATGTCGAAAGAATGGGCATTATTGAAAACCATTAGTGATGTTATGTTTAAAGCTTTAAGTTCTTATGTATTTGACACTCTGAGCTCAATTAATTATTGTTTCTGAATCACTTATGGATCCTGTTTACTTATGCTGGTATATATACATAAATGAATTATGAGAATGTTAACAGGATTCGTCTTTGATAAAGACATTATTGTTAGACCTTATTGCAATTCCCATTATAGGTCATATTAAGTATAGAACTAGTAATGTGATACATGGAAGGGAGTACGTCAAAATAGTAGCATACAACCGCCATGATCCTTATTAGTTTTTTCTTAATGATGATTTCATGTTTGACCAATATTATGAAGGATTTTAGCTTCTGTTATGCGCATTATATTGATTATTAAACCAGTATGTTTAATATCTCACATGGGCCAAGTGGGAGAATGTTAGCATTTCCTTTTATGGCCCACGTAGATATATGATTGATTTATCATTTATTTATTCTAAATGATAATTATGATATCTAATTTTATCAGATATTTAAATTTAAGTGATAATGATGGTTTAATAAAGCTAATTTTCTATTGGTTCATTTTTTGGAAGTTGTTATCTGATAACCTCTCTTTGATGGAAAGAGAAATTTAACGTATTATCAGATTGATCCTCTCTCTCCTATATAGTCTGTTTGACCATCAAGACGGATAAGGAAGAGAATTAGGAAAGAGAGAAAACTCAATCTGTCGTTAATCTATATGCAATCTCTCGTTTCTCGTCAACAAATATCAATGGATCAAGGTACGCATTCTTGGTTTATGTTTTTATGTAAAAATTATTTATTCTAAGATCTTGACCCATTATGTTTATTAAAGAAAATCCTTTAATGGATCTTACATTGAGATCATCCGTGCTTACGAAAATAGTAATTTTTTTTAGCGAAGCATTTCTTCTTCTCAACATGAAAACCTCTATTGGCAAAATATATATATATATATATAACTCAACTCAACTCATATAAGTTTTTTTTTTTTTTTTCGACTACATGAAGCGGTTACATAAATTTGCTTTCTTCGTTATGCTCTATTCAAGATCAAATCGATATTTAAAATTAGATGAGTAGTTGAGTTGAGTTAATGGAAGATGAACCATCTTGAGGTAGTAATTGCAGATTATAACCTTTCTTAAACTAAGCTCACTGCAAAAATGAATTAGTGCGAACACAGGTTGCTAAGCTTGACCAAATCATCCTTGCCACAGGACAAGAATAACTGGAATAGATTATTATTTTGTTCATCTCAGTTTGATTGGAAATATGGTTTGAGGAAGCTTCTTAAAAGAAAAGTGATCAAGATGAGCAAAACCTAGGTGCATAGCCTAGGTACTTGCGCTGTGTTTCTCTATTAAATGTATGCTATTGTTATCATTTTTCTGACGTGTTTAAAAAATATATGTCATTGTTAAATAAAAAATTACACAATAAATAACTAAGAAAGTAAGGAACCGCATATTTAAGCTTTGTCTGCTTAAATATGTTCAGCCGTGTTTAAATTCATCAATTTACATGAAAGCTGAAGATTGATCCAATGACACCCAACTCTGACTGTCACACACTTATTTAATGTATATTTCATCTAATCAATTCTTAAAGGCCACGAAGAACTATAATGCAGTGATTTTATTTTTTTTTTAAAAATATCCTTTTCTTTAGGGATCATTTAGTTCATAGTAATTTATGTTGATAATCTGAGACTATCATATAGATTATTATGCAAAGTAATTAGATATGATAATTTAAACAGTAATATTTGATTTTTAATAAATTAAGATTATCATAAATTAAAGTAATTTAATTTTTATTTAAAAAACAAATATTTAAGATTCCCAAAATATGATGATCTTAAATTATACTTTTAGCATTTATATAAATACTTAATATTATATTTATAATTTATATTAAAAATATTTGTTATTTTGAAATACTATTGTATTTTTATATAATAATATGTAAATATTAAATTATTAATATTTACGAGCTTGCATATTAAATTATTGTGTAATATATTACTTAATATTTATATCTTATATATATTACATATTTATAATATTTATAATATATATTTTATAATCAATTTAAAAAGAATCTTAATTTTCATCATAATATTTCGTATTCCAATAAAAAGAAAAGAGGATTATTTAAAAAATTAAAAAATTATAATAAAATTTAAACAAAATATAGAAATATGATAAACTGATTATTACATTTTATTAGTGTCACTAAGTTTATTACTAGAAATGTAAGATTTTTACTAATATTATATTACTTGGAACCAAAGACTATCTTTAAAATTCTTATCCTTCCTTTCTTCTCATTACCCTCCATGATAACACATGGTAGAAATACTTAAATAAGAAAAAAAATATCTACAATCCATACTCTAATTTTTGATTGACTGAAATTAAGTGGTGTGGATCGTTTCATAAGCATTTTAATCGTTCCAAGAATTAATTTAAGCTAACCAAAGTAAAAGAAATAATTTTGAACCATTCATTACTAAATAGATTAATACATGATTAATCCACTCCAAATAGAAGATCAAAGCCTCGATTAATGCTTGAAGAATTTTTCTAAACGAAACTTCAAAGGCCTCTGATGCTATTTTTATTGAGTGCGATCGATCAAGAAAGGTGGCAGAAGGCAATCATGAACTTGAGCTATGTTTGTATACCTCAGCAAATCACATGCATGGCACCACAGGTGGGGGGGAAAAAGCTTCCATATAAATATATCCTTAAGATAGTGTTTGATAGAAAAAATATTATCCATGGATAAGTGTACGGGATAGAGTTTATCCCATGTTTATCCCTAGGGATATCCCTTGAGTATCTCATTGATCATATAAAATGCAAAAACAAGTAAATCTATGGGATAACTTTTTTTTTTTTACTTTTATATGAAGGGATAACCAGCTATTCCTGCATTCTCTAGGGAATAAATTGAGGAGATATCCCATGGTTAACCATGAATTATCTTTTTGATTAACTTTATTCCCAGCTATTCCTTATAATTATGATTTTTAAAAAAAAAAAAATATCCAGAGAAATATCTCTGTTATCCACTATTTCAAACACTATCTAAAGTTTCTTTGTATTTGTCGGTGCGTAGTTAAATGGTTCCAGCAAAGCTATAGAAGAAGCGAGATTGGTGGAGCGGTCCCCAGTTTCTTGGCACGCGGGGAAAACGGTGGACATTCTCGAAGAACAAAAGGCTGGTCGATCCAAACAAAGAAGCCGGCATGTTTATGAATCACCGATGCTTTTGGACTTTTGGAGTTTGGCTCGTTTGTGGTGGGATTGTTTTCATAAAAAATTATTTAGAGACGGTGACAGGTTCCTGCCTTGGCCGTGGGGCGTGGGAGGCCATCAATGGGGTTGGTAGACATCCAACTAATGTTATTGCTGCTTTATTTGTTGGCCAGAGATTTGGATGGTTAAAGCTTGTAATGCCTTCTAATAGTTTCATATCAAAAAATTAAAATTAATTGAATAATTTATAATAATAAAAAATAAGTATCAATTAAATTTTTTTTGGAACTGTGATGACTCAAGTTGTATGAATCTTTTTCATCTTACTTTCTTGTAATAAAACGGATTCATGAATTTGCAAGCCCAGATTATTACAATATGGTATCAGACCGAAAATGCAGAAACTAAGTGCCATACAGGGCAAAGTGCTATATCCATGAAGGATAGAGTTGCTATCTCTAGAATCTTGCTGCCTGATGGTTGCGATCATGTGCTCCTAGCTATAAGAATGTTCCCTATAAAAGGGTAGATTGTGATGCCCCTCCCAATAGTCCTATATCGGAAAATTGGAAGTTGGTTGTATGGTTTATAATCAGTTAAGGAAGATGGATAAGTATCAATATTTGGATCCTTTTTGAACTGTGGTAGCCCAAGTTTGTGTGGACCTTATCGTTACAGAGCTTACCAAATTCTAAATTTATTATTTAGTATTTGTTTGATTTTTTTTAAAAAAATTATGAGAAAAAAAAAGAAGAGAATGAAAAAATAGGTATCATCTTTATAATGCTATGAGTCCATTTGCGGGTCTAACTAATCTCTTAGTGAATCTAAACTACGTGGTCTTAAAAACTCGAGTAAAAAAAGTTAATTGATGGAATTATTTTTGAAGTATTATAATCTTTCTTTTTATAATGCGATATTCTTCTTGCACGCCATAAAATAGCTAGCATTTATCCTAAACTACCGTCTCATGGATAACCTTTTTCTTTTATCCATTAATTTTCTTGGAACGATTCTGATACTATTTATAACGTCACTAATCTAATTAACCTGTTAGGAGGTTAAAATCATATGGTCCCAAACTCGAATGGAAGAAGTTAATTGGTAGTAGATAAACTTGAGTTATACTTCAAACATTTCTTTTTTACCCGACATAAGATTATTTTTGGGTATTACAACATGTGATATTTATTTTTTGATGGAAGAAAAAAAATAGCATGGACCTTCCATTCAATTTTTCCTCTTTTCTCAAACCAAATATGAGAATATTATGAAAATTGTTTTTCTTTTCCTTCCCCTCAACCAAACAAGAGGTAAGTGGTTTAATGTTAGATATAGGTTAAATCAAAATTTTATCAATTCAAACTTTACTTAGTTAATAAATAGGTTATTACTTAGTTAATAAATAGTTTAGAGATTCATATATGAATCCCTTTTTTTTTATTAAATAGGTAGCATAATTAACTCATTTATTAGATAGAGGTTTTTAATTGCATAAGTTGAACATGTTATAAACAGGTTAAATATGTCATATCATGGATTAAAAGAGATTAAATAGCACAAAGGTTTAAAACCCAACTTAACCCATTTAATAAATGAACATAAATTAGTTGGTACATTTATGACCTAAATATATCTAGGTCAAATTTAAAATTGCATAGCCCATTGATTATAGGTTGAGCTGGTGAGTTGACTCATAAATTATCACCCTATATATGTGCTTTGATTAAGTTATTTTCTTTATATTCTTTTTAAACATTAAAGAGAGATAAAGATGAGTTTAAGATAAAACATGGGGTTACTGTTCAGCTAGAAGCTTATCAGCCTTTTAAGCTTTAATCTTGTAAAAGAACTATCTAGAATTTCAGGTTAGCTCATGCACACTCTTATGCCACTATGGCACCATCAAATTAGTCAATATCAGAGGTTTCTCAAAATGATTACATGGGTTAAATGTTACCAATATCCCTGCATGCTTAGGGGTCTTATTTCTCCATTATAACTCGTCTCTCTCACTCTCCTCCCTCTATCATTTGGTTTTTTTTCTTTTTCTTCTTAATTAAAATCGTTTGAGATATGAGGAACAACTTATGCTTTGGATGTTAAAATACTTGGCCATTTTATCTTGTATAATGTTAATTATTTTACGATTGATCAATGACATAGATTGCAAGTATTTAACTTAGATCAATCAATCTCATTAAGCCTTGCTTGAAGTAGAAAGCTCTTTAATACACAGAGGACAAAGGAAGAGCTTTCCAATTATTACGAGAAAGGCCTTTCCAACTAATGAATTAGGTGCAACTGAGCATTAACTTTTAATATGAATGATATTTATTTGTGAAAAAGACAACAGCCAAGAACAATATTTATTAGTATTAAAACTATTCTCTTCGCAAATTTATTTGCAATAAATACATCCCCTCTTATGTAATGTCCTATTTGCATTGGTTAATTGGATAAAAGATTCAAAAAAAATATTATGACTTGAGTTAGATATAAAAAAAATGATTTTAAGACATTGTTAGTGTTGAGTAGAACTTCTCCAACTCAGAACTAATATTAATATCATTTATTAGTAGTATCTTGATTAGTATTCTTTGGGTATCCTCAAACATAACTTTATATATATATATATATATATATATATATATATATATATATATATATGCAATTAATATATAATAAACTTAGGGGAGATCAAACAAACTTAATTAGATACATTATGTCAAAGCAAACAATAAAAACAAGACTTTATAAATCATCCAAACTTAATCAATTTGTCTTTGCTTGTTCAAAAATCATTGATTAAAGCAAATCTAAACTAACCTTAGTAAGAGAAAAAAATAGAAATAAAATTGTAGTAAGGGTTTATATATCAAGCTTAATTTTAAAATATATCTAGGGCAAATGTATGTATATTCGTTAGTATTATATGTAAAATAATGATTACTTCTTCATATATTATATAACTAAAGTTATTTTTTAAATTTGCCATACACTTCCAAGCTTTATACTTATTTTCTATTATTAAGGTCTTATAATTTTGTAATGACATTCGATTATTATATTAATCAAATTGACACAAATTAGGTAAACTCTATCCTAATATTATTCCATCAAAGTAAGCCTTAAGCATCACCTTACATAGGATACTATAGCATATTCACACTCAAACCAACTAAATGATATGGTATACCTATGAACCTAGACCCACCATTGGTAGACCAAGCACATTTTCCTAGAAATGTTAGATTAAAGTTAAAATCAAGACCTTACCGTAAAAGGGGGAAAAAAAGGGAGGGGGTCAAAATCAACACCAAATGCCAATCCTAGGTGAATCCAAGCTCAATCAACAAATCTATGCCAATGACTGCATCAAATTCCACAGTTGATTTGTTAGGCCATAGCTTGCTTGATAATACTCGATTAGAATTCATGACTTTTTTTTATTTCGAAAGCTGAGCTCAGAGAACATAGACTGACATTATGAGAGCGATTCAATAGCTACAAGTTCAAAGATCCTCATCGAGGAGACTATTCTATCATTATTGGATAGATTCAGAATGGAATGGATCGTGACGATGTCCATCCTTTTTTTTTTCTGATATCTGGCAGCTTTTGTAGGATCCGACGGTTATCATAGTCCATCATGTTTATCGATAGGCAAATTGTGAAGCCGACTAGGTTGCCTTCTATGTAGCTCAATAGTTTACTGATTGGACTTGATCTTAAGAAAATAAAATTTTCTTTTCTTTTGTATATTTTTTTTTTGAACTTTTAAACTGTTCTTATTAGAATTGTATGTCAAAATTGTATGACTGCTAGTCTATATTAAAAAAAAATAGTGTATTAAAATTCCAGATAATTGCCTTGGTGTTGCAATTAGCCAGTGCAAAATTTGAACCCAGTCACCCAAAATCAATGAGGCAAGGATGGAAGACTTCTCACCGACGGTAACCGCAGCAAGCTTAGCCGAGGCCCTCTCCTCCCCTTCTCCCTCCGCCATCAACGCCATCCCAACGTCGTAAAAAAAAAAAAAAAAAAAAATCCACTTTTTGTTTTAAAAACTTGACCGACGATACCAACACCGTCTTCCCTGCTCCACTCCACAACAAATCGGAAGAATAACATGTTAGTCCCGTAGTTTTGCTCCACCTGGACTTTGGAAAACGTGCAATAGTTTTGGAAGTCCCCATGGCAAATATTTAAAGTGGATTTTTATGCTTGCTGAGATAATATCAGTACCATATTTGGCAAAAGCTTGGTGGGTCATCATTGGAGGCTCGCCCGTCCGTTCCGCTTCGCCACGTGGCAGCCATTATCGGTCCGACGTGGACCAGGGAGTGCGGCATTTAGCGCGCGGAAGGGAGCGAGCGAGAGAGCGAGAGCGCGTCCGAGTGAAGCTCTCTGCATTCTGCGTTACTGACGGCGAGACGAGAAGAGAGGGGAAGAGAGAAGATTTAAACCTCCGTTTGGCCCTCTCCCTTCATTTCGAAACACCGCGGCTGAGGGCGAGATCTGGCGTCTCGATCGGTCCCAGCCGCGCCGCCGATCGCTTCTTTCATGTTTGAATTGGTTGCTTCTTGAATTGAGGTGCTGGGTTTGGAGGTTTGGGGGGGAGGAGGAGGAGGAGGGGAGTGGGGGTGGCCGGATCCGGGGATCGGATCTAGGGTTTTCCGGAGGGAGCAGGGGGCCTTCGGATGAGGACAAAATGTTCCAGTCATCGCTGACGACGATGAAATGGTCCTCATTGCTTAAGGACATCAAAGAGAGGGTCGGCTTCACCGAGGCCCAGTCCCAGCCGTCCCCCTCGTTTGCTCTTGGACGTGCTGCCTCCGGGACTTTTGAATTTGGAACCCCGGAAGCCTCGCCGCCACGACATGGCTTCCTGGTTTCATCCCCTTCCAGGTCCACGCCTTCTCTTTCTCTATCCGCCTTTAAGTTTTCATTTTTCTAGAGTTTTACGCGCGTGTTCTGTTAGCTGCGTCTGATTGTTAACTTTGTGCATCTTGGTTCCGTAAACACGTGTTGCTTGACTTAGGTAGTGTTTGATAGCCCAAAAGCTATCTTTGGATAAATGTACGGGATAGCATTTATCCAAGGGATAGCTTAGGGAATAAGCATTTTTTTAAAATTACAAATCTGCCATCAAGGATAACTTTAGTTGTTCCTGGATTCTCTAAGGTAGTGTTTGATAGGAAAAATGTTATCCATGGATAAGTGTACGGGATAGAGTTTATCCCCTGGCTATCCCTAGGGATATCCCTTGGCTATCCCATTGATCATATCAAATGCAAAAAGGTAAATCCATGGGATAACCTTTTTTTACTCTTATTTGGAGGGATAACCAACTATTCCTGCATTCTCTAGGGAATAAATTGAGGGGATATCCCATGGTTAACCATGGATTATCCCTTTGGTTAACTTTATTCCCTGCTATCCTTTATAGTTATGGCTTTTGAGAATAAGAGGGGATATCCAGAGGATATCCCCTCTTATCCCCTATTTCAAACACTACCTAAGGAATAAGTTCAGGGGATAACCCATGGTTAACCTCCCCTCTGGTTAAATTTTTTAGACCTATCCCTTCTAGCTATAGCATTTGGGAATAAGGAGGGATATTTAGGGGATATCCTTCCTTATCATCTATATCAAACACTGCCTTAACACCAGGAGAGAGAGTGTGAGAGAGAATTTTTCTGGTCCAGAATTATGAAGTAGTGGCAAAAATGAAACTTATTTCTTTTTTTGGTTTTTGTGGCAGAAACTTGGATAGAAAATACTAGAATTTGCATTATAAAATTCCAAGTTTTACAGCTCAGACTTCTATGTTATGCAACGGGAATCAGTTTGACAGGTCGGGGATGCAACGCCTGACAAGACATTTTGTTTTCTACGTTTACTTCATTTACCTACTTGCAGTGGACACACTAAGACATGTGATGGCTAGAGGTATATAATAGATATTTGAGTACTTATGCAACGTGGAGCAATTGATTTTCTAACTTCTGGTTGATATCAGAAGCAGAATGGATCCTTTATGTTGGATTTGTTGCAAATACATGAATAGGAATAGTTGTGCATAGTGTTGTTTGGGAGGTCTAATTAAGAGTCAAATGTATGAGCTATCTTTTTTTTTTTCCTCCTCTGAAGAAAAGAAAGGGAAAAAGAACCAATTAGGAAATTGATGCGATTACATGCTTGGATGTATGATTGGCTTGGTCATACTTTACCAATTGCATGGCGCAGCTGGTGAAGTGCCTTGGTTTTGCCTTAGATTTGGTAGGCAATGTTACAACTGAAATGTGTAAAGTCATGAAAAATACAATGTATGAAGGGTTTACAATATGTGGACCTAAAGTCTTTGTTTTTCATGAAAAGGTTCATATCCATACATGACCAAAATGTAAAAATCTGTTATGAGACTCATCCATCATCCTTCTATGATTTACGGTCTATAATTCAGTTAGTTCCATAGATCAAATTACAGTTCAAATACATTCTACTTATATCTCTTCATTTCTTAATCCTTATTGTCTTTCATTTATATTCCCCCCCACATCTTGATATATTGATCTGGTTCCTATGCGGAAACCCTCTCTGGAAGGGTTCTACCAGTTCTTGTTGCCAAGTTAGCAACTTGTCACTTGAACTTGTACTGGCATGTTTATGTAAGTGCCATTTTTTGGTGCTTATAGGTTAGCACCATCCTTATATGACTCCTTAGAATGTCGGCAAGATGGTATTCTTAGCTTAGTCCTGGTCAAGCTAATCGAGGATATTGGTGGACATTTTTGGTCTTGAACATTCTTTTCATAGCCTTTGGACCCTCTATCATCTAGTAAATGTTTTATGAAGTTCTTGATGTTGCCTATCTTAAGCATTCCCCATTAAAAAAAGAAAATCCTAATTTCTGCAGTTGTTTGTTCCTTCTTGTCCGATCTTAAACCATGGAATCAGCAAGGAAAGTTTGTCTTCCCATCACATATGGTTAAAATTTATGTAAAGCCCCTTTTAACCCCAAGAAGTTGGCTTTAAATGATAGATGATTGATGTCTAGTTGGCTGTAGTCATAAAGGTTGTCAAATGATGACCATACCTTGATCCATATAGCTGACCTTGTAGATTGGACAATGGTTTCTGGTTTCAAGGTATCACATTAATATATTTTACTCACAAATTATCAAAGCTTCTTAAAGATCCATTAACATACTCTGTAGCTCTATGATGGCATCAAGGCCAATGTAATTATTGACCAATGTAATTATTGACCAACTTTTATTGTTTTCTGCTATTGAAATCAAAAAGCTTTGCTTAAAATGATTTTAAAAGAGTGGCATATTGTTGGAACTTTTTCGCCATTATCTTTTTTTAGGAGTTCTCCTTCCATCCCTCTCCATTTTTGATTGTCCCCTTACATTGGGTATTATTTCTCATACACTGGTTTATTGTTGATTTTTTTTTTATGTGCATGACATTACATTATTTATAGAGAATTCTTTCTTTTTTTTTAAATAAATGCAGAGGCAAACATGAATTGGAATTGGAATTTAAGAAGTTCTGGGAAGAATTCCGCTCTTCTAGATCTGAGAAGGTCTTTTAATACTTGATCATGTTCTCACAGTATTATCACTTTAATAATGCTTGTAGTTCTCTTTGATATTTGCTACCATATAGATGCTTATGCTGCGGTTTTTTCCATGCAGGAGAAAGAAATAGCCTTCAATATGGTGGTAGACATCTTTTGTAGATTAGTTAAGCAGCGGTCTAATGTAGCTGAGTTAGTTACCAAGTATGAACTCACTTCTTCTCATATTTTAGCTGCTGAATCTTTAAATATTTATGTTTCCTTGTATGCTGATATCAATTAGTTATGGTGGATGCATATAAGTTTTTATAAAGACATAATTAACTCTTTACATGTGTATTATTTTTCTTAAGACATCTTTTACCTCCAATCAATAATAAACTTTTTATACACTATAAGCAGATCTGTAGGTAGATTGTTGGTTCTATTCATATTAATGTACAAGAAACTATTATCAACAGTAGGTATGAGTGATGTAATGAAGTTATAATTTTTTTCATTTCTTAAAGTACATAGTCTTGGTAGCATTCAGTTTGGACCTTTTTCTTTGAGTTAAAAAGGGGATACTTATTCTTGGATGATAAGTGTAGACTCAGGGAAAAGTCATCTTAAAACTGAACATGAATCTTTGCCACTTTTTAGAAAATTGAAATCATTTTTAAAGTTCAAGAAAAATATGGTTATTCCTAGACATAAAAAAGACTTTTTGGGCTTTTTGAGAGATTTTTAAGGGGGTAAGAGGAGAAAAGCCTTTATATAATACATTGAGAATTTCAATTAGTAGATTTGAAAGATTCTAAGCTCAGATTTACTAGATATTATCTTAAATTGTTGGGCATTTTGATTCAACTAATTGTTGCTTTATTTTTCAAAGTGCACAATTCTAATAAAATACGTGTCACAAATTTCCCAGATGGCCCTAGGTTTACTCTTTTATTGGCCTAGGCTAGACAACAAGGCGGCAAAAGGTGTGCCTTAAGTACTTTATAAATTATCCTTTTGTATATAGCCATATAGTTGATAAAAAGCATATCAGGGAACATCATATTGATAAATATCAAGGTTGACAACTACTTAAGTTACACAATAATGAAATCTTTGATTTAATTATTATATAGTAATTTTCTATTAAATAATTTGAAGTATTTGCAGATTCTCAAGAAAACAATATGTTAAATCATCAGTTAGCATCTAAGAGAACACATTATAAACAACTCGATTTCTCTCTCTTAAAGTCGATATTATTTCAATTAAAAAGAAAATTAGTTAAAAGATTCAGTGCCTTCAATAAATCCATCAACAAGGTTCCTACTGAAGTCAAAGTCAGAGCACCTAGAGGGCTAGGTTCTTGCCTAGGTGCCAACCTGATTGACTTGCCTACAACCCTGGAAAGTGCTAGGAGCCTAGCTGGTAGGGTTGCCCAAATGCCTAGGCAGGATGATATAGAGTTTTCCAAGTGCAGTGGTGATCTTGATGCATTGCTACATACTGCATTATATGATGGTGATCATTATGTTTAGTTCATATGGATAGATATTTAATAACTAAATTGCTATCAACTAGTCAAATGCAGTGATATTCTTAAACATTTTTATGAGATTTGATGTAATTTTATGGTTATTCATGCTTACATACTTTCAATTTTTGCTATAGCTTTACTGATTTTAAGATAAATTTTCTTGCCCAACTTGTTTTTGTGAAAAAGGACACACTATGTAAACTAATGAACATGAATGCTTGCAAATAGAACAACTTCTTCTTCACCATTATTTACTACTTGATATGATGGTGATCACTGTTTAGTTAATATTTTGCAGTGTCATGTAATCAAGGTACCAACTGTACCGTACATGTAAGGTATAGGTATAGAACCAAGATTCAATTTGGTCCATACTAATCCATATCTCTTGATATTGAGTGGTTAAGAGTGATAAAAGAATGACACCCTGTTTCAGTACAGGTGCATACTTTATCGTATCGATCCATATCATATCGAGCCATTAATGTACCGATACAAGTCTAGGTATCAATTTTATGGATCTTGCATATAATTGCATGATGCTTCTGTATATATTTATGTGGCTAGATATTTATTAACTAAATTTCTATCAACTAATCAAACGTAACATTATTCTTAAACATTTTAATGAGTTTTTGATAGATTTTTATGGTTATATACTTTCACTTCTTGCTCTTATCTTTACTGATTTTAAGATCACTTTTCTTCCTTAAGCTGTTTTGGTGCAAAAAGATATGTTTCATGCACATAGTAATAATAATATCAAAGATATGTTACGTTGTTGTCATCATCGTCATTGTAATAATAGCAGCGGCAGTGGTAGAAATAGTAGCAGTAGTAACTGTCTGCTGTATTTGATGTTACCTCCAATTACCTCCAATATTTTTGCTATGGTAGCCTATAAACCTAAAGCTATGGTATAGATAAAAATTAAATGCTAATCTAATGCAATGATACAAATAAAAACTAAGTACTAATCTAATGTAATGATATAGATAAAAACTAAGTACTAATCTATAAACCACTACTTAATATAATATTTGTACATTCTGATATTTGGTCCATTATAAATATTGTGAAGTAATTTACCTTCCTTTTTTTTGGCTATTAACTACAAATATGCCCTTGAGCTTTTCTATTGAGGAGGGCAAGATTTGTGCTCCAAATTAATGCAGCAATCTTTCTTCATGATATTTATACTCCTAATTGATGCTGCAATATCTCTTCTTGTTTGTAGTGGAGGTCATGTTTGTTTTGTTGCCTTGAACTATGTTGTCAGTACCATAGGAGCCTTACTCATTTTCATTATACGGTGAATTTTTATCCTCAAAATCTCATTCACATATTTTATACACAGCTATGGGATTCTGTTACTCTGACAGATATGATTATTAGATTGAAGAGAAGGGCTTTTATTAAATTAGGCATAACCACATAAGTAATCCATTCGGAAGTTTTCAAAATAATGAATCAGTTCTTAAAAGCAAACTTATTATAAAGACAGAAGTCAACTATTTTTAACCATTTAAATTCAGGGTGCTACTTGAATTAGGTTAACAAACTCAATCTGACTTTATATACAAAATTCTGCACCATAAGCTTGTGCTTAGTTGGAAATTTGGCAGGAAAAAGTTCCCAGGGCATAAAATTTTGGGGTGACTGCTTTCAATGAAACTAATTGTAGTGTCATTCAGTAATCATCAAGTTTACTATGAGATGAGCTAACTAAACTCTTGTTTTGATGGCAGGTTAGTTGAAGCACACATTTTTGCTTTTGTTGTTGGAAGGGCCTTTGTAACAGATGTGGAGAAGTTGAGAATCTATAGCAATGGAAGATCCTTGGGTGTCATTGATGTTATCAGTTTTTTTTCAGGAGTTACAAAGGTCTTCTCTTCCACCACCTTCTGTTTGACTGTATTTTCCAAACGTTATAGAGCTTTCTATAATGATAAGGTCTTTACTCATAAGTTTTTGCCTATCCTGCAGGATGGCATCAGGTCTGGTTCAAATTTATTATTTGCAGTCGAAATTTTGGTGACAGTGGTATGACTTATTTCTTTTATTAATTTGAAGAGTGTTTTTTTAATGGTTCTACTTGTTAGGAAAAGTTGGGCTTATAATCTGCTTCATCATATTGCTCAATCATATTGTTTAATTTCAAAATAACCAGTGTGTTTTAAAATGTGATTTATGTGGCTGCGTGCAGATGCCACTTGATGACCACATCAGGCATCTACATAGGCCCAAGTTGCTTTCATGTGCAGCCTATCCATGCCAATTGTGATGACAATGCCTTGTCTGATCAGTAAATTCTTAAAGGAAGTTTTGACTTTTGAGCGCCTTTTTAAGATTACTAACTCAAGTATTATGTCTTTTTTGTTAAGTGGGTACTTCAGCCTAGTTGTGAACCATGCGTCCTTCTTGTTTGTTTTTTGATTGTGCATGGTTTGAAAAATCACAGATTTGTTTATTGTGTTAGCATAGCTGGAATTTGGACACAATTTGTAGGTACATATTGTTATTGTTTAAGCTTAAGATGCCATACTATATGAAAGTAGACTGTCAGATAAGCATGAAAGTCTATATTTCAATTTTCCTTCTACATATATATTTATGAATTTTATTTTAAATGTTTTAAAATGCCAAACACATAGGCCCCACGTATACCTTAGGTTCAAAGTCCGCCGTCTTGGTATATTATTGGTTTGCATTTCCTCACTGTCGCATTTTTTGTTGGCATCAGCTTCTTCCAATGCCATATTTGATTCTATGGCATGGGAGAAATTGTACTTTGCACCAAACCCCATACCAATGTCATATTGGTATAGTGTTAGTACACTCGGTGTGCAGATCAGTTCAGTGTGCCAAGATTTGGTACACATCGGTATTGAGTCTTGGTTCAATGTCAGTATGGTTTGGTATGCTTAGCATGGGACAATACGTATTGGTATAACGTATCATACTCCAGTTGCATATGCACTATGCTGTACCTTCACTACTGATATAATGCAGCTGCTTTTCAAAACCTTGAAAATAACAAAAAATACAAAAGAAACATTTTTCCTAGTCTCTGCATCATTTTTTTTAAAGTATGGATCTGTTGGGAATTTAAAATATTTTTCTGGAACATGCAGCAGCTCCCTGATATTTAAAGGAGGTACACATCCTGATTTCTGTTGCACCAAGTACAGTTGTAAACAAATGGTACAAGTTCCATTAGGTGCTACTGCAGCACAGCTCATATGAGGCTGCATTATTGTGTATGGATGTGCGCTCTAATATGCCATTTGTCTTTGGCTTTCAATTTTTCTTTAGGGTGTTGTAGTTAAATGATACATGCAGCAGATCGGTCACTATTGACACATTCTGGATGCCCAAACACAGCTGCATGAATGTCTCATGTGCAGGGTTTTGTCAAACCACAGTCCAGGTTGTACTGGCATGTTTGACTTCTGTTGTATCTAAAGCAAATATTCTGAGCACCATTCAAGAGATATCAGATTATTACGTAAAACTTTAAATATGAATGAGGGCAGCCAGTTAATTAGCAATTTCAGAAATATCTTTTAGATGTTTGTTGATTGTTGTTGCTTTATAACTGGTAGTGGCTCCAATGTAGTCTCAAAAATTGATGTCCTGATGGTTGTCTGAAAAGTGAATGAGTGTGAATGTAATGCTAATTTGCCTCTTGATTTATTTTTTCCTGCAATAAATTAGAATCTGAATGGATGGATCTCTTTATCATTTTTGATACTTCATTTTCCGGTTTGGAATTTGGTTCCAGTGACTTGTATATGTGGTTTGACTGGTCAAAGTTCCATGGAGAAAAGAATATGGTCCAGCAACTCATGTATTAAGAATTGACCTCTCTAGTGGCACAAGTTACAATTAAAACAGTCATAGATACCACATTAGTTGCATGAGCACTACCTCCCACAAACAAGCACACAAATGAGGAAAAATAAATTAATATTACAATCTTCTTTGATCTGCAGCAAATTGATAAGCAACATCTATTGGATTCTGGTATTCTATGTTGTCTTATTCATATCCTCAATGCCCTTCTGAACTCTGATCAATCCAATCAAGGAACATCTGGGTCAAGCCCACAACAATCATATTCAAGTGAAAAGATTATGGATGGTGACACCATGCAAGTACAGCGGCTTGAGGTAAAGTTGCCTCTGTGACCATTTATACTCAGATGGTTCTGATATGTTCTTTGAAGTTATTGTGATTAGTAGGCTGTGTCAACTGTTTTAGGAAAAATACTTTAGCTCTCTGCTGATTTAATATTATGTTATTTTGAATTTATTGGGTTCTTGAGTACTAGTGGATGTTCTCATGATGTTTTTGAACTTTGCTGGAGCATCAACTATTATATGAACAAATCTGAACTCTGAAGCCTCATGATGCTTAGGGTTTGTAAGGTCCTCGTTTATTGTTGGGTGAACTTTTTGACAAGATGGTCTGGTATTTCATCTTGTTCACCTTATCATGAGACATTTTACTTTGTGAAAAGCTTAATGTGCCTCTATTATTAAATGAAGCCTGATTGTGATTCCACTTTTATTTTTTGAGGCACTGTCTACTAATTCAATCTACTAGTTGAAGTTATGGTTCTACCATGGACTGCATTGAATACGAAAGTATTGCTAATCAAGGCCTGCCGTTCCAACCGTACTAGTAAGGCACCAATAAGTTACTAATGTTTGATTTTCTATGAACCAAATTGGTCCAAACAAGCAGATCACTCCATACCATCTGGTATCGGCTTGTGTCATCCTGTTTCATATGACCAGAAGTGAGAAAGTATTGGTGCCACTTGGTATGGGATGTGTATCATACCCGACCATGCTATACTACTAATGCACAAATATAGTTCTCAATATTGATTTTGTGGAGCTGGCTGCTAATGCTCTCTAGTCCCAACACCTTGTTTTTCTTTTTCTCTAACAAAGAAGGCCAATTTCAAAGTTATTTGGTTTGCTTTGTCACATCTATCACATATTGTGGAAGTATAGGTTACCTCAATGCTAAGCTGTTAGGGCTGCATATTTGAAAGTGGTCCACTTTTTGGGCATGCACATTCTTTGATGTTTGTCAAAGCCTTAAATGGTTGGCGGTATCATTTTGGGTAAAACTCATCAGTTCTTGTTAAATAAATTTGGGATGTATATGCTTGGAAGTTTTTCAAAGCCTTATGTAAGTCATACTATAAGAAGTAGCCTTTGTATTAGGACTTGTATCTGATTCTTTTTTTTTTTCCAAAATTTTGTTTTGTCATTTTCTGTTTTCTGAGCTTTTTTGGATTTAAAGGTTTGATCCTTGCTTGGATGCTTGCAGATGTTCGCTTAATGAAAGTTGATTTATATATTTACTCTTCTTTCAGAATAATTAGTCAGCTTGGTTCTATTTCCTTGAGATATAATATCTTCAAAATAGGTTTCACATGGTGATGTGAGTATGGTTGTTAGGCATCCATTGGGGTGGGAGGGAGCCAGGATTTGCACCCAAATATTACTGGTGCAGAATATGTGGTGGGTCTTTCGTCAAAATTTAAAGAATCATTCATGATTTACATAACCTAAAATTCCAAAAAAAAATAAAAACATTTTGCGAATTTCCTCACCTATGGATAGTTTAATGGTAAGATATTACTTGGTTTGATTTATGATCAAGAAGTTTGTATACATAATTTTGGTCCACATGTGTTTTTTTTTTATAAAAAAAAGTGTAGATCATGATTAGCTGTTTAGATTTTCACTCTATATGGCAAAACTTCCATTTTGTCATCTTAGTGCTAAGAGCACTCTGTTTAGTTTCCATTTGATGCATGCATAAGGAACAAGGATTTAAGTGCTAGTGGAAGCATTGCCTGCGTTATATGTTATGGTGTCACTCTTTGGCATTTTCCTCATCTCTATTTTCTTACAGAAACACTGCTTGTTAAGTAGGTCCTAGCATATCAAGCAGAGTCATGAGATTTTTGGGCATCTTAGAACTGCTGATATTTTGGGAACCGAGTTTCAGTCCATGCCCTTGCATTTTAGTGCTTCTTTGGCCACTAATGGAATGGGGGATTGAGTGTATATGTGTATCGAATGAGATGACACTTACGTGAAGAATGTGTTAATAAATATAGAATCGGCAGTGGCACAAGCCAGGTGCTGTCAAGTTCTGATAAATTTTCTAGGAAAAAAAAATCATAAGAAACTCAATCTTAAACGAGTAGCATCATATGTATTGATGTGTTTTATGGTGCCATGAAACATGGTTCAGCTCATATTTTGACATGTACTCCTCTTATACAACCTGGATTGGGAGAAAAAAAATGTGGATTGCCTGGAGGAAGCTGTCTGGCTATATTTAAGAGAATTTGTGAAAGGAAGTTTAAAAAAGGGCCACACTGCCATAGCTTATTTAATTACTGCCAAAGACTAAATCTCAGTACATTGAGGACTTCAAAGATGTAAACTTTGTGCCAGGAGGTTTAAATAACGTGATTTATCTCATCCATTTGGCATGATGGCTGTTGATATTGTCTAAATTTCTGGCATTCGACATTTACAGATCACTTTTGTAACTGACTTCACATAATTAGAGTCTCTGTATTTAGTCTTATCAACATGAAAACTCTCTGCAAATTACTATTTGCTTTTGCAATTTGGTCCTTGATTTGGTTCTACTGGAATCATTTTATTAGTCTTCCATTTCTTCTCACATCCACTGATGTAGATCTGCATGCACGCTCATTCTTTGTAGACAGTTATTGTGTGACATGAGTTTGACTTACCTCTAGTCTTTGCTTTCCGCACAGATTGAGGGAACCATAGTGCATATTATGAAAGCATTAGCAAGCCATCCTTCAGCTGCTCTGAATTTGATAGAAGACGATTCACTTCAGCTTCTGTTTCATATGGTTGCAAATGGTTCTTTGAATGTATTTGCTCAGTTTAAAGAGGGCCTTGTTCCTTTGCACACCATTCAACTTCATCGACATGCAATGCAGGTTTTTAATTTTACAAATATTTAACAGCATATTCTTTGATTTAACAAGAAACTCGAATCACATCTCAACTTTCTAATACATTTCATTTTTGTGAGACAGATACTCAATGTTCTTCTTGTCAATGACAATGGAAGCACAGCAAAATATATACAAAAACGTCATTTGGTATTGTTTCTTTCTTCTGTCTTATCATGTCTTGCACCAGCAATGGTCAATCTGTCTGTCATTTGTTGTGACACAATTTATTACTTATGGAACTCGACAATTGTAATCATTAGCCAACCCCATGTAGTTGGGAAAAGGCTTAGAGTTGAGTTGAGTTGAGGAACTCGATCATTGTAATATCATATGCTAGATCACCTTTTGTCTGGATTTAAATAGCAGGCATTATTATTTTATACAGATAGGAACATAACTTTTAGGCTCCATTTATATTACATTTTCTTTGCTTTACATACCTCCTATGCATGTTGAGGTTATGATTTTCAACATTGTCACAAGCTTCTACCTAAATGCCTAGTGGGGCCTACTTAGGTGCCACCCTACGTAGGTGCCTGACATGTTGTAGCAATGTTTGTAAAATTGGTATTGTTATTCGTATATATATGTTATTGGTTTAGTATGGTACAAGTTGGTATGGTACAATATGCATCTTGTACTAAAGCAAGAGGCTCATTTTTTTCCCACTTTTAACTATAATACCACTTAGTATCATAGTACAGGTCAGTACTCGGTGGTATAGAGTGATTCAACTTGGTTTCGATTAGTTCATTTCATACTAAATCGAAACGCAGTACCTTACTGTTCTAGTATGGTATGGTGTGGTTGCTATGGGTTCATACAACAGGCCTTGCTTTCAGGCTGTTTGGTGATATGACCACCTAGCTGCCTATGAGACTCTTCATTACCAGGCAGACACCTATTCTGATCCTATTGAAAAACTGTAAATTTCAGTCATATTTCTGCATATATTTTATGAAGTGTATTTATTATCTAGTAACTTATGGTACATCAAACAAGTCTTCGAGTGTAATTTTATCAAACTCTTTAAGACCTTGGAGTATAATTATTCTGAATCGTGTAGTCCAACTCATAGAATATAGATGGGCATGTATATGATTTTCATATGCACGCACTTGTGTGCCAGTGAACTGTTTCAATATAATTTCAAGTTTGGTTGGAAACATGGGGGGAGGGGGCGCTGACTACACTAGATGAGATTTTATGGTATCAGTTTATAGACAAACCCATATTATCAATATGTGAATCAAACCTATATATGTGCATACATATAATATCTATTTTAGACTTTAGTGACAAATGACAGGTTCTGTGGCCATTGGGTGATGTGACATGATAAAATAATGCGATGATGCAACTTGATGCATGGCATAGTGGGGTGTCATAATGATATCTATTGGCACATATAAATATGTATAATATCTATTTTAGTCTTAAATAGTGGTGAATCTTATAATATCTATTTTAGGCTTAAATAGTGATGAGTGCCATGTTATGTTGCATCATATGTCTTAATGATATCTAGTGTCACATTTTGGCACTTACATAGCATAACATACAAAGTTGCAAGTGGTACCAAGGAAATGATTCATCGTAAGGACAAATAAGGACTTGTAATAAGATGAAGTTCCATATATGTGATGTGGTGCTTTGCAGAAATATAAAGAAATGAAATTTGAAAGGTGCTATGAGTCTTAATCAATAAAAAGAAGGGGGAAAGGGGGGGGGGGATGCTTTAAGAGGTATTCAAAGATGCAGCCAACAAAGTCTTAATCTTAAATTAGTTGGGTTTAGCTACATGAATCCTTTTTCTTCATTCTGCTTGATTTTGACTCAAAGTTACATCACATTCAGAAAACCTTATTATCTTCAGAAGCAAGGTGGCTTGTCTTTGGTAGGTGCTTCTCTTTGTTGCTTACTTTGTTTACAATCCAATGGATTTATAAAAATTTGACCACTAGATGCATTAGTTTAGAGTTGTATTTTCTAGTGTAGTTAACAAGGCATATTATGTTGGCATATTATGTCAAGATGCTTGTTTACTAGGAAACCTCTCTTAGAGTTCCACGTGCATTTTCATGGAAACTTGTATTTTAAGATTAAAAAACTTGGTTTCATTTTAGCACCAACTGGATTTGAGGAGTTTTGATTTAGCAGTTACACTTCAAATTTTTTTTTTTTTTTTGAGTTTTAGTTAAATAAATCAATAAAAAGGACAAGAATTTGAAAAAAACAGAGAAATATAAAAACTAAGAATTACTATTTCATGTTGTTTCTTGGTGTAATTTGTTCTATATATTTGCTTATATAATTATAGTAGTTTGGGGCTAAAATTAGCATGTCATATAAAATAAAATTCATAAAGCGTACCTATATAACATACCGTGGCACATTATTTACATATTGAATTTTTACTATTTTAAATGTCTATTATATTTGGGTGTTGTTTAACATCACTTTCATTTTTTTCTATTTTTAGATGAAAATAAAATTGTATCTTTTTTCTAAAATTTTAATAATATAAATATGTTTGGTATAGTCAGTTATTTTTAAGAGCATAAATATGGTGATGGTGGTGGAGGGGGTGGCAGTTTCAATTGAGATATTGGAGGCTGTAGCGGTGTTAGTGACAGAGGTAACAATGATATGGTAGAGTTGATGATGATGGTGATGGCTGTATTGGTAAAAATACTAATAATATCGTCAATGGAGGCCATGATGGCAGAGGTATTGGTGTTGGTGGTGGGAGAGGTGGTGATATTGTAAATGGCAACAATGGTGATAGCGATGGTGACAAAAACATTGGCAATATGGTGAAGGTCATGATAATAATGGTGGTGCCGTGGAGGCTATCGTAGTGATGGTGATGGCAAGGATGTCGATTATCTGGTGGAGGCAATGATTAAATGGTGACAACGGTGTGGCGGCGGTGACAATGATGGTGGCAAAAGCAATGACAATATGATAAAGCAATGATAATGGTAGTAGTGATACAATGAGGGTGATAGTGGTGGTGATGATGACGATAGATGCGATGAAGGTGAAGGTAATGAAGATGGTGATGGCAGGGGCAACAACGATAGTGGTGAAGGTAACACTGGTGAAGGTGGTAAAAAGATGAGTTTCTTATTGTTGAAAATATTGAAAGTAACAATTTCATACTTTCAATTTCTAGAAATGATAAATTAAATTTTAAAAATAAAAATAATGGTACCAAATATATTTTTTATATTGTTGTTGGGATTTTATTTTTAACTAAAAAAATAAAAGCGATGCCAAATAGGTCCTTTGTGTTTATGAAGATTGCAAAAGTTTTTTTTTTTTTTTTGTGGGGGGGGGGGGGGGGGGTGGGGGTTACTGATGGGAGAATAACCTGTAGAGAAGATGTTGAATGTGACCTTTAGACTAAGTTTTTTTTTCTTGAATTATTATTATAAGGATTTATGGGGATGGGTTTTCTAGACCATTCTAAATATATTTTCTACCTTCATCATGACCATAGCCATCCAACCTTGGTCCAATTATTTGGGTCAGTTTTGTGAATTTCATTTGCGAAGTTTCCTATTTAAAGTCACTTCAATATTATTTCAAGATTCTCCTTATCATTTTTCACTATCTTCATCAATGTTACATGAAGTCTTCCCCTCCTTTTCCTATATCATGTAATATAATTAAAGTTACACTCCTTGCTAGAGCCCTTTGGATGCTTCTTATTCATGTTGCTACCATCTCAATTGATTTTCCTTTAGTTTGTCTTTAGTCTCTGCAACTCACATAAATCTTCTAAAATACTTGGTTCTGAATCTATCGCTAAACTTGTTTTCATGAAATATTTCTATTGGCAAACATTTGAGTCATACAGTATTGGAAATTTTGTTGTTCTTCTGTAAAATTGTCCTTTTATTTGCTGAGGTATTTGTTGGTCCCATGATACCAAGGAAGGCAAAATCGAACTAAACTAGTTGGAAATCGGTTTTAAAAAACCAGTTTTGGTTCAATGGCAGGCGAACCATTCCAATCACGGGAAATGGTCCAATTCGATTGTGGGATGGGGAGATGGGCTAGGTGGCATGTGAGCTCTTGTAAGCTTGCATTCTTTCTCCTCTTTTATTTCTATTTAAAATTATTTAAGTAAATGTTATCCTCGATGACACTTAAGATTTATCATGAAAATAAGGAAAATATCACTATTTGAATTCAATCAAAATATCATAAAACTTAAATTCCTTATGAATAAAAAGTCAACTCTTCCTCTCATAAACAAATTCAGAGAATTTCAAGAAATTTTAGTTAAGAAAATATCAAGTTAGGGTTCTTTCACTCTGGATAAAAACATAAGAAAATTAATTTAATTTAGAAATGATGAGAAAACAAAATACCAGATAAATTATCTTAAAATATAATTCATAAGGCTTTAGACAATACTTGGTCAAACCTATAGAGTTTCCAGACTTAGATAGAGTCATAGTAACAGTGAACTTTCCACTAATCTATGCCGACTTGATCCACAGCTTATTAATATAATAAAATTAAACTCACCAAAAAATCTTAAGGTAAAATGTATAATTGAGGGTCCTCACTATAACATATTACTAGATTGGAGGTTAGGGTGTATTTCTTAATGGGGGAACCTTTGAGCTAGTAGCATGTCATAATTTGGACCTTAAGAAATACTTTTTAATCTTAGCATTTTATGCTAGTTGAATTTTATTATTTTGGTAAGCTGCAGATTAAGTCGGTATAGGTCAGTGAGAGGTTTATTGTTGCTATAATTTTTTCTAAGTCTAAAAACCTTATAAATTTAGCCAAGTGTTGACCAAACCTTAAAATTTATATTTTAAATTTTTTTTTGGTATTTTTTTCTTATCATGTGTAAATTAAATTGCTTTTCTAAGATTTTTGTTCCAAGTTGAAGTACCTTAACTTGATATTTGCTAGATCAAGATTTTCTAAAATTCTCTGAATTTATTTTTCAGAGAAAGAGACTTTTTTCTGAAAGAATTTAATTTTTCTAATATTTTTATTGAACTCAAATTGGGGGTATTTTTTTTATTTTTATGAGAAATCTTAAGTAAAAAGAGGAAAGAGGAGAGAGGATGAATGAGAGAGAGAGAGAGGATGAGAGTTCACAAGGGACTCTCAACCTCGTATGCTACATAAAAGAAGAAAATAATGAAACACTGTGAAACAATTAAAAAATAGCAAAAATTGGCGAATCAGCCTAAACCATTGGTATGCTACTTGTTCTTTTTAAATATATGTTAATACTTTTGAATATGCTGACAATTTCTTATCTTTCTTTGGGAAAAGGTGCATATTAGTTTCTTAGTGCATCTTTCTAGCAAGAGGCAGGCATGTTTAAATTTTATTGTAGTTGTGTGCATGTTTGAGATGTTTCAACTTCCACACAAATTGGTGTTGTTTCTGTTGTGATCGATGATTCATGCCAAAGATATCCTGGATCATTTGCGCTACCTTGGATATACTATTAGAAGATGGAATCATGAAAGTATCTGAGCTTGATGAATGTTTTTCCATCACATGCTTGAATGTAAATGTTTTTAACAAAATTATAGGTCTCACAATTTTGTTTGGTTTCATATTTCTGCTGGTAAAGAGGATCTAAACACACAGAGAGGCATAGATATGAGCATGTTAAGGTGATGTGGTAAAACCAAAGAGGATGGAGTTATGAAGGAATTTTGGGCATTGCACCAACAGAAAAGAAGGTGATGGGAATTATCTAAGACTGTAAGGGCACCTGTAAAATGTTTGCTGGAGGCCTCTATAAAAATCTGGACTTGGAAATTGCTAGATAGGTTGCACTTGCTATGAATGAATTTTGACTGGTGGATAGTTTTATAAAAATGTTGAGCCATGTGGTTGGGATAAAATTCGATTGTTACAGTTATAATGTTAGAGGATGATTTAGTGTTATGTAATGATTGACAACATTTAAGCCATCACATCTATTGAGGTTTCTAAAGTTTTGTGGCTTTGTACTTCATTATTCTACCTAAGTTCATCTGCCTCCTAGAAAAATTCTATATCATGTTTCCATACTCCCGCGCTACCATTTCCTATATGATTCCTCTGATTCTTCTAGCGTTGGTTGTTCAACATGAGTTGAATTCTGGTCCTTCAAAATATTTCCATTACTTTCCTGAAAATTTACATAATTGACCAGTCTTGTATAAATGCTGCATTAGATCTTTGGCTAAACTCTAGTTCAATATTTCCCTAATTTAATTCTATGCCACTATCTGATTTTCCATTATAATTACTTCCTTTTAAGTATGATTATAGGCCTGACAAAATACCATATGACCTGTAATTTCAATTTTCTTTTAAGAACCTGATTTAAGCCCGTATCGATCCTGGACTTCTGTCACACTGAACCATGACCATCAAACATTCTATTACCTGCTCAATTCCCATCCTTAATCGTGTTGAGTTAAAAATGTGTACAGCTCTAGGAAGCATAAGGAAGGGAAGAATAATTTGGTGGTGCTGTCATGAGGTATGAAGATATGAAGATAAAAAGAGCATTCTATCTAAGGGTCAGTAATATGACAAAATGGGTTAAATTAACAGGGTGGAACTAGTATGGGCTTGGAAAAGCTAATCCTGTCTATGGATATAGCCATGAAGAATGATTCACAAAATCTGACCAAATAATCGGTATGAGAGCTATTGGTGATTCTACTTGCGTTACCAAAACAAGTGGCACGGTTTTTGGATACCTGACTTATGACTTAAGAAAAAAGGTGGTTCTGGATCATTCTTTAGTGTTATGGTTTTCAATACTTTATGATGTGGGTAGTATGAATAGTGAAGATAATGGTTGTCTTTTATATTATTTTGTTATTTAAATAATTTATTCATTTTTATGCATCTCATGTTATTTGCATCAATCTTCAAATGCTGCCTTCTTTTCTATTTTTTCCATTTTTATCAGGTGCCTTACTGATCTTTTGTTTAGGTAAAGGTCCTTTTAATGGCTCTGAAAGATTTCGATTCTGAGAAAGGTGATTCTGCTTACACTGTGGGCATAGTAGACTTACTACTTGAATGCGTCGAACTGTCATACAGGCCTGGTAAATATTGGTTGATATTTCCTCTTTGATATATATGTTTCCATATTTAGTTTCTTTGTATAACCTGTTGAGTTGGAACTTTGAATGCCATATGATTTAGAATAGGTTATTTAAAATATAGAACCTTTGTCCTTTATTGTTTAGGAAAGATTTACCTTGATGTAGAATTATTTGTGTTTTGCTTGTAGATTCTGGTCCTGTCAGGCTCAGGGAAGATATACATAATGCCCATGGTTCTCATTTTTTTGTTCAATTTGCTTTAAAGCTATCCAGCTTGCAGAAGAAACGTCTTGTTCGATCTGATAGTTCAATATCAGCAGCTCAAGAGACTTCTGACCTGGACGGTCCCGAACCATCTTATAAATTGGCACAGCTGGAAGGCAGAGGGGATAGCTCACCATTCCATCTTTCACCAGAACTGTCCAGGCTACTTGATGTTCTTGTCAATCTAGCACAAACAGGTCCTATCGAACCTGTTGGTCGGAAAGCCTCAAAATGTAATTATAACAAGGCTGCAGGCCATAGCAGAAGCCACGCACTTTCTGTTGATAAGCTCAATGATGAGAACTGGGAAAAAAGCTATGGTAGGATTAAAGATGTTGGAGCCATCCAGATGCTGCAAGATATCTTTCTGAAGGCAGACAATGTAGAACTGCAGGCAGAGGTGTTGAGTAGAATGTTTAAAATATTTTCAAGCCATCTTGAGAATTACAAGTTATGTCAACAGTTGCGGACTGTGCCTCTCTTCATCCTAAATATGGCAAGGTTTCCTACATCACTGCAGGAAATAATTCTGAAGATATTGGAATATGCTGTGACTGTTGTGAACTGTATTCCTGAACAGGAGTTGCTTTCACTTTGCTGCTTATTACAGCAACCAACTACTACTAGCCTGAAGCATAGAATTCTTTCTTTCTTTGTAAAGCTTTTGTCTTTTGATCAGAAGTATAAAAAAGTTCTGAGGGAAGTAGGTATTTTGGAGGTTCTGTTGGATGATCTGAAGCAGCACCAGTTTTTCTCTGGAGTGGAGCAGCAAAATGAGACTCCTTGGAGCTTAGAGAGGAAGTTCAGTTCAAATGGCTTCAAGAAACATGTGGATAAGAAAGACGTAATTCTTTCTTCATCCAAATTAATGGGTTCTGGTTCTCGGAAGTTTGTTATATTTGAAGATGAGAGCACAACTGCTGTAGCATGGGATTGTCTTTTCTCATTACTTAAGAGAGCTGAAGCTAACCAACAATCATTCCGATCATCTAACGGGGTCAGCATCATCCTCCCATTTTTGGTATCAGATAACCATCGTTCTGGGGTTCTTAGGTTGCTATCATGTCTGATTATTGAAGATTCTCTTCAGGTTTGTATGCATATTTGATTTTTCTCTATACAAATGGTTTTTCAACTGGGATTTTTTTCTTTTTAACTGCACTTTCTTCAAATTATTATTTCAAAATTTATATGACCTTAATTTTAGTTCTTAGAAGTATTTTAGTTGATTTAGATGATGCCAATTCTCTTCCTCCAGTAGATAATATCTTTTATGTTCCTGTCAGGCTCATCCAGAAGATTTAGGGGCACTGATTGAGATTCTTAAGAGTGGCATGGTCTCAAGTGTTTTGGGATTTCAATACAAACTTCAGAATGATGCAAAATGCGATATTTTGGGCGCCTTATGGCGTATCCTTGGGTCAAATAATTCAGCACAGCAGGTTTTTGGAGAAGCCACTGGATTCTCCCTTTTACTGACAACATTGCATAACTTTCAGAGTAGTGATCAGGCAGACACTGAATTGTCCTCAGTGGTTCATATGAAGGTTTTCAGCTTTCTCATGCGAGTTATGACAGCTGGAGTACGCAACAATGCCATTAATCGAGTAAAGCTGCACATGATCATGGCATCACAAAGCTTTTATGATCTTCTGTGCGAGTCTGGTTTACTTTCTGTGGATTGTGAAAAACGAGTCATCCAGTTGCTGTTGGAGCTTGCACTTGAGACGAGTTGTCCACCATCAATCCTTTGCCAATTGAGAGTGCTTCTTCATCTGATATATTTGAGGATGACTCAAGTTTTATTTCAAATGCCTTACTTGGTTCGTCTAGGCTTTATAGGAAGCGGGTATATAATGCTTCTGCTGTGGGTGTGCTGATTCGTTCTTTGTTATTGTTTACTCCAATAGTGCAGCTGGACATACTAAAGTTCATCGAGAAGCTAGCTCATGCTGGCCCCTTCAATCAGGAGAACTTGACTTCTGTTGGTAACAGCAAATACTCCCATCTTATGAGTCAATTTTTTATGCATGATTGTTACAATCCATCTCTTATTTGGTTGTTCACTGTTTAGGATGCATAAGCCTTCTCCTGGAGACAATCAAACCATTTCTGGAAGGTTCATCTCCATTACTTGGACATGCTTTACGGATTGTGGGGGTCCTAGGGGCATACAAGTCGGTTTAATATGTCCAACTATTTTGTCCAAAGAAATTATATCCATGCCTTAGTTAATTATATCTTTACTAGATATTTACTTCCACTTCTAATTGTACATATCATGCTTTGGCAGCAGGCTGTCTTCTTCAGAGCTTCGTGTGCTTGTAAGATACATTCTTCAACTAAAAATGAAAAACTCAGGCCATCTTCTTGTTGATATGATGAGGAAATTAATTCTGATAGAAGATATGAGGTCAGAGAATGCCTCTCTAGCTCCTTTTGTTGAGATGGATATGAGCAAATTTGGCCATGCATCTATTCAAGTGTCCTTGGGAGAAAGAACATGGCCTCCTGCTGCTGGATATTCTTTTATCTGTTGGTTTCAGTATCGAAATTTCCTGAGAAGTCAATGCAAAGAATCAGAACAATTATCTAAGGCTGGTTCAGGTAGGGGCAGCTCATCTAACGGACAAGTATTGCGTATCTTTTCTGTTGGTGCAGTGGATGATACCAACACAATCTATGAAGAGCTCTACTTCCAAGACAATGGGGTCTTAACTCTTGCAACAAGCAACTCCTGCTCACTGTCATTTCCTGGCATAGAAATGGAAGAAGGACAGTGGCATCATCTTGCAGTTATCCATAGTAAGCCTAAAGCATTGGCTGGACTCTTCCAAGCCAGTATGGCATACTTTTATCTTAATGGAAAGCTAATACACACAGGAAAGCTTGGGTACTCAACATCTTCAGTTGGTAAATCATTGCAAGTTACTTTTGGTACGGACATTGCTCATGCAAAAGTTACTGAACTATCATGGAGGCTTCGTTGTTGTTATCTCTTTGAGGAGGTGCTCACATCAGGTAGCATTTATTTCATGTATATTCTTGGTCGAGGATATAGGGGGCTCTTCCAGGATACCGATCTTTTGAGGTTTATCCCTAACAAGGCTTGTGGCGGGGATAGTATGGCAATCCTAGATGCATTGGAAGCTGAATTGCCCTTGGCTTCAAATGTGCAGCAGGTTGATGATTCCAGTAAACAGGCAAACACTAAACCGAATGGCTGCGGGATTGTTTGGGATCTGGAAAGATTGAGAAATCTTTCTTTGCAGCTCTCTGGAAAGAAGCTCATATTTGCATTTGATGGAACATCTTCTGAAGCTTTTCAGGCATCTGGGACATTGTCCTTGCTGAATCTTGTTGATCCAATGTCAGTTGCTGCTTCCCCTATTGGTGGTGTGTAGACCCTTCACCCCATTTTATCTTAACATTTTATTTCCTTTTCTAGAATATACAATATTAATGCCTCTTTCTTTGATCCACAGGTATACCACGGTATGGTCGTTTTAATGGTGATATTTATGTTTGCAACCAATGTGTGATCGGAGATAGCATTCGCACAGTTGGTGGAATGGCTGTTGTGCTTGCTCTTGTTGAAGGTGCTGAAACCAGGGACATGCTACACATGGCACTGGAGTTACTCGCATGTTCACTTAACCAGAGTCCTCAGAATGTGGAGGACATGCAAGCCTTGAGAGGGTACCATCTGCTTGCTCTCTTCTTGCACCGCAGGATGTCATTGTTTGACATGCAGTCACTTGAGATTTTCTTCCAGATTGCTGCATGCGAAGCCTCCTTTTCTGAATCAAAAAGGTCACAAGTAAACCGAGCTATAAATTTCCCTGTTGGAACCTCCCCAAAGGCCAGCTCTGAGGACTTATCGTTGCCCAAATTTTCTGATGAGATATCTTCAGTTGGATCTCATGGAGATCTGGATGATTTCTCTGCAAAAAAGGATTCTTTTAGTCATCTTTCAGAGCTTGAGAAAACCAATTTATCAGAAGAAAACTCAAACTGCATTATTCTGTCAAATGCTGATATGGTAGAGCATGTTTTATTAGACTGGACGTTGTGGGTCATGGCTCCTGTTTCAATTCAAATTGCACTACTCGGGTTTCTTGAACGTCTGGTATCTATACATTGGTACAGAAATCATAACCTGACAATCTTACGCCAAATTAACCTTGTCCAGCATTTACTTGTAACTTTGCAACATGGTGATGTGGAAGTTCGTGTTCTGGAAAAGTTGGTAGTATTGCTTGGTGTTATTTTGGAGGATGGGTTTTTAGCTTCTGAGTTGGAACTTGTTGTTAGGTTTTTAATCATGACATTTGATCCCCCACAACTGATTCATGCAATGAGATTATTCGGGAGACTATGGGAAAGCATGTTATTGCAAGGAACATGTTACTGGAGATGCTTATTGATTTACAAGTGACAATTACTGGTGAAGAGTTGCTTGAGCAATGGCACAAAATTGTTTCATCCAAGTTGATCACTTATTTTCTTGACGAAGCTGTACATCCAACTAGTATGAGATGGATCATGACTCTTCTGGGAGTGAGCCTCGCTTCTTCGCCTACATTTGCTCTTAAATTTCAAACTAGTGGAGGATTCCAAGGTTTGACACGGGTGCTTGCAAGCTTTTATGATTCTCCTGAAATATACTACATACTTTTCTGTTTGATATTAGGGAAAGGTGTTTATCCAAGGGTGCCAGAAGTTTGCATGCTTGACTTACATGCTCTTTTGCCTAGTGATGGGAACTATCCAGAGTTAAAGTTTGTAGACCTGCTGGAAACAATAATTGCGATGGCAAAAGCTACATTTGATAGATTGAGCATGCAATCATTGCTTGCCCATCAAAATAGTAATTTTTCACATCTCAGTGGTACCTTAGTTGCAGAACTTGTAGAAGCAACTGTGGACATGGGAGGAGACTTGCAAGGTGAAGCTCTAATGCATAAACATATGCAGCACGTTTAATGGATGGGGAAGCAGCAGCCCCTGCTACTGCTACTTCAATATTATGGTTCATGGTTGACTTGGCAAAAATGTCTCCCACTTTCTGTGCTGTATGTAGGCAAACAGAATTTCTTGGAAGCTGTGTTAATCTATATTTTTCTTGTGTTAGGTTTGTTGCCATATGCCCTTAGCTACATGTTTATTCACCTGGACTGCAAATACAATTTCATAATGATTATAGGTTCCATATTGCTTTTAAATTGAAGTCATATCGTATGCCTCATGTTTAACTAGCTCTACCCTTCACTTTTGTATGACACATGGTATTTTGCTTTTCAGGGCTGATTGTGCCTTAAAGATGACCAAAAACCTATCAACTGTAGCACCAGATGAGAAGAATTTGCATGATGTTGACAATAATGAAAGTTCTCATAATACATTCTCTACCTTGCCTTTGGGGCAGAAACTCTCTACTAAAACTTCCTTCAGTGTAGTAATCTCTCCTCATGAACAGAAAGGTACCAGCTCTGAAGATATGCTTGGGTTGCAAAATTATCCATTGAGTAACCATGAAGTTAAAGGATGTAATTCATCCCAAACAAAATCTGGAAAACTTTTCAGTGGAGAAGATTCCCAAATTCTTCAAAGTTTTGGTGACCAAAGCCTCAGGCAAATCTCAGTTACTCCTGATGCTCCTGAATTTAAATATCAAGATTCCAATGGGACTTCAGATCCCAAACAACAAACAGATTCCCTTAGCTTCACATCTATGAATATGCCTGATTATCCTGTTCATTTAGAGAAATCAAATTCCAGTTCAATAATGACACCAAATACATATCCTGTGGTAGCATTAACATCTACGCTTGGCAGCACAAGCACTACCAGTGATGCAAAAGTGCAGACTTCTACTCCTTCCATGGGATCTTCAATATTTGTGAATGGATATGATACATCTCCTGATATAAGATCGAATTTAAAAGGGAAATCTTCCGCAAATGTGTTCTTCCCTATAAATCCAAAGCTGTTACTTGAAATTGATGATTCAGGGTGTGCAGGTGGCCCTTGTTCTGCTGGAGCTACTGCTGTTTTAGATTTCATAGCAGAAGTTCTTGCTGATGTTGTCTTGGAACAACTGAAAGCAGCCGAGTTTGTAGAGAGCATTTTACAGGGTGTTCCTCTATATGTGGATGTGGATTCTGCTTTAATTTTCCAAGGGTTGTGTCTAAGTAGATTGATTAACTTCCTGGAAAGGCATCTTTTGCATGATGATGAAGAAGGTGAGAAGAAACTTGATGAGAATTGCTGGTCTGTAAATTTGGATGCACTTTGCTGGATGGTTGTAGATCGTGTATATATGGGCTGTTTTCCTGAGCCAGTTGGAGTATTGAGAGTGTTGGAATTCTTGTTGTCCATGTTACAGCTTGCAAATAAAGATGGACATATTGAAGAAGCAACACCTATAGGGAAAGGTATATTGTCCATTGCTAGGGGAACCAGGCAACTCGAGGCATATATTCATGACATTCTGAAAAACACCAACCGCATGATCATGTATTGTTTTCTGCCGTCGTTCCTGAAGTCTATCGGAGAGGATGATCAGCTTTTATATTTGGGCTTTCAGACAGAGTGTGGGAAAAGTTTACACATCAAAGCATCAGAAGATGAGTCTCCTCTTGATGTATCCACAGTTTTGCGGTTATTAATTGCTAACAAGCACCTCATACTCTGTCCAAGCAATCTTGATACTGATTTGATTTACTGTCTTTGTATAAATCTAATTGCTCTTCTCCATGACAAGAGACCAACAGCCAAAAACCTGGCAGTGGATGTTATCAAGTATCTGCTATTGCATCATCGGCCAGCACTTGAGGACTTACTTGTTTCTAAACCAAACCAAGGAGAAGCATTGGATGTTCTGCATGGTGGTTTTGACAAATTATTGACTGGAAATCCCTCTGCCTTTTTCGAATGGCTTCAGAGCTCTGAGCAAATTATCAACAATGTTTTGGAGCAGTGTGCTTCTATTATGTGGGTACAATATGCTGCTAGGTCATCAAAGTTTCCTGGTGTGAGAATAGAAGGAATGGAACTCCGTCGCAAGAGAGAAATGGGTACAAAATCACGAGATGCTGCAAAGCTTGACCTAAAACACTGGTATCAGATAAATGAGCGGAGATATGCTCTTGAGGTGGTTCGAGATCTGATGTCCACTCAACTTAGAGTCATTCGTCAAGATAAATATGGATGGGTTCTTCATGCTGAGAGTGAGTGGCAAACTATGCTCCAGCAACTGATGCATGAAAGAGGGATTTTTCCAATTCAACAAGATCCTGAATGGCAGCTCTGTCCTCTTGAAGGACCATATCGAATGCGTAAGAAGCTTGAGCGCTGCAAACCGAAAGTTGCTACAATTCAGGATGTTCTTAATGGAGGTTTTGAACTAGAAGATGCAAAGCTTATTATGGCAAAGCAGGAAAATGGTTTGGGTACATATGGATCTGATGTAAATTCACAACTTGATATATTTATAAATGGTGCTAATCAGAAGTATTTAGATTGTGGTGACTATGAGGATTGGTTCAAAGAAGATAGGTTCAAAGCTGAAATATCAACATCTGCTCAGATTGGATGGAAAGATGACTATTCTAGCAGTGTAAATGAACCAACTCTTCACTCTGCTCTGGAGTCTGGTGTCAGGTTGGGTGCCTATTCTGAACAAATAACAGAGAGCTTCAACACAAAATCTGATCTTTCTCCAAGGCAGTCATCCTCTGTGAGGGTTGATGATGTAAAAGCTTCTGAAGAAAAGTCAGAGAAGGAATTACATGATAATGGTGAATATCTTATCAGGCCCTATCTTGAACCTTTTGAAAAAATTAGTTTCAGGTATAATTGTGAACGTGTCATAGGTCTTGACAAGCATGATGGCATATTTCTTATAGGAGATCTCTGTTTGTATGTTATTGAAAACTTCTACATTGATGACTCTGGGTGCATATGTGAAAAGGTTAGTGAAGATGAGCTCTCCGTGATTGACCAAGCATTGGGTGTGAAGAAAGATATCTCTGGAAGCAGCGAATTCCAGTCAAAATCACCACCAGAGAGCATGGTGGTAAAGACGCTGTCTGGTGGAAGAGCATGGGCATATCATGGGAGTTCTTGGGGAAGGGAGAAGGTGTTTAACGGTGGAAATCTGCCACACCCATGGCGTATGTGGAAACTTGATAGTATTCATGAACTCCTTAGACATGATTACCAGTTACGTCCTGTGGCTATTGAGATATTTAGCATGGATGGATGTAATGATCTTCTAGTTTTCCACAAAAAGGAGAGAGAGGAAGTGTTCAAAAACTTGGTTGCTATGAATCTCCCACGGAGTAACATGTATGTTTCTAGCACAGACCTTTTCTTTTATTAGTTTACCTTTTGCTCAGTTTGCCTTGCAGACATAATGCGCCAAGTTTTCCGAATACTTGGGGCAAGGCAAGGTTTTCAATCTCAATATCGGACCTTGTACTGGTACCATGATGGTATAGTGTTCGTATGCCAGGTATAGGGTTGGTTTGGCATGCTGATATTAGGTACACTACACTCCTATATTGAGTTCTGGTTTGGTGCTGATATAGGTATTGTGAACCACAGTACAAGGCTTGATAGTTATATATTGCTTGAATTTGATGCAATTTATATGATAGATATAGATTGCTGAATCTTGTTTAATATATCTGTTTGTGGATGCTTTTAAGCACTTAACATGTTTTTCATCAGATACTCTTTTATTTTGAAATCATATTCAGAAATAAGTTTTGTTTATATGGAGCTGGCTAAATGAAACATATGCTGCTATTCAAGTGAGTGCATGGTTGCTTTTTTGTCTTCCTTCTAAGAATACGAACATACGAAAACAGAACTCCATGATATTGGTTATATATAAATTTTGTGATGGATTGGGCCGTCTGTATAACTTGCTTCACTTTACAGATCTTCCCAATATCCATTAGTATCAAATCTATATAATGGGTCATGCATGGGGTCCAAAATATATGTGGCCTCCTAATTATCAATATAACACCAGCCACCTTGTACTATGATCCATTATTAGTGACCACTTGTATGACATTTTGTTCCCCTACCTGATCAATCTACTCCATCAGGCCAAGGATGTAGTGAGCATCTGGAGCTTATGTAAAGTATTAACAAACTTATGAAAAAAAAAAATTTCTTGTCACAATAAGTCAAAAAAGTTGATGATGCTTTGTGTGATGGTCTCCGTCTATCCATTATGCATCGATGTGATGTTGTAAGTGTTCCACTTATTTTGATAGAAGGCCATCCATTTTTTCAGCTCATTATTGTCAAAAAGCTCATCATAAATTTCTTTTGAACTAGGAGGATCTACACCGAAATCGGCTCTCTAGATAGCACTGATGTGGACTAGTAATATGTTTTATCAGCTGCATTGGTAGGGATATAGATGAAATAGAACCATGAAGCTGTAGCCCTCCACATGTCCTTATCCATCACTAGCATTGTATCAGTTCTTTGCTACCTCAAAATTAACTAGGGAAGGCATATGGATCTAAGTCATGTATGGTGGCCCCACCTAATACATCTCTTTGCTTCTTTTATTTACTATTGAAGGCTTCAAACATGTTAGGTATCCGAATGCCACTTCTACTAGCAATCTTCCTAACTGATTAGGCCCTCTTATAAATTAGATCTATCTTGGAAGTAGATCTTATTTCTTTCTGTGAAGGTTCTCTTTGGAGAGTGGAAGAAGAATGGGAGGAGCCATTCCTGATTTGGGCTAAAATCTACCTTCATGCAACTCAAATCTTCTAAAAATTCAAAGAAATTCAAGTTTTCTAAGAAAAATGAGAGAGGATTGAGAGCTTTTGCGTGGCTCTCAACCTCTCATTCTTTTATTCCTCTCATTTTTCTCTCTCTTTATTGGCCAAGAAATAATAACATGAGAAGGCAGAGTAATTACAAGCTGAAGTGCCAATCTGAGCAGTTCCAGTAGAGGGATCTTGACAAGAGAAATAGAAAATAGAATTAAAATGATCAATTCTATGGACATTGATGGCTCTTAAGCTTGTGAATCATTCTCCCTTTTAGTGCTCAACTTCCCAACCATTTGGTTTGAACTTTGTATGACTAACAAAATGTGAAATTCAGTAGAATAAAACTTATAACTTGATCGGTAAGGTGAGATCAATCCAATAACCTCTAACTTCAGGCTTTACCTGTAAAGCACTAAGATATTGATGAAATAAAACTTGATACTCAGTAATCCTGCATAAATCCATCTGAAAAGCAATCTACTGCTGACTTTGTATCTATTGTTACAAAATTTCTATGCATTCAATCCCCAAGAAATCAGACCCTTTCTGTATGTGCAACTTTTTAGCCATCAAGGCCAGCCCCTTAATTAGAGCTACATGCCATGGAGGACTTACTGAGATATTATGATCATGAAAAAGAGAAGGCTTTATGATTTAAATGGTCTCAGATTTATGTGGAAGTCACAGAAGAGAGGAAGAGAAGATCTAAGAGAACCTGCTTGGAGAGCTGTAGATTTGAAATACCCTGTTATGGTGGATGGCGGAGCCTCTCAACCTTTTTTTTGGGTGTAGTTTGCAAGATGTGACCTGAATTCTCACTTATTTGCGAATTTTACCTAAGTTTGGTATATGTTTTTCCATTTTCCTGGGCATATCTGGTTGATGCTTTATTGCTGTTCACTTTCATGTCGTTTGTGTATCGCTAAGATGAATTTGAACAAATAACAGTGTTTTCAATTTGTTGACCCTATATTTTGGCTAGTTATTCTCTCAGTGGTCTAAAATTTATCCTCATGCCTTGAAACTTTGAAACTTTTAATGTACAGAACACTACTAAGCATATATTCAACAGGTTAGACACAACAATTTCGGGCTCATCAAGACAAGAAAGCAATGAGGGAAGCCGTCTTTTTAAAATAATGGCCAAATCATTTTCCAAGAGGTGGCAGAATGGAGAGATTAGCAACTTTCAGTACCTAATGCATCTCAACACTATTGCAGGAAGGGGGTATAGTGATCTCACACAATATCCAGTTTTTCCATGGGTTATTGCAGACTATGAGAGTGAAAATCTGGATTTGACGAATCCTCAAACTTTCCGTAAACTTGACAAACCAATGGGATGCCAAACAGCAGAGGGAGAGAATGAGTTCAAGAAGAGGTTAGTTTATCATATCTATTTAGGTCTGATTTAATTCAGTTGTAATTTTCATCACCAACTAGTCTGACTGTTTCTTATTTAACTCTCTTTTTTTTTCTGTTTTTAGATATGAAAGTTGGAATGACCCTGATGTTCCAAAGTTTCACTATGGTTCTCATTATTCAAGTGCTGGGATTGTTCTTTTCTATCTTATAAGGCTGCCTCCATTTAGTGCTGAAAACCAAAAATTGCAAGGTGGTGAATTTGATCATGCTGACCGCTTGTTCAACAGTGTGAGACATACATGGTCCAGTGCAGCTGGAAAGAGTAACACATCAGATGTGAAGGAACTAATTCCTGAATTCTTTTACATGCCTGAGTTTTTGAAGAATCAATTTAATCTTGATTTGGGAGAAAAACAGTCAGGAGAAAAGGTACATTTTTTTTTTAAAATGTCAGGCTTCAGTTGTTTGAACTTTTTCAGTGTTTAATTTAGATGTACTACATTAAACTTTTGCAGTTGATTTGTGATAACTGCTTAACTATTTTACATGAAGTCACAAGGTGGTGTCTTTCAGGTTGGTGATGTTGTTTTGCCCCCTTGGGCCAAAGGCAGTGCCAGAGAGTTTGTAAGGAAACATCGGGAAGCCTTGGAGTCAGATTATGTTTCTGAGAATCTGCATCACTGGATAGACCTTATCTTTGGATATAAACAAAAAGGGAAGGTGAGTTGTAGTTACTTATTTTAAGCCATGACTTGCAACTACAATATCTCAAAGTTCTCCATCATTTAATCTGGCATAGCCTATTTGTTTCCATTTTCTAGCATTTCTTGAAGTTGCAATATCCTTTTCATAATGATCCACCCACCACCTAAAACAAAGTGGACTATAGGAAAAAGAAAATGCTATTTCTTTGTTTTTAGTCAACCAACTATATTCCAAAAGATGGATATGTTTTTTTTTTTTTTTTTCCATTCTTTTATCACAGTTTATGACTGAACTTTAGGGTTTTGACCATTACATAACTAACCATAACAGAAGTACTGAATATTGTTCCGAGTTATTAAGCATTAGATCTGTGAATCCTTTCCCTTCCATTTGTATCCCATCAACTTAAGCATTTTAAAGTCTTGGTCATGACTTGAATCTAGGTATACTTATTATGAAAAGGACTAACGTGTCACATATGGAGACTCAGCTGGCCAGTGTGCTAATCCTTATCATGTTATATCTGGCTAACACTTGGCACATAGTGGACATTGTAAGAGTTTAAGTTCACCACTGACATAATAAAAGGTGCACTTTTTTCTTTTCTTTCTTAACTTCAATCAGTTTCATTGCTTTATATTGGGTGTGTAAACACATTTTAAACAAATAAACATACTTTAAGTTTATGAAAGACAGATTATTTTAGATGTCTAAGATAATTGTCATGTTGCATATTTTTGAGGAACTTGTGTTTCTTTCACTACTATTTACACAATAGCAACAAAGGAAAAAAAAAAAAAATACTGGTGCAGGTGACACACGCAAGCAACATTGGATCCCCTCCTCCCCTATGCATCAGTTTGTGGGACGTTAATTTTACATTGAGCTTAGCTGAAATGTTTTCTTATGTTCTTTGTGGGAATGAAACATCCATGAAGCTTACACCTTACACAACTAGATGAGTGTCTTGAGAATCTGCACCTTGCTCTACACTGCATATGGCTTGTATATGTTTGTGTGATTGCACAGTTGTATGAACATACAATGCAAATGCTGTTATGATTATGGGACAAGAATAGCTGTATCAACCTTCTGTCAAGCTTTCTTGTTATTGGAATTAGCTCCATAGCTGGCTTAGGTCTCATTCATTCGATATTTGACAATGTGTTGGTGGGATAAATGGCTTTAGGATTTAGAAAAAGGATTCTTAATGATGTTAAAGCAGAGCCTGATTGTGTCAAATAACTATTCGTGTAAAGGAGATGTCATATTCTTAACTGTTTAAACAAATAAGGCTGTTAGAATTAGGCTTAACTTGTAGTTGCATTGTGTTTGGAAATATCATTGATAATTCTGGAAAATTGTAAAAGGATGTCATAGGATATACACCCATGACTAATTTGGCATAGTGAATCAGCTAGTACAATAACTGAGTTAATCTCCAATTTGTGTACATTTTCTCGGGCAACCTTTTGAATTCAAGCCAGATATCTGCTACATATTTCATTTGTTTTCCTCCTCGTACAGGCAGCTGAAGAAGCTGTTAATGTTTTCTATCACTACACCTATGAAGGAAGCGTTGATATAGATTCAGTTACAGACCCTACCTTGAAGTCATCCATTCTAGCCCAAATCAATCATTTTGGCCAGACCCCAAAGCAGTTATTTCTCAAGCCCCATGTGAAGCGAAGAACCAACAGAAGATCCCTTCCTCATCCCTTACGATATTGTGCTCCTCTGGTCTCCCAGCAGATCCGCAAGGCCTCTTCATCAATTTCTCAGATTATTACATGCCATGAAAAGGTTCTCATTGCTGGAGCAAATAGCGTGCTTAAGCCAACAACATACAACAAATACATCACTTGGGGCTTTCCTGACCGGAGCATGAGAATAATGAGTTATGACCAGGATCGACTCCTTTTCGCTCATGAGAACCTTCATGGAGGGAACCAGATCCAGTGCACTGGAGTAAGTCATGATGGTCAGATTCTCGTTACTGGGGCTGATGACGGGGTAGTTGCAGTCTGGAGATTTATCAAAGATCGGGTCCATGGTCAATGCCGCCTGAGATTGGCACGGGTCCTTTGTGCCCACACTGCCAAGATAACATGCCTTTATGTTAGCCAGTCCTACTCTCTCATTGTGACTTGTTCTGAGGACTGTACTGTCATCTTATGGGATCTAACTAGCTTGGTGTTTGTCAAGCAGCTCTCTGAATTCTCTGCACGAGTGTCGGCTGTCCATGTGAATGATCTTACTGGGGAGATTCTGACTGCTGCTGGAATTCTCCTTGCAGTGTGGAGCATCAATGGAGACTGTCTAGCTGTTGTAAACACCTCACAACTTCCTTCTGATCTTATTTTATCAGTGACAAGCTCAGTGCACTCGGATTGGCTGGCTACAAACTGGTATGTAACAGGTCACCAGAGTGGGGCGGTGAAAGTCTGGAAGATGGTTCATTGTTCTACCGAGGAGGCAAGTGGAAAGAGCTGGTCTTCAAGCAATGGCATGGCTGGGTTGGGCTCAAGCAGCTCACCAGAGTATAGGTTGGTTCTTCACAAGGTACTCAAGTCCCACAAGCATCCAGTTACAGCGCTTCATCTTACTTCTGACCTTAAGCAGTTGTTGAGTGGAGATGCAGCAGGGTGCCTACTGTCATGGACCATACCAGAATGCAGCTTGAAAGCATCCCATGGTCAAGGGTCATGATACTTGAATAAGATCAGCTGCTAAATACCTCAGTAACCTGGATCCTTTGTTTGGTTCTAGGTTTTTTCTTGGCTCTGATTCCTGTTTTGAGTGTCTTGAGCATTGTTTGAGTGCAGAGTTTCGCCAAAAGCTGGCATAGAAGTGATGCATAAACACAGCCATAACTCCCTGAGGCCTCCAGAAAATTCCTGTGGTGGTGCGGAAGCAGTGACAGACAATGGCTTATACCTAACTGCTAACAGATCGAAGCAAGGCGTTGTAACAAACAGAGGGATTCTCAGTTTCTAATATATCAAGGCTTAGAGAGGAGGGAGCTGATTTAATTTAATGCCGTGCACCATTTACCAGATTTTATCATGTCTGGTGTAAATAGGTGGTAACAATGCCTGTAAAATTGTACAGGACGGGTATGGAGTGTACTGTTGCTGCGATCGCTTGTAAGGGATCTAGCATGGTGAAGGTGGCGTGGGGGAGGGTGATAAATGTTTCGGCCGAATCACGTATGAATGTCGGGCAGGCTAGGATCACCGTGTGCGTAGAGAGACCACCGTCTTCCTCCTGGAGCCTGCAAAAAGTCCCGGGCCGGTAGTCCGGCGGGGATCCTCCGACGCCCAAGTTAGTGAGTCGTCGAACAGGGATATGATTTTTGTTCAATTATTCTAGTAGAAGTTTTCTCGAGAGAGAGAGAGTCCCCTTCGCATGGAGCTCGGGTCCTCTCTTTATACCTGTTGGGAATCCCGTATATTTGGCCTGTTGGAACCGTCGAATCTGGAACGATAAGTGGTTGGACTGTTGCGGGATAGGGGCCGTTATAGTGGTAACTGCTGATCAGGCTGAGTCCTGCCCGTGATTTGGGTAAACAGGTTGGCCGGCAGTAGGCCTTAAATTGCGGGGTTCATTGCCTAAAACATTCTTGTATGACGGCCGACACTGGGGGCCGACACTGGAAGCCGACGCTGGAGGCTAGCTCTGAAGACCGACGCTAGCCGCTGGTGCCAACGCGTAGTGGGCCTTTGGTGCTGACGCTGGGGGCCGACGCTGAGGGCCGACACTGGAAGCCGACGCTGGAGGCTAGCTCTGAAAACCGACGCTAGCCGCTGGTGCCAACGCGTAGTGGGCCTTTGGTGCTGACGCTGGGGGCCGACGCTGGGGGCCGACGCTGAGGGCGACACTGGGGCCGGCGCTAGAGGTCGACGCTGGAGGCTAGCTCTGAAGACCGACGCTAGCCGTTGGCCTTGGGTTTCGTTGTCACATCATTGTTTTTAAAAGTCGCGCAGAAGATAATACTACCCCGGGGAAACCGCCAGCCGTATCAGATGCCCCCTACCCCTGAGATTGGTGAGCGTTTACTTACCTGCGAAAGGGGGTGTGAATATCTTCTAGGGGGCCGGTTTCCACGTTATCATTTTGCTTTTGTTGGGATTAGGGAGGATTTCCCTCGGGCAGTGCTACGAAAAGGCGGACGCATCATTGCGGTAGGGTTAGCACCCCCTTTTACATTGGTGGTCTTTTCGATCTTATCGTATCGGCGGGTCATCGAAATGCCTCCCAACTGAAGACGGACGTGTGGTTGAATCGGACGGTTAGAGGGTATTCCGAGATGGTGTAATGATGGCGAATTGCCCTTATCTTCCTATCTTCCCTCTTTCTTCCGCCATTGCCCCCTTTTGAGTCCGCCTGCGTTTCCGTCTTCTGTTTATTCTCCCCGTGCTCTGTCCTGCTCGCGTTTTTCTTCTCAGGTCAGTTCCCATGGCTTCTTCTCCTTCTTGCTCTATTTTCGGTTCTTGGGGGGGTTCCCACCATTCTTCCCAGTCTAAGTCCCAGTCCATCCAATGGTCCACCTCATCTTCTGATCATTCACCAGAGCCACGACCAGCCGATCGTCCCTCCACCGGGATTCGTCCGTCCGGCGGACAAACTTCGTTAAAACCCGGCCGACGGTTGCCGGCCCTTCTAGGGTTACCAAGGAGTCCCCTGAAGGGACTGCGTCGACCATGTCTGCCTAGGACATCGCGAACTTAAGGGCCAGGTACGGCTTCCCTCGGACCTTCACCTGTTCGTTCCCACCTCCAACGATAGGGCAACCTCCTCCCGTTCCGGGAGGTCGCCCTGTACGGGGCCTTTTTTAAGGCCGGGCTTAGGTTACCGATTCACCCCTTTATCCTTAATCTTCTGGATAGGTATTCCTTGACCCCGTCTCAACTAGTTCCCAATTCCTTCCGAACTATAGTTGGTTTTTTGGTACTCTGCCATCTGCAGGGTATAGAGGCTAGCATTTCCTTGTTCCGCAGCTTCTATACCTTGCGCAAACAGTCGGGGTGGTGGTCTTTCACTCCTAGATCCAATAGGATTCTTAGGTTGTGCCTTCCTTCCTCCGTTAAGGGGTGGAAGGACAAGTTCTTCTTCGCGGACGTCAGCGGGGTTCGTGGAAGCTGGGGGGTACCCAATATCGATGCCAACAGGGACGCCTCCATCCTTCCACGAGACCGGATGACATTTGGGCAGCTCCTGACTGCCGATATTCCTAAGTGTAATAAGCTGATAGCCGAAGAGAACCTTCAACGCGCCGGCTTAATTCCCTCGAGGGGTGAGCATTAGTCCACTTGCCTCCCTTCTCTGTTCTTCTCCCTTCTCTCTTTTTTTTTTTTTTTTTTTAACTATCCCTTGCTTGCGTAGGGATGGCGCCGTCATTGCACAAGCTCAAGCAGGTGGCCGCCAAGAAGAGGAAGGCCGCGGGGACTGTATCCCCTGCTGAAGGAAGGGCTGCCATTAAGGTTCCCAGGAGGGCCGACGCCGGGAGGGTTAGTGGCAGAGAGACCGGCGCTGGGATGGCCGACACTGGAGGAACTATGGTCGTGAAGCCCCTACGCGCCAAAGTCCCGAAGAAGGGCGGCCCCAAAAGGGCCGTCACTAAAGGAGTCGACGCCCAGGAAGCAAAGCAGTGGGGCCCGTGTGCATAGGCGAGGCAATCCGACCCCAAGCCGAAGAACCCGTCATGGAAGACGCGGCGAAGGCCAAGGCCGGCAAGGAGGTGGAGCAAAGCCCGCCGGAAGAAGAATCTCCAGTCCCGGCTCCTCCGCTTATTTTACTTGATTTATCTCCTGAGGGGAAGACACCGTCTCCCGCGCCTAAGGAGGCGGGTAAAGCTCCGGCGGCAATAGCGGCGACTCCAGCCGCTGCCTTGCCCCCTACGGGGGTGACAGCTGAAGCGCCTCCACCGGCTAAAGAGCCGGAGACGGCAGGTTCTGAGGCAGAATCAGCCTCCGTGGGCCCGACGTCCAGGGAAGGGAGGACTATCGATCCTTCCTTTCAGTCACTGCTGGCGAACCATAGCCGCTGGGCTATGCGGGTTATAGAGGAGGCTTCAGTGGAGGAGATGCAAGAATATCTCCGAAGTCGAAAGTGTGCTACCTTCTTTCGTGAGGCTTCGGTGGCGCACCTCTGGGTGAGTTTTTGTGCCACTATTGTCCTTTTCTTTTCCCTTTTCCTGGATATTATTATATATATATTTTTTTTTCAGGCCTTGAACTCCCTTGTCGCCCTCAAAGATCTCTGGACTTTGAGCGACACCGCCCTTGAGCAAGCGCGGGAGGAGATGGTCTCCCTTCAAGTGAAAGCTGAAAAGGCGGCGATGGCCCTAGAGGACACCCGGGCCACCCTGACGGGCGAGGTAGAGGCTATTCGGCTTAGAGCCGAAAAAGCTGAATACGCGCTGGAAGTTGCCCAGCGCCGTGCTGCCAACGAGCTGGACAACGCTCAGGTGGCGGAAGAGAAGCAAAAAGCGGCCGAGGAGAAGCTGACGGCGGCCGAGGAGAAACTGATGGCAGCAGAGCAGGAGGTATGCGTTCTAAAGACTCAGATGAGCTCTGCCTTTGCCGAGACCAATGCGGCTAAGGAAGCCACCCGCCAACACATACTTAAAATCGCGGATCTGGAGGCGGTAGTGGCGGAGGCCCAGAGAAGAGCCACCGAGGCGGAAGAGAAGGGGGCCAATGCCATAGAGGATTATAAGAAATCCGCAGCCTTCGATGACGAGGTAGCTGAGTCAGCGGCGTTAGCTTATGACGCCGGCTTCCAAGATTGCAAAAAGAAAATACAGGAGCTTTACGACTTGGAAGATATCGAGGAGCTGCAGCCTGACGACGTCCCTGAAGATGACACCCCGCCTTCGGATGCCCATTAACTGCTTTTTGTTTTTCTTCCTGTTGGCAATTTTGTAAACTTCATCATCAATGAATATGTTTAATTTCTTGAGCTTCATTTGTTCGAGCCGCTGTGAACTGCCAGTTGATAGGAGTAGGTTACGCTAGATAGGACCGTGAGCCATGATGCCGTCCTAAGCATCGGCAAGGCCGATATTCGGTGGTCCTTGGTACCAACACAGTTGGTCTCTACGGCTGACGCTAAGCGCCGGTCTTTTGCGCCGACGCACAGTTGGGTCTTGTTGCCGACGCTAGGCGCCAACGCGGAGTTGGTCTTTAGTTGCCTGAGCGGATCCGGTCTTCTGTTGCCGACGCTGGGCGCCGGTCTTAGGTGCCAACGTGGAGTGGTCTTTAGTTGCCGGAACGGATCCGGTCTTCTGTTGCCGACGCTGGGCGCCGGTCTTAGGTGCCAACGTGGAGTTGGTCTTTAGTTGCCGGAACGGATCCGGTCTTCTGTTGCCGACGCTGGGCGCCGGTCTGTGCCAACGTGGAGTTGGTCTTTAGTTGCCGGAACGGATCCGGTCTTCTGTTGCCGACGCTGGGCGCCGGTCTTAAGTGCCAACGTGGAGTTGGTCTTTAGTTGCCGGAACGGATCCGGTCTTCTGTTGCCGACGCTGGGCGCCGCTCTTAGTGCCAACGCGGAGTTGGTCTTTAGTTGCCGGAACGGATCCGGTCTTCTGTTGCCAACGCTGGGCGCCGGTCTTAGTGCCAACGCGGAGTTGGTCTTTGACTGCCGGAATGAATCCGGTCTTTGATGCCGACGCTGGGCGCCGGTCTTGGAGTGCCGGAGCGGATCCGGTCTTTTGATGCCGACGCTGGGTGCCGGTCTTGCCGGAGCGGATCTCTTTTGATGCCGACGCTGAACGTGGAGTGGTCTTTAGTTGCCGGAACGGATCCGGTCTTCTGTTGCCGACGCTGGGCGCCGGTCTTAGGTGCCAACGTGGAGTTGGTCTTTAGTTGCCGGAACGGATCCGGTCTTCTGTTGCCGACGCTGGGCGCCGGTCTTAGGTGCCAACGTGGAGTTGGTCTTTAGTTGCCGGAACGGATCCGGTCTTCTGTTGCCGACGCTGGGCGCCGGTCTTAGTGCCAACGTGGAGTTGGTCTTTAGTTGCCGGAACGGATCCGGTCTTCTGTTGCCGACGCTGGGCGCCGGTCTTAGTGCCAACGTGGAGTTGGTCTTTAGTTGCCGGAACGGATCCGGTCTTCTGTTGCCGACGCTGGGCGCCGGTCTTAGTGCCAACGCGGAGTTGGTCTTTAGTTGCCGGAACGGATCCGGTCTTCTGTTGCCGACGCTGGGCGCCGGTCTTAGTGCCAACGCGGAGTTGGTCTTTGACTGCCGGAGCCGGATGCCGGATTCCGGTCCCGACGCGCCGGTCTTGGAGTGCCGGAGCGGATCCGGTCTTTGATGCCGACGCTGGGCGCCGGTCTTGGAGTGCCGGAGCGGATCCGGTCTTTTGATGCCGACGCTGGGCGCCGGTCTTGGAGTGCCGGAGCGGATCCGGTCTTTTGATGCCGACTGGGCGCCGGTCTTGGAGTGCCGGAGCGGATCCGGTCTTTAGCTAAACATACTCATTAGAAAATAAGAACATGTCTATTATTCATGCATTAGACAGATTCAAGTTAATAACGATAGAATTCTATTGATAGTACCGTCGTAAATTGTCAGCATTCCAAGTTCGAGGGAGCAGCTTCCCGTCCAGCTCTTCAACTTTATATGCTCCATGGTGGAGTACCTCTTTGACACGGTATGGTCCTTCCCATTTTGGTGCCAGCTTGCCCCCTTCCGTTGGCTTCGATACTTCAGCTCTTCGTAGGACCAGGTCTCCTGGCCGGAATGTCTTGGGCCGCACCCGAGAGTTGTAGTGTTTGGCCACTCGCTGACGGAATGCTGCCATCCGAAGATGCGCCTGATCCCGCAATTCTTCCACCAAATCCAGATCAGCCCTTAGCTGGTTGGAGTTGCTTTCTTCGTGGTATAATTCCGTCCGGGGACTAGGAGCCCCTATTTCTACGGGGATGACCGCCTCGGTCCCAAAGACCAGGCTGAAGGGAGTTTCCCCTGTGGGTGCTCGCGGCGTAGTATGGTAGGCCCACAACACACTGGAAAGTTCTTCCACCCAGCGCCCTTTACAGCTATCTAGCCGAGCCCGGAGCCCTTGTAGGATGATGCGATTGGTCACCTCAGCTGCGCCGTTGGTTTGGGGATGCCCTACGGAGGTGAATCGGTGACGGATTCCTAGGCCCTCGCAGAATTCTCGGAAGGCCGTGTTATCAAACTGTCGGCCGTTGTCTGTAACCAGGGTGTGTGGTAACCCAAACCGACACACCACAGATTTCCAGAAGAAAGACTTCACTTTGGCTTCCGTGATCTTAGCAAGAGCTTCCGCCTCGATCCACTTAGTGAAATGATCGACGGCTACAACTAGGAACTTACGTTGTCCGGAGGCCGGGGGAAAGGTCCTAGGATGTCCATGCCCCATTGTGCGAAGGGCCACGGTGCAGCCAGAGGGGTTAGCTGGGACGCAGGTTGATGTTGGACGTTGGCGTGACGCTGGCAGCTGTCACACTTTTTAACAAGTTCAGACGCGTCTTCTTTCATCGTCAACCAGTAATACCCTTGACGTAGAGCTTTATATGCAAGAGCCCTGCCCCCCAGATGGCTTCCGCATATCCCCTCGTGTATCTCTCGCAAAATATAATTGGCGTCGGTAGGACCGACGCACCTGAGGATAGGGTACGAGAATGACCTTCGGTAGAGCCTTCCTTCCATAAGGAAGAACTTCGGGGCCCGTCTCTTAAGCTTCCTGGCTTCGGCAGGGTCTTCGGGGAGGATACCTTCAGTAAAGTATTGAACATAGGCGTCCATCCAGGAAGACTCCTGCTCCACTGGTAAAGTTTCTATTGGTGCATCAATGCTTGGGGCTTCTAAGTGCTCCACGTAAGCTTTTCCCAACATCCCATCAGCTGAGGCAGCGAGGTGGGATAGGGCATCGGCTCTAGCGTTCTCTTGTCGAGGAATGTAGCTGACGCTGAAGTGAGTGAATGGAGAAGTCATTGAGAACACCGCGTCCAAGTAACGGGCCATGATAGGATCCTTTGCCTCGTACTCCTTGGTGATCTGGCCAGCAACCAATTGGGAGTCGGTAAAAGCTCTAAGGCGTTTCACCCCAAGTTCCCGAGCCAGTCTTACTCCGGATAACAAAGCCTCATATTCCGCCTGGTTATTAGTGGCTGGGAAGAGGAAGCGAAGTGCACACTCAGTAACCACCCCATCCGGGTTAGCCAAGATGAGGCCTGCTCCACTCCCTTGAGAGTTCGATGCCCCATCTACGTGAAGGACCCACTCATCGTCACCGGCTTCCAAGGGTTGAGTGTCCGTCGGAAGTTCTTTGGATAACTCGGTTCCCCAAGTACATTCGACCAAGAAATCTGCCAAGACTTGAGACTTCATGGCCGAACGAGGGCGGAAAGATAAATCAAACTCCCCCAGCTTGAGGGCCCACCTGGCCAGCCGGCCAGAAGTATCCGGACGAGCTAGAATTGTCTTTAGAGGCTGGTCAGTGATTACTACGATCGGGTGGGCTTGGAAGTATGGCCGCAGACGCTGGGCCGACACGATTAACGCAAAGATGATTTTTTCCATGTTTGAGTATCGAGTCTCGGCATCATGAAGCACCTTACTTGTATAGTATACTGGCCTTTGTGTGCCATCAGTGTCCACACGGGCTAGCACGGAGCTAACAGCCTCAGGAGAGGCTGCAGGTACAGAAGGAGCTCCTCTCCGCCCGTCGGCTTGGCTAGCAGTGGCGGGGTGGATAGGAACGTCTTTAACCCTTCGAACGCCTCCTGGCATTCTTTGGTCCACTCGAACTTATTGATTCTGCGAAGCGCCTTGAAGAAAGGCAAACACCTTTCCGCGGACTTGGATAGGAAGCGGCTTAAGGCGGCTATTCTTCCTGTCAGTCGTTGTACTCCTTCTTATTGGCGGGAGGCCTCATGTCCAAGATGGCTTGGACTTTGTCCGGGTTAGCTTCAATTCCTCTCCGGGTCACCATGAAACCCAAGAACTTCCCAGCTGTTACTCCGAATGCACATTTGCGAGGGTTCAGCTTCATCTGATATCGACGAAGATTGTCAAAAGTTTCTGCCAGATCCGTGATGTGGTCAAGGGCACGAACGCTTTTCGTCAGCATGTCGTCCACATACACTTCCATATTACGCCCTATCTGTCCTTCAAAGACTTTGTTCATCAGCCTCTGGTAAGTAGCCCCCGCGTTCTTTAACCCGAAAGGCATCACCTTGTAGCAATATAGCCCCTTTTCGGTTATGAAGGAAGTAGCTTCTTCATCCTCCGGATTCATCCGGATCTGGTTGTATCCGGAGAAAGCGTCCATGAAGCTGAGGACCTCATGGCCGGATGTAGCATCCACTAATTGATCGATTCGAGGTAGTGGAAAGCTATCTTTGGGGCACGCCTTGTTGAGGTCGGTGAAATCTACACACATTCTCCAGCTCCCGTTGGCCTTGCGGACTAACACCACATTAGCTAGCCATTCAGGGTAGTGGACTTCCCGAATGTGGCCCGCAGCCATAAGCTTGCGGATCTCCTCGTCGATAGCTTTCTGTCTGTCTGGAGCGAAGTTTCTCTTCTTCTGTCGGATTGGCCGACACTCTGGCTTGAGGTTAAGCCGATGGGTAATTACTTCTTCAGGGACGCCTGGCATGTCGGAAGAAGACCATGCGAAGACGTCAGCGTTGGACGCAGGAATGCGAGGAGTTGACGACGTGCCTCTTCCGGGAGTGATGCCCCCAGCTGAACAGTCCTTGCCGGGTTATCGTCCAAGGGGAGGGTTAGAAGGTGCTCTGCCGGCTCTCCCCTTCTTCCCAACTCCCTAGGATCGAGCGACTCAGAGGCTGTCGCTGACTCTGCACTCAGCGGACTGGGCGACAGATGATAACAGGGCGGCAGTGGGCTTTGCTCCCCCTTCATTTCTCCGATCCCTTCGTTGGTAGGGAACCTTACTAACAGTCTCTTGGTGGAGATCACGGCATCCAGCAGGTTCAGCCCCGGTCTTCCCAAGATGGCGTTATAAGCCAGCGGGACCCGGACCACCAGGAAGTTTACGACCACTGTACTCTGACATGGAGGAGTTCCAGCCGTGACCGGGAGAGCAATTTCGCCTTCGACGTTCACTGAGTCTCCCGTGAAGCCCATTAGTGGTGTGGCAACGGGTCGAAGCAAGGACCTTGATAAGTTCATCCGAACAAAAGCCTCGTAACTCAAGACATCCACAGAGCTCCCACTATCAATTAAAATTCTTTTTACAGGGTGTTTAGCTATAGTCATAGAAACTACGACGCTGTCGTCGTGCTTATTAACTACCCCGTCTAGATCCTTTCCGAAAAAAGGTATTACAGAGTCTATTCCCTCGCGCGGCCTTTTCGAACCACCATCCGTTCCCCAAGAGATCATAGCTATGGTTTTTTCAGTCGGGGCATTATCCACGCCAGCCGGATGACTTGGGGGCGCCATGGGGCCCACCGCGGGGAGATTCCCCCTTCGAACAAACTTGCCCAGGTGGCCCTGCTGAACCAGCTCCTCGATGGCCTTTTTTAAATTGCGGCAGTCTTCGGTGTCGTGGCCGTAGTCCCGATGGTACCGGCAGTAAAACTCCTTGTTGCGGGGGGCTCCGGACTTCAAGGGAGCCGGTCGCTTGAAATATGGTTCCTCCTCAATTTCCAGTAGGATGTGGGAGATGGGGGCCATGAGGGGAGTGAACTGCTCTTTAGGAACCAGCGCTTGTGGCCGGCGATCCGAGCGTCGTGGAGGCTCGGGCTTCCTAGGTTGTGCACCAGCGCGGTCAGAAGGCGGCGGTTTGTTACCGGGGTTCTTGTCAATGTCTCTCCGGGAAGAATCTGCCTCGTCAGCGCGGATGTATTTCTGTGCCCGGCTCAGAAGCTCGGCGTAGGAACGCGGAGGCTTCTTATCCAGAGAGTAAGCGAATCTGGACGGGCGAAGTCCTCTCTTCAGGGCCAAGGTGGCGACAGAGTCTTCCAGGTTGTACACCTCCAGCGCTGCCTCCTTAAATCGAGCGACGAAATCCTTTAAGGTCTCGCCACTTTTCTGCTGGACAGCAAAGAGGCTATCGGCAACTCGTGGGATCTTTCGACAGGCATCAAAATGAGCCAGGAAGGACCGCTCAAGTTGCCGAAAGGAGTTGATGCTGCGTGGAAGTAAACGGGAGTACCACGCGCGTGCCGCCTTACGGAGCGTAGCCGGGAAGGCGACGCATAATAAGGAATCCGTCGCTCCCTGGACCTGCATGAGGACTTTGTAGCTTTCCAGATGGTCCAGGGGGTCCGTCGTTCCATCATATGGATCCAATTGAGGGAGACGAAACCGGGGGGGGACCGGTTCCTTCATGATATGGCGAGAAAGCGGAGGGCGACGTTCATACTCCGCTGCATAGGGATCGGCGATCTGACGGCTGAGTTCGTCCAACCGCCGATGGTATTCGTCAAGCCTTTGCTCGGCCCGCCGAGTGGTTTTCCGGGGAGTGTTACCTCGAGATGAGTCGGAAGAAGAAGATCGCCGGCGCAAAGAATGTGCCCGCTTGGACTCTTTTCCTTCCGGTCGGTGGCGGGGGCGACTGGAGCGACGGGAAGGAGACCGTCGTCGCTTCGAGGTCCCTTGGGATGAGTCGGAAGAGGAAGATCGACGGCGCAAAGAAGGCGCCCGCTTGGACTCCTTTTCTTCCGGTCGGTGGTGGGGGCGACTGGAGCGACGGAAAGGAGACCGTCGTCGCTTCGAGGTCCCTTGACGATGAGGTTCGGGGGGTGAGCGGTGAGAGGCCTCAGGCGGGGTCCCTCCTTGGTGAGACTGTACTGTTCCTCGCACCCCTTCGCCCGTTACAGGGGGTTGAGTTACAGCAGCCACATAGCGCTCTTGCAGCCCTCGGACCATCGTCGTCAAATCCTGGACCTGATGGGCTAGATCATCAAGCCGGTCAGGTTGGCTCGTTGGTGCCAGGGGTGGAGCATGAGGGTTGGCCTCCGAATGCTCCACTCGCGGGATGTGCCCGGCTGCCTGGCTAGAGGAAGCCTCTTGTGCTCGCGTGGTCACCATCGCTTCCTTTGCAGAATCGGAGAGATTTCAGGGGAGAGTCTCGACTTGGTCTGCCTTCTGCCTCCCCCTTCCTGGCGCGCCAATCTGTTGCGGCCGAATCACGTATGATGAACGTCGGGCAGGCTAGGGCACCGTGTGCGTAGAGAGACCACCGTCTTCCTTCCGGAGCCTGCAAAAAGTCCCGGGCCGGTAGTTCCGGCGGGGACCCTCCGACGCCCAAGTTAGTGAGTCGTCGAACAGGGATATGATTTTTGTTCAATTATTCTAGTAGAAGTTTTCTCCGAAAGAGAGTCCCCTTCGCATGGAGCTCGGGTCCTCCCTTTATACCTGTTGGGAATCCCGTATATCTTGGCCTGTTGGAACCGTCGAATCTGCTTCATCGAACGGTAAGTTGTTGGACTGTTGCGGGATAGGGGCCGCTTATAGCGGTAACTGCTGATCAGGCTGAGACCTGCCCGTGATTTGGGTAAACAGGCTGTTCGGCAGTAGGCCTTAAATGCGGGGTCATTGCCTAAAACATCCTTGTATGACGGCCGACACTGGGGGCCGACACTGGAAGCCGACGCTGGAGGCTAGCTCTGAAGACCGACGCTAGCCGCTGGTGCCAACGCGTAGTGGGCCTTTGGTGCTGACGCTGGGGGCCGACGCTGAGGGCCGACACTGGGGCCGACACTGCCGACGCTGGAGGCTAGCTCTGAAGACCGACGCTAGCCGCTGGTGCCAACGCGTAGTGGGCCTTTGGTGCTGACGCTGGGGGCCGACGCTGAGGGCCGACACTGGGGCCGGCGCTAGAGGCGACGCTGGAGGCTAGCTCTGAAGACCGACGCTGGTTGGCCTTGGGTTTCGTTGTCACATCATTGTTTTCAAAAGTCACGCGGAAGATAATACTACCCCGGGGAAACCGCCAGCCGTATCAATAAACATTGATTAACTTCAGCTTTTTATTTTTTCCATTCTGCGAGGATCCCTTATTCAGCTTGATGCTAGATGACAAATGTCAAAAGGCTGTCATCTTTCTTCATCACTCTTTCAGGTGCTAGAATATGCTTCATTTATTATATATATATATAAAGGCTTGATTATATTTGAATATAAAATATAGCAAAGCTTTAAATTTGATTTGATCATTCTTCCTTAAATCCATACGGATCTCGAAGTTATTGTACCTTCGTATATTGTTTACTTTGATATCCGTAATTCGTATGGATGTAAGGGCGATCGAATATAAATTTGGTTACATTCGAATGCAGTAAAGTTCAGTTATACATACATACTTGGCTATGTAGCGAAGTCTAGATCAGATTATCTTTCCTTTTGAATCTATAGAATATATATATAACTTGACTATATTTAAATGTAGCCAAGTATAAATTTGATCATCTTTTTCATATTTAGATTCACATAATTTATAAATCTCAAAGATTAAAAAAAAAGTAAAAAAAGATGGGGTGGCTTTGTAATTTGTATGAATTTAAGGTTGAAAAAAAATGATTGAATTCTTAATTTAGTTATATTTGAATGTAATTTACTTTGCTTTCTCTCTTTATATATATATATTTATATATATATAGAGAGAGAGAGAGAGAGAGGTAGGTAGGTATGTTTGATCATATTCAAATGTAGCCAAGCATAAATTGTTGATCATTTTCTTTATTCTTAGTTTTATACCGTTCTTCAATCTAAAAAATAAAAAAAAAATAAAAAAATGAATGATTTTTAAAATCTCCATGGATTTAAGGATGATCTACAATTGCAAAAGAATCAGAAATTATCCATATTGTTTTTTCATATAAATTCTATTATATTCTTTTTCTCCTCTCCGAGGGAGTCATGGGTACCACTCAATAATGTTGCCCTAGCTTTTCATGCACTCCTTATCAATAATGTTCTGTTTCTTTGAAAAAAATACCAATAACGCTGTCTTTCGAGAGCGTGCAATCTGTTTTACAAAAGCTTGTTTTGACTATGTTTACTTGCTTATATGTTTTTTTTTTTTTTTTTTTTGCTAGATCTTGGTTGGATAAATAATGCAATTTCACATTCATTTTTAAAATGAAATGAAATATTTATCCTTGTAATTTTAAAATCACTAATAATCTAAAAGTCTAAAATCATATAATTTTAATATTAATAAATATAATTAAATTTTAATCACTAATAATAGCATCAACATAATAATACTAATAATAAATCTAAATAGTATCTAAATATAATTTTAGGTTTTATAATATCAAATCAATGCTTAGTTTTCATGCAAAAACATAATAAAGATGCCTAGTAATAAGCTGAGTATAAGAGTACCTAAAAAGATTGACTATATGTTAGTAAATAAGAAAAATTAAGAAATTTATTTACGGATGTAATGAGTATTGGAGAAAGGATTCTTTATATCTATATCCGTTTCATACACGTGAGAATTGTCAGGTGTTCTTGTATCTATACCCATTTCATTTATATATGTATGGCAGGATGCACACAAAATTGGAACTATCCTTATCATACAATCTCCAATGGTAAAAATCTTGAAATAAAGTTTGGTACTATAGGATATGGTGCAATGGGTTGGCTCAAACCAAGTCCATAGCAAAAAGTCTAGTCCAAGATATTGGATCGAGCCAAGCCCGACCTTTGGCTAAGACTTGCTGGTCAGTAACAATATCTAAGGGCCCGAGCCTAATCTCCGGCCCGACCCTAATTATATAATATATTTAATATTTGTATTTCTTTTAATGAAAGTTGAATATGAATGGATGGTTAAAGCTATTGTATGCAAGTTTTGAAAATACATTTTATTTTTAAAAAATATTATTTTTTAAATAATATAAAATAAAAAAATAAATTATTGGACTGCTTTGGGTCAAGTCGGACTTGTTTTTTTATGCCTCCATCTGGCTCCAAATTCTAACGGCTTAAACTTTTTAACTTGATCTAGTTTGGTTCAGTTCTATAATTTAAAAACCTTGGGCCGTCCTGATAAACTTTTACATATTTAAAAAGCGAATGAGGGAGTAAAAATGCAATTCTAATCATTTGGGGTAATGATAATGACTTATCGTTCTCCATTAAAAACAAAATAATGTGGTAGCATTATATCACGGCAATTAGATTATATGCATTATTGCAGTATTTAAAATTTCTCCGACGTTTACACTGTGTTTGAATGAAGAAAAAAAAAATATCTTATTTGAATGGAAAGAAAAAAATTGAAGAGTAGAAAAAAATGAAAGAAAAAAAGTGATGATTTCATGTAAAAGTTTTTTTTTTTTCAAAATTAAAAAGATTTTAGAAAGAAAAAATGATTTTTTATTTTTTTATTTCGATATTAATTTTCTCAAACAAAAAAAATGGAATCGCTTCTCATTTTTGCAAAAGCTACGAGCGAAAGCTATGAGAAAGGGCAGGAGAATTATCATTGTAATAAAAATATTATCATTATTATAAATTACCTTTTTTTTTTCTTCTTTATTTTGCTCTACTAATCCAGAAGAAAAGAAAATACTTTTTTTTTTCTTCCTTCGTTTTCTTTTTTTTCTTACTTTTTCTCTTCATTTAAAGAGAGTATTAAAGATAAGGTTTTTTTTTTTTTTTTGAATATTTGGTAAGGAACAGGATAAGCATCGAAGTTCCCTTTTTTCGAACCCAAAACTATCTTGCGGGCTGTGACCTTGCGCGACACGTGTCATGTCGTTGATGTCCAAATGTCTTTCCAAATTTACCCTTATCCAATTCCATTTCTCTCTCATCTGAGGGGAAGCGCGAAAGCGATTGAGCGATTCGTCTCGGTGCGGTGGAGAGATGCTGGCGGTATTCGATCGGGCGGTAGCGAAGGGCCCGGAGGGGCTGCGGAGCCCGGCGGAGGGTGGCGGAGGGGTGGGCCCTCTATTGAAGCACTTCGCGTCGGCGCACGAGGGGGCGGTGACCGTAAACTTCGGCTCCTCCGCCGGCGTCCTGGCCTTCTCCGACGAGAAGCAGAACCCCTTGCTCCCGAAGTCTAAATCCAATCTTTCTAAACCCCTTTTTTTTTTTTTTTAATTTCTTTCGTTCCGCATTGTGGATTTAGTGTGTTACGTTTCTCCAGTGGCGTCATCTTTCTACGTGTAACTTTTGTGGACTCTTGTTCTGGATTTTTTATCGATTCTTTTCCCCCCTTTGGATTCGATCAATTTTTCAAAATTTCTCTGACTACTTTTTATTTCCGTCCTTCTGCATCGTAGATTTAGTGAGTTATGTTTCTCCATTGAGATCCACTTTTTACGTCTAACTTTTGACTTTTATCTTCATCATTCTTGATGATGATTATTATTTTTAAAAAAGTTTATAATTCTTGTTTCTTAGAATTTTTTTGGTCTTAATTGTTTGATTTAGAAAAACCCAAGGTTTACTCTATGAATCAGAGAGATCATCAGATCACATATTGTATATGATTCGCTTTTGATTAAAAAAATAGATTATCTTCATCATGGTCATCGAAGATCTCGATTTTTTTTTTTTTTTGATTGTTTAGTCGACTAATCTGTTATCTTTAATTTTTTTGGAATTCCTGGGTGTACAATTTATTTGCTTGCGGGCTCTCTTTCAGCACTTGTTTGGAGATCTGAAACAAATGTAGTTTCACCTAAAAAGGGGCATGCGTAAGAAATTTCTAGAAGAAACATCACTTAATATATCTGAAAACAGGTCGTTTTGATGGTCATTGAACTAAGTAATTTGTAAACTTGATGAAATTAACCCTATAATAAGGTGACAGGATGGTATAGGTAAAAATAATTTTTATTTGCTAGTATTGTTTTTTTTTTTTTCCATTGACACTGTTTAATTTCACAAAATGAATCCCTTCTGATTCCTTCCCTATGATATTGTTTATTTTCCTCATCTTTGATTAGACTGTTTCCAGGAGATGCAACTCCTGCGAGATGTTACTGCTTGGGGATCTGATTTATTTTGGTTTTTGCCAAAGCAAGCTAACCCATGGAAATGGACGCAAACTGAAAAAATGTTGTCCTGGTTCAGACACAATTATTCTACTATTAAAAGTGAACTCCCAAGTAGTGTGTGAGGTTCTGTTTGGGACTTATCATTTATATATGGCATGTTCTTGTAGATAATAAAATAGAAAACATTTGTGACCAATTTGACTATGGGTGTCTTGGTTATAATGGTTTGTGGATCTTTGTTCATGGCAGGACCATCTGTAACACAAATTTTCCTTGGTTGAATATCTGATACTGAACACCAAAGGATCTATGTCTGGTTGAGAGGTTGCAAATTTTGGTGAACCATGTATTAATCCATTAACTCAACCATATATGCATTATGTCTAGGCAACCCATATGAGCATATCAAAGGCCTTGGGATGCCAAGGCATGTGGAATATTGTCACTTGTAGATAGCTGATTCTGGAAATTTTTACCCTGGTAGTGTTCCATATTGGCTTAAGTCATTGCTTGACATCTTGCACATGGCCTTTGCCATGCCAAAGCTGTGTTGTTTTTATATCGGCTTCTCTTTCACTATTATCAGACTAAAATTAATATTCAGTTTGATATTCTTAAGAGGAAGTAAGAAATGTATTTTTTTATTATTTTTCTTCAAGCTGTTCTCCTCCAGCCTTACCTGCTTAGTTTTTCTTTCTAAATGAGCAGATTTGTATCTGGTGTTGATGACTGGGTTTAACTTATGAGTCCAAGCAAGGAATACTACATTTTCATGATTTTTGGGTTATTCTATTTGTGGCAATGCATAAAGAAAGTTTCTTCAACTGTTTCATTCCATATGGTTTCCTTTTTTTAAAGAGAGGATCTAGCCATATATCTAATATTGTAATTCTTTAATAAATTGCAAAACATTTTTCTATGAATTTCTAAATGAGTATGTTCTTCTCTATGATTGCCTTATAATGAAATTTAAGATATGTGTTGCTTTGAGCAGCATGATGAAATAACTAATCATGTCCATTATCATCACCCCGACCTTTCCCCATCAAACTGAGCTCCATTACAGAGCACAATTAAGTTGTCAAAGCCATCTGGAAGGACTGAGCCGATTAAAATCAATGCACATCATCTTTGTGTATTTATTTTTCCCTCAATTCATGGCCTTTCTGAAATTTCACCTTGAATGAGACATTTTTCCCTCCCCCTTTTCTCATATTTTTATTATTAATCGAATTAAGTTTTATTCTCTACTCATTAAGTAGATAAGCCAAGTGAGGCATTTATTCTTTTTTCTTCATCTTTTGCACATCTCTACTAGATACAATGAGGACTCCTTGACATGCAGCCCATGCATCTGTACTTCACTTTTATTGCCACCCCTATCCTGGTGCTCGCCAACTCCAGGACTTTTTCCCCCCCTCTTTTTGCCTCTTCTCCTCCCAAACAAGTCTCCCTTCTTCTCTCTCATCTAAATCATGGGCAAAGCACATCCCAGACATTTGTTTATGATAATGAAAAGGTTTCAAAGCAAAAGTTGTGTTTTTTTCCTTTTTGTATAACAAAATATAGTTTTTGCTAATGGTTGAGTGAATGGCTTTGGTGGTGATGATGCTACTGTATCTGTTGATATCATTTCATTTATAAAATTTCCTGGTTGTTTTGTCATTTGCACATTGCTTCCTTAATGCATGCTCGAAGTGATTCATCCTGTCTCTTTATTTTTAGATGATAGTGCATTTTGTTTTCGGTGAAAGCCTAAATTCATCCTCTCTCTTCCTTGCTGAAAATTTTCTTTTTCTTTTTCTGTTTCTTTTTCCTTTTTGGTTAAGTTCAGTATTGGTTTGCTTTCCTGTGTTTGATACATGCAGATTCTTCTGTCATTAAAGACTGTCTGTTTCCTGCTTTTGTCCATTATCTCTATGGCAATTTAGCGATCGCTTTGATGTCTTACTTCATCAATTAATTCTTGTTTGCAGATTCTTTACTGCCATCGATGACATATTTTGCTTGTTCCAAGGACATATTGAGAACATTGCTCTTTTGAAGCAACAGTATGGACTGGGTAAGTTTGGCAGTGAAACAGTCATCATAATAGAAGCATATAAAACGTTAAGAGACAGAGGACCTTTCCCTGCAAGCCAGGTTGTGAGAGATCTCAATGGGAAATTTGCATTTGTTCTGTTCGATATGTCATCAAAATCTACTTTCATAGCTGCTGTGAGTATCCCCAATTATCTTTCCTCTTTTTCACTATCTTCAACACAACCACCCTCCCCACCCCCCCCCCACCCAAGCGCGAACCCCACACACGCGCGCACAAAAAAAAAAAAAAAAAAACCAACACCAACACCAACAATTATACTATGGCACCGTTGTTTCCTGCCTTGTCTATTAGTTTTGAAGCTAGAGTTGCATGAAAAATATTTCTGTTGATAACAGTTATCCCCTACTGATACTGAATGGAAATATTGAACCTTTAAACATGGGCTGAAAATTCCTGTGACGTCTATGACTAATTTCTTGTTTATTCTTGAATTTTAAGTTCAAACTCTTCCTTTGACCTGCTGTTGCAAATGCCATAAGCTTTAAGGAAGCATCAATTTTGTTTGAGTTATCAAAACTTCCTGGTGATGGAGAGAGATGTGTGCAATTTGTTAGATCCTAAATCAGAATTTAGGCTAGGATGCACGCGGAAGCTATAAATTGATGGACCAGTGTGTTGAGGTCTTGGTGTCTTAGGTGAGTTTGTTTCAAGAAACTTATGCATATACAATGCCGAACCATTGGCTGAGATATGCAGGTAAACAGGCTTATTTAAAATTTTGAATGGAACTAAGCAAACATTTCTTTCAATTATCTGATACATGAGCTGATGATGCATGGCATTATTATTATGAAATAACGTTTCAGTTCCTCACACATGCTTGCATGTGGTATGAAGAACTTGTTCATATTGAACAAACTCTTTTTGTTGGTTACATACCCAAGTACATACATGTGAATATATGTGATCTATATACAAATAAACATAGACACATCTGTTACATATTATACATGCATATCCATGTAGGTTTTATTTTGTATATCCCCTGTCATCATGTCTGTATCTTGGAAATCTGTAAAATGTCCACAACACTCGTGGCTGAAGTCAATAAAATGGCCATATACTTTAGTATACCCTACCTTATCTGGTTATATGTGGTTTGATACATCAGAAACATTGCCGGTCCAATTATTGGATTCTTGAATCTACATGAGATTTTGAATGCTGAGAAGAACACTACTGAAATACAGTAGAAATTTCATTCATATGCAGTGAGATGAGGTGCATGCATAATGGTATTATGAACTCTTTCATCTTCCTGAAAAAAATTATCCTTTGTCCCATAATTCTCTCTCCAATTCAGGATGCTGATGGGAGTGTGCCTTTCTTCTGGGGAGTTGATTCTGAAGATCATCTTGTACTTTGTGACGATGTGGAGATTGTCAAGAAAGGCTGTGGGAAGTCATATGCTCCATTTCCGAAAGGTAATGCACCAAGCATGGCTTCTTAATCTTCTTATTAGTTTTATGTGATGTACACATCCTTTTTAGATTTTCCAGCATATCCTCATTCTTTTTCAATGCCTGAACCAGGTTTCTTCTTTACGACGTCTAGGGGATTGCAGAGCTTCGAGCATCCTCGGAATGAGGTGAAGGCAGTGCCAAGGATTGACAGCCAAGGTGAACTCTCGGGGGCTACTTACATGATTGATGTTGAAGCTAAGAAGAAGACTGGAATGCCCAGGGTTGGCAGTGCTGCAGATTGGTCATCTCATTATTAATTCTGCAAACATCGTTCAGCAGGGTCTCTTTTTTTCTATTTTTAACATCAATCCATGTTTCTGGATGTTTTATCTTGTCTCAACTTGCTGACCATGTGTCCTCTATGAAATGCTGTTTGAAAATTGCCATTGGTGGATGGATGTATCCCTTGTAGTTGCCCAAAAGATCCATCTGGGAAATAAAATTTCATCATTACCATTACATTGCTGATAGATTATCACCCGCAGCCATGATCTGTGGGTTTCAATAACTGATCTTATAATGTACTAATGCCTGCTCCATGCGTGCGTTCATTTAGTGGCACAGGAGTTCCCAGATTCTATGGTACATTCTGGTGCTATAGGAAGAATGCAAGGCTAAAGAGGACCTGCCAATGCTACTCTCCATGTCACGCACCAAAAGCAGCGATCTTTCCGTTCTTTCGGTAAGAACCAGAACGACGTTTCTGATAGAATTAAAGAAGTTCTATGAATATTTTATCATTTGAAAGGCATGAACGGCTTAGCGTTTCAAGCGATATATATCAATTGCATCTATAACGTAATGCAGTTGGCTATATATCATCCGTATCTTGGAAGGTAGAAAGGATTCTAAGATGTGATTACCAAACACTGGTTGAACTCAAAGCAATGATGCATCGGGGCTTTGGGGCTAGAACACATCAGACCACCAAACGGACCAAAAACAGAAGCAAAATCATATAGGTTCTATTTGGTTCGTGATTCAAAAAAATTATTTTCAGAACATGGGTTGATTCAAAAATCTGAGTTGTATTTCGTTGATTTTTAGTATTTAAGAATATATTTGGTTGATGTTTTTGAAAACTATTTTTTTTAAAGAAAGGCATCAGTGAATTGCATAGAAAAAGATCGCAAGGAAAGGAAGAAGATGAATAAGCGAGTTTTGGATATTTTAAAAAAGGAAAGATAAAATCTAAAAAACATCTGAGATGAATTGGATGAAAATATCGTATCAAAAACATGATGTAGCTGCATCTTCATATTATTGAAAAATTATAAAGTTAAAATTATAAAGTTTCATTCTGTTGCCTGCAAAATGTCAACATGTCAACAGAAGCAAAATCATATAGATTCTATTTGGTTCGTGATTCAAAAATTATTTTTAAAAATATAAATTATATTTAAAAATTTAAGTTGTTTTTTTATTGATTTTTAGTGTTCAAGAATATGTTTGGTTAGTATTTTCAAAAATAATAATTAGTGGACGTTGAGCGGCGACTTCCTAGCGATTTCCTGCTACAGTAGCTGTAAGGGGTGTTTTCAAAGGCGACTTCCTGGCGATTCCGAAGGCGATTTCCTGCTACAGTTTGGTTAATCATCCTTGTTGCTTCAGTTGTTTGAAGCCCCTTCCTGCTACAGTGCTCGAAGGCGTTGTTTAGTGCTACAGTAGCTGATACCCTTTCGGAACGGCACGAAGCAACAATTTCTTTTGCTGCTTTTAGATTCGTGCTTCCATCCTCTTCGTCCCTGTTCTCCGGCGATCAATGCCGATCCCTTGATCTTTCTTTCCGGAAGATGGCGGCTGCTGTCCCCTCTTCATCGAGCGGTGTGGATGTGTTGAAGGAGGGAAGGAAGTCATGGCGAAGTACGGTGGGGAGCCGGTTTGAGAAGATAAACAAATTGCTCCGAGACGCAGAAACGAGATATACTCGGATTGAGAAGATGGTGTTGGCTTTGATAACCTCGGTCCGAAAGTTGCGGCCATACTTCAAGCACATTCTGTGACAGTCATGACCGATCAACCCATCAAGGCGGTAGTCCATCGTCCGGAGACATCGGGGAGGATGACCAAATGGGCCGTCGAGCTAAGTGAATACGACATTCGGTTTCAACCTCGTCCGGCCATCAAAGCTCAGGTGCTAGCTGATTTTCTCCTTGAATATACTATCCCGGAGGATGACTCCACTCCCAACTCCCCTGAACGCCCAAAAACTGACGCCCGGTGGCTCCTCCATGTCGATGGGTCATCCAATGCCCATTGCTATGGCGCTGGCTTAATCCTCACCAGCCCGGAGGGAGTGACTTTCGAATATGACATCCGCTTCTCCTTCCCAGCCTCCAATAACGAAGCGAATATGAAGCTCTGCTCACCGGGCTCCGAATCGCCCACGACCTTAAAGTGAAGAGGCTGAACGCCTTCATCAACTCTCAGCTGGTAGCTAGCCACGTACGGGGCGAGTTTGAGGCCCGGGAGCCGAACATGGTTTGATATCTCCAAGAGGTTCGAAGACTACTTCCCCATTTCCCTGAATTTGAAATTATCCATATTCCAAGATCCGAAAATGCCCGTGCCGACCTATTGTCTCAGCTGGCAACTGCGGAATTGATGGATGCCGAGTGAAAGTTTCATCTGGAGATTTTGGAGAGGCCCAGCATTGTGGAAGCTGATCGGGTAATACAAATTGAGGCCGAACCATCATGGTTCGACCCCATCCTGAAGTATCTTAAAGAAGGATGCTCCCAGCCGATCGAAGGGAAGCTAGAAAGCTAAAGCTGCAAGCCACCCACTATGTGCTAATTGATGACCAGCTCTACAAGCGGTCCTTCTCTATGCCGCTGCTCAGATGCATTCACCCATCTGAAGCTGATTATGCCCTTCGGAAGGTACACAAAGGAATTTGCGACAACCATCTGGGGAGCCGGTCTTTATGCCACAAGGTGCTGCGTCAAGGTTATTATTGGCCTACCATGCAAAAGGATGCATACGTCCTCGTCCGAGCTTGTGACCCATGCCAAATACATTCTAGTATTCAGAGGCTCCCCTCCGCCAGCCTGATCCCTATTTCCTCCGCTTAGCCCTTTGCCAAGTGGGGAATGGACATTCTCGGCCCGTTTCCACTTGCCACGGGATAGCAAAAATTTTTATTCGTCGCCATCGACTACTTCACCAAATGGGTCAAGGCGGAAGTAGTCGCTCAGATAACTGAGCTCGAGCCAAGACTTCGTGTGGAGGTCCATCATCTGCCGCTTCGGCCTCCCACACACCATCATTACTGACAACGGCAAACAATTCGACAATCCGAAGTTCTGTCAGTTCTGCGAGGAGCATGGGATCCATCACCGCCTTACCTCGGTCGGCACCCACAGGCTAACGGAGAAGCCGAGGTAACTAACCGAACCTTGCTTCAAGGGATCAAAGCTCGGCTCTCCAGAGCCCAAGGTAGATGGGCGGACGAATTGCACCATGTCCTATGGGCCTACCGCACCACCCCAAGTGCCCATGGGCGAGACCCAAGAGTGCCCACGAACGAATTGCCCTTCGGCACAGAGGCCATCATCCCCGTGGAGATAGGACTCCCATCCCTGCGGGTGAAAGTTACTCGGAGGGAGCCAGTGACGAGCAGCTCCGCACCAACCTCGACCTAATAGAGGAGATCAGAGAAAAAGCTCGGATCAGAATAGTTGCCTACCAGCAAAGAGTGGCCCGTTACCACGCCTCCAGGGTCAAAGGGAAAGCTTTCTCGCTTGGCAACCTCGTTCTTCGAAAAACATCAGTCTCCAAACCGCTAGAGCAGGGAAAGCTAGCTCCGAACTGGGAAGGCCCCTACCAAGTAACGGAAGTCGTCGGGCCTGGTACCTACAAACTACAAGATCTAAGCGGAAGATCCATTCCTCGGACATGGAATTCGGACAACCTCCGTAAATATCATCAGTAGGGTACGCCTTCTACAGGCTCGCCTTCTTAATTTTTGTTGGCATATGTTTTCATGATTCATGGCATGATTACCACAATATATCACCAAAAATTATAAAGAAACAGATGCTGCTTACCAATCCTCGGTATGACCGAGTTATCTATTTAAGCAGGGAATCTCCGAACCTCGGCTGGGCTGAGCAACAAATCTCCGAACCTTGGCTGGGCGAGCAATAAATCTCCGAACCTCGGCTGGGCCGAGCAATAAATCTCCGAACCTCGGCTGGGCCGAGCAATAAATCTCCGAACCTCGGCTGGGCGAGCAATAAATCTCCGAACCTCGGCTGGGCCGAGCAATAAATCTTCGAACCTCGGCTGGGCCGAGCAGCAAATCTCCGAACCTCGGCTGGGCCAAGCAATAAATCTCTGAACCTAGGCGGGCTGAGCGATAATCTCCGAAGCCTCAGCCAAGACCGGAGTGCATAAGCCCGACCAAGACCGGAGTGCACAAATCTTGGCCAAAGCCAAGGATCTTTTCCCACTATTAAAGCCTCGACTCAAAGTCGAAATGCATGTCTCGTTATCACAAGTCCCGACCGAACCAAATAATCTCCAAGGTTCCATCCGGATTTGGGTGGCTTACAAGCCCGGCCGGGTCGGACGCGTAAAATCCTTGGCCAAAACCGAGCATATCTCCCGCGCCTTAACCAACGCCAAGTAAGATACTATCAAAAGACTCGGACAAACCGAGCGACTTCTTAAACATTCCAAGACAATAAAAGCACCCCACGGTGCTTCGGTAGATGTGAACAACCTCCTTCTACCCAACAATAAAGACATACGAGCTGTCTCTTTCCGAAGAAACACCTGTTTCGTTCTACAAACAAGACCATGTTTACCGCATGAATCCACAGGACCGCCCAGGTCTCCCTTTGGCTCGAACAGGAACAAACTGTCTCCCTCACTGAGGACCAAACATCGATCTTAGCAAAAAACAAAGTGGAGAGAACGCTGCCAAGTATGCTATGACACGGGAGCAACAACTCTCGACACAAAAAAGAAACAGGTGCTAAAAAGAAAGAACAAAACTTTCTTTATTTCATTATCAGTAAAATGAATTACAATCTCCTAAGAGGCATTACAAGTGCGTCATAGCACGGAAATAAAGATGAGCAAATGACTCGGCCTGACTGTTGCGACCAGCTTCAGTTAATAATGATATCTCAGCATCCGGCCCGAGACATCAGAGAAATCAGAAAGGGTGGATGAGCCTTGTCCCAAGCCACCCATCCATGGAGCCCTCGGCGAGTGGGAGGAAAACCTGTGGACGCTGATGCCGGGGGACTCCCCCAAATCGAGTGTGTACTGCTAGCCATTGCCCAAGTCAAAAGGCAATGTACTAGCAGACAACACGCCATCACCCCCCTCCTCACATGGCAAAGATTCCCCGGGCGGATGAGCCCAGGAATCTAGATCAGGGGAGGAGGCGAAGTTCACGTAAGCCATGGGGGTATGCGTACACTTACTACCCTGCGTCCCCCATAGCAAACCGCAAAGGACACACAGGAAGCGCGTATGTGCGCTCTCATGTGATCTCTGCGAACCTCCTGTGTGCTCTCCATATGATCTCTGGAACTCCTCTCTTAAGGATGAGCTGCTCTCCAGCGGCCCCTTCATCGCCCAACTATTCGGGGGAAGATGACTTGCCAAAGGGAAACTCAGTCCCCCTACTCTCAACCTCGAAGACATGGACATCACGAACACTTACATGACTCACAAAAGGGAAGGTCTTGCGGATGGCCTAGCACGGCCCCTTCCTCCCCTCATTTTATAGGCAAACAAACCGGGTTTGCTATCAAAGCAGAGAGCTCGAGATTCATGCCCTATCTGCACTACCATGTGGCCTCCCAGGACGAAAGTCGCACCCTTCGATGTGCGCCAAAATGCATCGCCTGAGTCATGACGCACGCCAAAAGATTTTCCTCTGACCTCGAATCAAGGGCATTAAATGCGAAGATCATCCGCAGACCCTCGAAACATGGGCTGGCCCAGGGAATTTTCCTTCTTTGAGAAACGCCAGAAGGCGAGTGATCCACCTCGGTCCCGAATCAGGAGCCTTAAATGCCCCGAACCGCCTACGAGTTCCTAGGATGTGATCAGGCCTGGGAAACTCCCACTCGAAGGCGACACCGTCCAATGAAAATCGAATGCTTGCCCCGCACGTCAAAAGGGCGTATATCAAAAAGATCAGCGCAGTAAATGCTCTGGGCAAAAGGCAAAAATGCCCCTCTTCCGGGATGTCTTGACAAAAAGCGGGCTGGCCCCAATCAGATCAAGGTTAAATGCTACTTTATCCCTCAGCCTAAACTGGTACTGACGGAACGCTCCTCATGCTATAGAGAGACCAAATGATGTGAAGCATTTTGGATGAAACTTATAAGCTCTCCTTTATCTCGGTCAAAAATGGAAGCGCCACATCCGTGCCTTACCGCGATCTCCAAGGGTCCCCTAAGGGGACAGATCGTTCGTAAGACTCATACAACGAGAACCAAAATCTCAGAAATGAAAAATAAACGGCCATGAGCACAAGGGTTACAAAAAACTTCCTTCATTCATTGCAAAAAGAGAAACAAAAAGAAAGAAAAGAAAAAGATACACTAGCCCTCACTGGGGCTTACTGTCCTCCCCTGGCGCCACCGGCTTCCCCCGTGATGTGGGGTTAGTTCGCAACCCGTGCTCGAGGGACGCCACCTCCCCCTCCAGCCGGTTGTTGATTCGGTGGAGGAGCTCGATCTCCCTCGTCGCGATGGTCATATACTGCTCAGCCACCTCGCAAGCTCGCGCTTGTAAACGATATCGCCAGAACTTCTACGTCAACAGTCACCATCGCACGGCCCCTATGGGACTCCCCGTGGCCTCTGCCGCCACCGCCACATGCTCCGGCAGACCCCCCCCGCCTCTGGAAGCCATCTCAGTGGTTAAAAATCTTGGGAGGTTAGCTAGGAAGGCGGCTAACGATGGCGTACCCTCACCAGTATTTGTACCACTTTCGGCGAGTATTCTGATCGCCCGAACCACCGTTTCCAATACCATTACTGTGGAGGCGCACCACGTGTCGCCGCCTCAGTGGGCTCCGCGGGGACCGAAGAGTCCCTCCCCTCGACAAAGAGGATCATAAATAGATAACGCTCGGAATGCCCCTCTCTTCTTTGAACCCAAGCCCCCTTTTATTTAGATCACGGCGCTGGGATTACGTTCCCCACTCCTGAATCCACACTTTGGGATAGGGAGCCTCGGAGGGGTCGAGTAATAAATCTCCATGCCTGTCCCAGGGCGTCTTCTCTTCGGGACGGACACGCCGAAGAAGGAGAAGAAAAGGTCAATCAGAAAAGGCAAACAAACGAAAACAAAAGGTCCGTTTATACAGAAAATACACATGAGGGCCCCCAAGAAATTAAGGCTGGGGATCAGACCCAGCTCTTACAGCAGCATCAGCGGGGGCACCGCTTGGCTCCCCCTTCTTAACAGTGTCCCGCCGAGATACTTCGGCAGCCGCATCGGCGCCCAGAACAGCTTCGAGATCAACGTCTGAGATCTCCTCATATTCGTCCTCCTTGGCTCCCGGGGTGCGGGTCTCATAGCATTCAGCGTCCAGACAGGACAAGTCCAGGTCAGGATAAGCTTGAGTGACCTTAGCTCGCCTCCTCCTCGCCGAACCGGAATGCATCGGCACAGGCCGCCCTGCGTTCCTCGGCAAATTGAGTAGAGCCTTATACTCCTCCACCACTGAAGAGGCCCGCACGTTTGCCTCGGCCAATTGTTTCTCCAATTCAGAAGTCCTTCGGTGCCCGAAGCCATCTCCTCTCCGAAGGCCTTCAGCCGCTCCTGAAACTCCAGACTCATCTTGTTCACCTGCAGACAAAGAGCCGAGTAGGCAAGAGTCGGAAGGCCAAAACAGACAAAACAGGGGACACCCTACCTGCTCGTCCCGCCGAGCCAGTTCATGGCTCAGTACTTGAACCCTATCGAGAGCCTTCGATTTAGCCGATTGATTTTGACGAAGACTCTCTTTGAGTTCATCAACGGGACTGTCTGTCCCCAATCTCCCGATGAGCATAGTCGAGATCATCGGAGAGCCGAGCAGCTCGCTCATCCGACCATTTAGCTGACCCTTCATTTCGGCGAGCTCTTTATTCAAACGGGTAAGCTGGTCCTGCTGCCGCCGACACTTGTGCTCCTCCTCCTCGACCTCTTACTCCAGTTGCTTCTATCTTCGGTGGCTGGCCTTCAGCTGGTCCCATCTCTTCTCGAAAAACTGCTGCATGGCCTTGACCTTATCTTCGTGCTCCGCTCTAATCTGTGATAATTCAGACTAGCCTTGTTGATTGCTCACGAAAGCCCTGAAGCTCATTGACTTGCATCGCAAGTTGAGAGGCTCTTTCTCTCTCAGCTGTAAGAATCTTGCGAGTCTCCTCGAGCTCCCTTGGGAGATCGCCAAAGCTCGGGAAAGACTGGCTGTTGAATCCACCCTCTCCTTGAGGTGACCGATTTCTTTACGGGCTTGAGCCCAAGCTCCGACAGCCAGATGCAAACGTCATTTCAACGCCCTCATGATCAAAGCATTCTGCGAAAAGAATCACACGTATGGAAACACAGTCGAACTAACTAACTAAAAACTCTACTTCGGGGCGATGGCTTACCCGAGACGCATAATCCATGGCAATCCTCGTGAGGGAAATGTCATCGATCTTGGTGAGAAGGAAAGCTTCATTCGGCACTCCAGTATACCTGAAGGCCACATCGACAAGGTCCATAGGGTCGTCCCCTCCGGCCGAGGAACTTTCTCCCTCATGGAACGCAACCGCATTAAAGCAGAGAACATGGTACTAACCTCCGGATCGCGTAGGTGGAAATCTTCACTCAGGAGGCCAACTTGGGAACCCGGCCACCGGGGCCCTCGTCCGACTAACCTCCTCCACCAAGGCCCTCATTTGAGAGGCCTCGGGCATTTCAGCTCCGACAAGGGAGCCTCAGCCGGACGTCCCCTTCGCTAAGCGGCTCCCCCTCCTCTTCAGACATTTCTCTGCTCCTGGCGGACTCCTCTTGAGCTTCAATTTCACTCGGGGCCTCCGGTGCCTCGGTAGAAGGCCCTCGCCGGAAGACGTCCCACGAGTTCAGTCACTGGTTCAGCTGTTCGGTTGTCCCTTCATCCTCTGCCAGCTCTCCCGCATGCAGCCCAGGCTGAACTTAAACAGTTACAACCATTTCTCCCATCTCAATTGAAGCGGAGACCGCTCCTGCCTCTGCCTGCAATGCCTCCGGACCGCCGGCCTCCAATGAGGGAGACCGGGCGACCCCGACCGTGGGGGCCTCCGAGTAAACTGACGTCGCTTCCGCGCCATCATCTGGCAAAACGATAACAGGTGGGGAGAAAATTTCGGCAGCCTCCTCCGAAACCCCGCGGTATCCTGACCTCTCCCCGCTGACGGACCTTCCTCGGCATCGAAGGACCGCGCGCCGCCGCTGGAACTTCGATACTTTCGTCTCGGCGATGAGGGACGACGATCATCGCCATCTCTCCTGATCCCTCTAGGCGGGAACTGGAAGGGCGAGACCTTTTCTCGGCCCTATGCTTATTGTTGGGGTCGGGCCTCCCACGATGCTTACCCAGTTCTTCTCTCATCTGATCTACGAACGCCGACCTTTCGCTGAGACGCAATGCGACTCGCCCGTTAGCTCGTACAGAAATCGAAGCTAAAATCGCCTTAACCTGTTAGCTACAAATAATACTTACCTCGAGGATCAATGGGGCTCAATCCAGCTGAAAAGAGCATCCTCTGATAGAAGGGTGCTAGCTGGAAGCACTTGACTGCTGCGCAACACGATCAGATCCCTCTTCTCCTGCTCGGATAACTCTGGATGCGCTTCCAGATCTTTTACATAACGTCCCCACACCCGAGGAAAATCGAGCCGATATTTCCTTCGACTATGAAGAATCGATTTTCATTCTTTTATCGACGACGGATTGTCTAAATCATCTTGAAAGACCTCCGGGACCGATGTAAGGCCACTCGGAGGCCCTCCCAGAAACCAAGTTGTAGCACACCCTGAACATCGGAGAGTCACGGTTACCCCAACGGCTGCACAGCGAGATGAATCGATAAGGTTGCGCCAGCTATTGGGAGCCACCATGGTGAAGCATATGTTGTAGAACCTCATCACCTCCCGAACCAGCGATGAAGAGGAAACCTGAGGCCTGCCCTCAATCTTTCCTCATAACAGAATGCTCCATCCCCTAGTTCAAATGTCACCCTATCGTCGGCCGTCGGGAGCAACAGGGCAACATCCTGAGGAATCTTGTATAGGCGGCGTATCCGTTCCAGATCCGCCAGGGTCACTCCGAAGCCAAATCGCTCGGGCTCACATGATTTCGATCAAAAGAGACACTGAGCAAGGTCGCCAAGAAAATAGGAAACAAAGTTCTTTGAGGGAAAGCTAAAGAGCGCTGCGAATGGGGTTGGCGCCGCTTCAACTCTGTTTTTCCCAAAAGAAACCGCCTCAAGGAGAAGATAAGGCGTCTCAACCAAGACGTCCGGAACCGCCGCTGCAGGCGCCGTGAAGATCAAGATCCCCTACGTGGCGCAACCCCGGCCGTTGCACCCAAGAAATGACGGATCCACCTCGTAAAGGCAAGGCGGCCATGCAGCATTACCTAGGGCATCATTGCGTGGGCTGTCAAATCTAGATCTCCCGTTCGGGTCGCGCCACTAGGTCTATACTCCCTATGCCCGAACTACGCTTATAACTAGGGAGTGGGGGGCATGTGTTGAGGGGTAAAATCGCCATTGCATTAATAACCATGCGAAGGGGCTAAGATCAGCCCTGGCCCTCACCTGCTACACTGTGCCCACAAAGAATGAGCTAACCAATATGATTCAACGGACTGAGCAACCCATAGATCGGCTTCCCCGAGCAATCCATAGCTCGGCTCCCTCGAGCAATCCATAGCTCGGCCTCGCCGAGCACTCCATAGCTTGACGTGCGCCTCCGTGGAACAAAACTGTTTTCACGTCCGGCTTATTTCTTCTATCATATCTCAGCCGCCCTCGCACCTCGACTGTTCAAACCACGCTTACGCCCCGACAGAGTGAACTATTTGTGCATTTCGGCCATCAAGGCGGGTCGTCCCTCGACCATCCGAACCAAGCCTTTCTGTGCCCCTGCGAACCTGGCGCAGGAGAGCCCAAGCTCAATGTAACAAAATTTCAAATGATGAATCATATCGAGACGTGGTCTAGGACCTGCAATAACGGCTTAGGACCTACACAGTCATCGATCTCGGGCCATCAGAAAGCTCTCCCAGCCGTCGATCCTCTAACGGATAGGATACGGATCTTACCGGCCTCACAACAGCTTGATCGAATCATCTTCGAATCCCAACAACCTTCAAACCTTCCAGAAGGCGCTCAAGATTCAGGTGATTTCCTATAAATAGGACACTTCCAGATTTTCTCAGGTACGCGACTCCTCGCTCAGTCTCAGCATCACTCTCTCTCTTTCACTGCTTCTCCTTTTCTCCGCCATTAGTGCTCCGCTCGAGCTCCGAGAGGCCACCCCTAGAGGGACTCCTCAGAGGGATCCTTCTCCTCACCTCTGTTGATCGCTGATCTCACTGACTTGAGCGTCGGAGGGTCTTCCACGGAGGGCCACCCCCAACGCCTTCTGCGTGAGGACTTCTTTGCAGGTCATCCAGGAGGAAGACCAATCAGGAGATCGATCGCACCCGATCGGAGGATAGATTTCAGCAGCAACACCACCTGGGGTTATCTGGAAAATGTGCATTCCCTTTGTAGTAAATTAAGGCCATCAAACTTTCCAGCAATCTTGTATGCAAATCACCAACAGTTCCAAAGTTCGATTGCGGGTTGCCACAATTGACCATGATGCTCCTTGTATCTAACCTCACAAGGGAGGCAGTTTTCCTGCTCCTAGATTTATAAGAAGTTAGAGGAGGAGAGCTCGGCAGTCGAGTGGAAAAATTGTGAATGTAAGCGGAAAGGATATGGCTTCAGCCTCGGGGTTGGGGGCGTCGAAGATCTTGCACACGCGCTGCTTGCCATTTCCCTTCCTCAGCATCAGCCTGATGGTGGAGGCGTGCGCCAGCCAGCACTTGCCCTCCCGCTGGTTTCTTTGGATCCGATATGAACACCCTCCTGCCAGATCCGCAATCACTGCCAAAATAAAATATATTGAAGGATAAAAAAAAAACGTTAACTCCTTTACCACACGGTAGAATCCGCTAATGCTTCCAATAGTAACAAGGGAGTGTTTAAAATAGGAGATAAGAGAATATTCTTTTGAATATTTCCCTTATCCCAAAAGCTATTATTAGAAGGGATATGTGAAAAAGTTTAACAAGAGGGAATAACCGATGTTTAACCATGGTTATTCCCTAAACTTATTCTAGAAACCTAGGAACAACTAAAGTTATCCCTTGATGGCAACTTGTAATTTTAAAAAGGTGCTTATTCTTTAGGTAGTGTTTGAAACAGGGAATAAGAGGGGATATCCAGGGGATATCCCCTCTTATTCCCAAAAGCCATAACTATAAGGGATAGCTGGGAATAAAGTTAACCAAAGGGATAATCCATGGTTAACCATGGTTAACCATGGGATATCCTCTCAATTTATTCCCTAGAAAATGCAGGAATAGCTGGTTATCCCTCTAAATAACAGTAAAAAAAAAGTTATCCTATGGATTTACCTTTTTGTATTTGATATGATCAATGGGATAGCCAGGGGGGATAGCCAGGGGATAAACTCTATTCCGTACACTTATCCATGGATAATATTTTTTCTATCAAACACTACCTTAGCTATCCCCTGGATAAATGCTATCATGTACATTTATCCAGGGATAGCTTTTGGGAAGTCAAACACTACCTTAATGTCCATCATCTTCTCCGTGTCTCGAGCTCAAGGAAAACTGGAGGACGCGCGATGAGGGAGAGTTTTTGAAGTCGGGAGCAAGCGGCTCCGGATATAGAGGGATGGATCCTATTGTAAGAATGAAAGGAGTTCTGTAACTTTGAGATCGGGGATGGCTTTCGGTTGTAGTTTAGATCGAACGGCTGTTATCAGAGCAATCCCTATTGCCGCAAGCCATCAATAAATTATCGGCGTATAAAAATTTAAAAATAAATTTAACCTTCAAATATATGCTTCTATAATTATTTTTTCAATAAAATTAAGATATAAAATAATTTGATAAAACTTTGTTAATTATTCATTAAGGGCTTGTTTGAGTTCATATATCAACTTCTTTATAATCATAATACTAAGCTTATTTTCTTTATCTCACATATGGTAAAAGGTCTTTTATTCAATGGTAATACTCTCAATAAATTTAAGAGGCTTATCTTCAACTAAGGCAATATTAAGTTCATCTAATCTTAAAGCTAATTCAACTTCTCTCTTTCATCTATTAAAGCTATTTTCAATTAAAGTTTCAATGATACATATTTGATTATTTACAGTAATATTGCTACTAGCAAAAATAAAATACAATATAATGTTGCTTAGACATATGTGAGCATTAATAAATCATAAGAGTATGCTAAATAATAAACTTTAGCAATATTCTCAAATATTCAAAAATGTATCATAATATAAACATCTTTAAGAAGAATGTAAAGGATATATTTGATACCTTTAATAAGTCAATTTTAAGAATAATCCCTTAAGAAAATTCTCTCTCTTAAGTAGATAGATTCCCTTAGAACTAATAGAAATTCTTTTACTAATAACTCACATTACCTTTAAATTAATACACAATTATCTCCTCAAGTAGGTAATTAAATGTTACTAACTTTAGAGGAGCTTTCAGACCCTTTATGAAAAAACTTTATGAATCTTAATGAATGATCCATGCTGATGATACCATTCACATTGACCCAAGAGCTCTCCAATTGGGATAACAATTAAACTTTATACCCATAAATTATAGATTTGTGCATTTATTTATTATTGCAAATATTAAACAAATACATATAATCTTACCATCTATAGATATAGTTAAACTTTCTCAAACAACAAGATCACAATCAAAAAAATAAATGTATAATTTATAAAATTTTAATTAAAAATTAATAATATAATATTAATGAATAATTTTTAACCAAGAATATATACAATAATAGCATCAGAAAGAGTATGCATTATCATCATGCTCATAAAACATTCAAATTATTTTGCATAACTTTAACCTTATACCTCTCAACCTAAGAGTTAGAGTTGCTCTTAGCTTGAATTCCTTTATAGCATCAAACTAATATAATGATAAGTATGCACACTCCTTGACTTTTGAAAATGAAATAGAATCTTCTAAGTCTTCGTTCTCTTCATCAGACTCTTAATGATCTATCACATAATTTAAGAAAATAGCAAGCTTTTTTATCCTTTTAGATCTTTTTTAAAGATGCCTCTTGATCTGCATTTTATTGTGGTTAGACAAGTATTAGTTGTTTAGCATTATCTAGTTTAAGGAATAGTTCTTCTATGACTAATGCCTTCGAATGGTATCTATAAAAATAATCATTGAATGTTCTATCATGAGTATAAACTTATTAGCTATATATGCATAAACTCTCCTGTATGTTCTTAAAGATAATCTCTTGAGGAGTGTTACTCACACTGGTTCTGATCTTCTCATAGAAACTTTGACTTTTTCTACCTCTATAAGAATGGGCATGTGGTTAGAATAAAAGAACCTACAATTCTTTGGTCTTTTAGGAAAATTGATATAGTGTCCATTAGTTGTCCTTACAAAGGATCAAATGCTTATTCATGTGGGTTATATAATTTAGCCTTAGTGGGTTGATCATATACATGTATAACTTAAGGATAGCTTTCTCCTTTCTATTAATTCTTAAGTAAGATTTGGGATAGCTTTGATAGATAGCTTATCAAGCACACATACTATTGTTTTAGAGCTTAGGTCAAAATAGTTCTAGGAAAGGCAAAATGGTATAGTATTGCCTAGACCATTTCTTTAAGTGTACAGTTTCTTCTTTTGACTGCACCATTTATTTATGTTAGACAATGTATATTGAGATGCAAAGCCTTCCCTTAAAGAAACTTGATAGAAGGTCATTTTCTTTATCTATTTCCATAAACTTAATATAGTATTTCATAGTTCTATCCAACTTGAATGTCGATATAACATTATTTAGTTATTTCTTTATATTTTTATTAAAATTTTTAAAAGTTAGTAACACTTCAATTTTCTCCAAAAGTAAGTAGAGATATATGTAACATGAATATTCATTAATAAAAGTAATCAAGTAGTTTTATCCTATGAGATAAGGAGTTAATGGTCTATAAATATCTACCTACATAGTTTCTAGTCAAAATATAGTTTTCAATCAAAATAATTATTTTGGCACCTTTCTTAGATGTATTGAATTGCTAGTCTTTACATATTTAATATATGTATCAAAATTAGTGAAGTTTAAAGGGCCTAAGACCCCATCCAATTCACTAATCTTTGAAAGATGCATATGGAAGAAAAAAAAGGAGAAAGGAAAAATCCAACTTGAAGTGATAAACTTATAAATAGACATCTTTTAGGATACTTTTCTTCTTAGAATTGTATAAAGATTCTTTGCTTCTTTTTTTTTTTTTTCAGTAGAACTTGTATTAGGATTGTTATATACCCTAAATCCTATTTATAATTGCCTTATGACTCTTTATCTTACTTGATTAGAACCTAATAAGGGTCAACCTATATCTTATAACTAGGCTCTAGTGGTAATATTTAAACATCAAATAATTACCAATAATTTTTAAAAAAGTCTTTTTCAATTCTTATTTTGAAGTAATTCCTTTCTTATTGTAAAATATAAACTTATGAGAGATTATGGGTGCAAGGTTAGAAATTTTACGTATTCTCTCAAGTAGTCGAGATGCATGTTGAGAACCGTTAAGGAATTGGTATAAAGCCCATAATTACCCTTTAGCTATAAATTCTATAAACTTGGTGCAAGCTTGTCTACATCAATTTTTGGTATCAAAGCTAAATATAGTACTCTAATCGCATGTATCAAAGCTAAATATGTTATTTTGTTTGCTCTATTACTTTAGTATTTTTTTTTTTCAACTATCTCCTCCTCAAGACTCCTATCTCAACTTTTATTACTATAGGCCTCATGACCACCATAGTTCTAAAAGAAGAAAAATGATATTTTCCTTCTCCTTCTTACAAAAAAGCATCTTAACCTACTCATCACTCTATTCAAGTAGAAAAGAAGACAGAAGAAAAAGAAGCCCCTCAACTTTCTCTCTGCTACTTGATTCAACTTTTCCCTATTTTAATTATGAAAATTAAAAATCAATTTTTTTTTCTTTCTCTTCTCTCTTCACTTGAGCCCTATAGCCTTAAAGCTACTTATCTTTTCTTTACATTGACCTATATTACCAACTCAATCTCCATACTCTAGGTACTGCCTCGATCTTGAAACTATGACTTTGTTACTGAAACAATCATTCTTCAGTCTCGACCAACATTCCTCTTGAAGCTTTAAGCTGTTGACATTTGTCATTTCATCTCATCTATTCTTCTTGCTCTTTAACTTTTAATTTCACTATCCATCATTAATACCTCATGGTGATGTAACCCCAAGTGATGCCTACTAATGGTGACCCTCATCAACCCTGCTTCTTGAAACTATCATTTTCTTCTTTAGATTACATCATTATAATCTCCAACCATAGAGAGACATAATTTACTAGAAGCCTCTTTTGCTCTCCTCAATGACATGATTTTTTCTGCATTACCTTCTCCTTCTAATACATACAATTACTTTGCTTTGATGCTATATTGAAGTCCTGATCAATAGATTTAATTGAGCTACTCATCAAGTCACATAGTTGATCATATCTTTATTTTCTCTCCCCCAATATCACCTCCTTACTCATTACCATATGTGGCATTGAATTCTTGGCCTTCACCATCTGGCTTTATCTTGAATAGAGATCCCCTTATTGGTCTTGATGGGGAAAAGAGATAGCAAGCAATGCATCTAATATCTATAGTTATTCTCTATAAACATGGAGGCAAGAGTTGTTTAGTCGCTTAGCTTTCAAAGTTTGAGAAGTAGTTAGACCTTTTTTCTTGATTGGCTTCTAAGTTGAAATAGGAGAGATGATTCAAATTAGGTGATTGTAGAGTTATTTGACTAGCTATGAACTTCCTAAATCCCCACATTAATCTTGGTGCACAAAAGTTTGGTTCTCGATTTCCATTATGTGCTCCAATATCCTTGGTTTTGGTTTTCTCAATTCTTTGACTTTTACCTTCTTATATTCATGCCCATCTACCATTCCATTTCTCTGCCAAAGTGGTCCTTGGCTCACCATCCCTATCCTTATCCTCATCATTTTTGCAAGCCTCTCAAGAGCCAAAGTGAAAAAAAAAAAACTTTTCTTAGATAGTGCTATATATATATATATATATATATATATATATATATATATATATATATATATATATTTTTTCATGAGATTAGATTCCTTTTGGATGATAACTCTATATTAGGCATAATTTAGTCAGTTAGAATTAGGTTTCGATGTGATATCCATAATTCTTCGAATTTGATTATGATTAGCCTATGTTTTAGGACAATAAACTCTAAGTTAAACTCAATTTTTTAATAGATTTGACCTAAGAATCTTAGGTTGAGTTAAAGTTAATTACCAATGTAATTCAATGGTACATTCATAACTACCCAACATCTTTGCATCTAAAACTTTGCTTACAACTATGTAGTTATCCTATTTAATTAGTTAAACAACTTAGAACCCTGGTAGTATTAATAATAACCAATCATCAACTCTTGATGACCTATGCTCAACTGAAGCTTTGATTTAATGATTTGATGAATGTCTTGCATAACTTAATGATAGAAATTGATGCCCTTAGGCATCCAACTCCTATCTTAGTCCAGTAAAGTCATGAAATTGCAAATGTTCATCAACTTTTAATTACCTAACCAATAGTTCATGACCTCGAAGGAGACATCTATATAAGGGTTCAACTTGAGGTAATTGGTTTTCAAAATAAACTTGATTTAGGCACTTTTATTAATTAGTCAAGAGATTAAAAGCCTTTAGTTTGTCAAAAACAACTTAAAGGCCAAGTTAGAAGTTGGTAGTAGGCAGCTAAAGATTATGCTTGCAACTTTGATGAACCTATTGACCCTTGAGGTGTGATGTACATAAAGTTGAAAGAGAAGTATATACCTCACAATCAAATTTATGAAATGCTTTTACAACTTAAGCATGGAATCAATCTACAATTTAACGAATTAAATGAAAAATATAGGATTAATGATCATCATGTACATCATTAGGTAAGACACTGGTCTGGACTTTGAATGGACATAAAAGCGAAGCTAGAATTATTTAGTTAGAGTTCATTAGCAAGACCTTCTACTAAGCTTTGTAATTAGAAAAGGTCATCATGTTGTGGGCTAGATGTCCAACTTTATAGGCTCAGGATTAGACTACTGATTATAGTATCATTACCTACCTACTTGCTCATCTTACCTCTATAGAGCCACACCTAATAAAGAGATAGAAAGGCTTAGAATAGTACTTTCCAAGTATAATATAAAATAGGTTTGGTTTTTCAGATGCAACAAGCAAGATTGCATTGCAAATATATGTCCTTGTAATCTGGGACTACAATAGTATGGAGGAACTTATTTATAAGTTGTCAACAATTTTCTTCTTAGGGAACATATTAAAGGATCTTTCAATTTATAACTTCAATTGATCAATAAGCTTTTGATCAAGATATTGTGGTGCCCATTGCTCTCGCTATTCTAAAAGAAGAAAACTTTTCTATTGAAAAAAAGAAGACCTAGTTGCTATTGATGAATTGTTAAGTGATTGTAGTAACTTAACCTTTAAAGAATTTTTAGATGGTTTTTCTCTTATGAGAGCTATTTAATATGCAATTTATTTGGTATTGGATCCTGCCTAACAAACCTTATCATTAATTAAATCTGCCAACATGAAGAATTGAAAAGAGTAGTGGATGAATGAAAGGTCTACGAAAATTGAATTCAAACATCTATAAAGAATATATGACAAGACAAACATCAGGAGCTAGATTCTTTAAATCAAGAAAAGTTAATGATACATAGAAGAAGGAAAAGAAAATAAAAAATAATCCAAATGAACTATAAAGTTTATAAATATGATTTTCTCAAGACTTATCTTTTCAAAATAGTTTTAGGATTCTTTTATTTTATTTAATTAGAATTTGTAATAGGATTGATCTATACTCCAAATCCTAGTTATAATTGCTTCAGGACTTCATATCTTCTTTGATTAGAAATTAAATGAAGGTCAATTTTTGTTATGTAATTAGGCCCTAGCTATGATTTTGCAATAATAAGTTATTATTATTATTATTATTATATTTAAAAGTCTTCTTGAATTTTTGACTTGATTGTTTCTTTCATTGCCAAGGTGTGACTTACAATCTTGTAAGAAGTGATCGATGTAAGTCTAAAAATTTTGAGTATTATCTAAAGTAATAAAAGGTTTGAGATTGAAGGCCCTTTAAGGAGTTAGCATAAGGTCAATCTTTAGTATACATTCATTTAAACTTGTATGCATTATATGCCTTAATTTACTATGCTAAAGTATAGTGAATCCTTGATTTAACAAGTTGCCACATTTATTACCAAACATATTATGGTTGATTAAACATGATTCATATTGAGATTTTAGTTTAAAGTGAACTAAAATATTATTAGACATAGTAAACTTCATCTCATTTGAAGCAATATCCTTCATTTGCATTATGTAATGGATTCTTCTAGAACTGAACATTTCATGGAGGACATTATTGACATTGAGTTACTACCCTTTACCTTATTTAATAGACAAAGTAATCCTCAATAGATTTCAAAAATTCTTTGGCCATCTTACATATAGGAATAAAATTTTAAATATTCTTGCCTAGATCATTTTGCATAGATAGTAGATTTTTCCTATTCAAGCACTTTCGATTTTCAAAGGCAATATTTTGGGTGATTGCAACTTTAAGTGGATCAAGTTCATCCACTTGAAAAGTTAAGTTCATGAATCTTAGTGTCAACATGATATTATCCTTCCATTCACCAAATTTGCATCATTCAAATAAGAAAAATGATCATTGCTCTCTTTATACATAGCACGAGAAATAACTATAAATAAAAAGCAATGTTCCCATTATAATCAAGACAGTAGCATATATAAATATAAAGTAAATCTTGAGGCCTTATAGGATTTACTTTTTTGGGCATGCCAAAAGAGTCTATAGCCTCTATTTTAAGAGAAAATTATAACACAGAAAGTCTTTGCCTATCTAGTAAGAAACTAACATGATGAAACTAGTATGCTATGTATATTAAAAGTAATCTGTATTTTACCTTTAGGTAAGCAATGTACCTTGACCTAATACATATTGCCATTATTCCATCCTAGTTACACCAAACCTAATAACTTTTGTTTGGACCATGCATATTATCTTATTAGATTAATGAAATTTTGTGCTATTTGAGACTCAATCCAATTGAAAATCTCCTAATTGTTGTATTTGGGTTCAATTTGGTGGCTACACAAAATATGCCAATTAAATATATTTCTATGCTTTATTATAATATTCAAAAAATTAAAAGCATTACACTCACAAAGAATATAATGTCTAAACATTAATATATCTAGGTCTTTATAGGTCTGGCCATAACCTTATGAAAATAATAATTATATCATGGCTCATTTGAATACATTACAATTATAATTATAATAAGTGTTGACGCCAAGTCGCCTTCCTTCAACGCCGGGGAACGAGATCTTCCTTCGCAGAGAACTCCTGCAAGAAAGTCCCGGAGACCGGTTGCTCCAGTGGGGACCCTCCGACGCTCAAGTCAGCAACTTGAACAAACAAGAGTTAGCTAGCAGAAAAGAGCTAGAGAACTTAAGTTCAGGATCCTTCCCTTGTCGTGAGTGTGGGCCTTTATACCTGTTCGAAGGTCTTTTTTTTGTTTTCAGAAGGTTGCTGATTTTAAGGTGCCTTTGTCCGGTAACGGACGGAAGGCAAGGCTGACAGTGATGGGTCGCAACCGACATGGCATGTCAGAGGTGTCCTGCCTCGCCTGCCACCTGCCAAGCGCAGCGCTACGGGTGGCAGGCGGACTGGTTGCATCAGGAGTGCACCGTTACGGGGTATGGCCATGCGCTATTGCAGGCGAGTGGTGGACCACGTGGCCACTGCAGGCGTTGGTGGGCCACGTGGGCATGTCAGGCGGTTCGAGGCAGTAGGTTGCCAGTCTCGGGGGCCAGACGGGATGGAAGCTCGAGGCCGAGGCTGAGGGGATGCTAGGTCCGGGCCAAGAGGGCCTCGAGGCGAGGGGGTCTTGGAAGCCGAGGGGCCTCGGAGGCCGAGGCCACCCCATGAGGCTGAGGTAAGGCTCCGTCAGTTGCCTTCATCGTTTACTCTGACGATGCTGGATCAGCCACATTAGATTCCCCCTCGCTCCTGAGATGAAGTGGGTCCACCTTTGCGAGGCGAAAGGGGTGTCACCTCCGAGTGGCTGATCCCCATCTGCTGCTAACCGCCCTTAGACATGTGTCTATGGGCGCTGCGATAACTTAGTGTGGGCGATCTGGGGGATGTGATCGGGCAGTCACTATCGTTCGTCCGATCTGCAGTGATGTCCTCGAAGCGAGGTTGTCCTCTCGAAATCCATGAAAAGCGGCCACCATCATCGCCATCATGACACTGACGTCAGCGGTGTCCCGTCATTGGCCGAAGGCGGATCGTCTCATGCCGGGCACCTGCCGAGGCAACCCAGCCTATAGTGGGAGTCCGCATGGCTGCTAGAAGAGGTGGGATGATTTGAAACTTGACAAAAACCCGTGCGATGACTGAATCTTGCCACTTTGCTTCAACCATCATCGTCCTCCCCCGGCTCTTGACCTCCCCTGCAACCTGAGAACCAGCCTCCGCCATTCTTGCTTCAGTTAGCTCCCTGACTCTTCTGAGCCTTCCTTCCTCTCTTAAACCGCTGCCATGGCTTCCTCCCCGTCCTGGTCTTCGTCGGTTGATCCCGAGGATCAAATCTCCTCCTCGAGGCTTCGTGCCTCTGCATCTCCCACTCCTTGTGGTCCTCGATCCGGAGGACTGCCTTCCTCTTTCCAGGGCAGGTCATCGGCAGGGCTCCCGTGAGGAGACGCCCGCGGCCGCCGGTAGGGCTCCAGCAAGGAGGCGCCAGGCGGCAGCCGTACCTCATCGAGGGTGGGGGCAGAATCCTCGACGGGGACCGCCTAATAACGGGCCAGGACCTGGCTAATAACAGGGCTCGTTACCAAATCTCCCGAGATATCGGGCTCTTCCTTCCGACCCCCGACGATAGGGTGGTCTCCTTCGGGTAGCCCTATACGAGATTACCCTAAGGTTGGGCCTTTGTATGCCTTTTCATCCTTTTTTCGTCAATCTTTTGGACTATTATTCTTTGACTCCCACTCAGTTGGTCCGAACTCCCTTCGAACCATTTGTGCTTTCATAGTCCTTTGTCACCACCTCCAGATTACGCCCAGACTCTCCTCTTCCATAGCTTCTATACCCTTCGGCAGCAGGCGGGCTGGTGGCTATTTCAGCCCCAACCCGGCCGAGTCCTCAAACTCTACCTCCCCTCCTCTGTCAAGGGATGGAAATCCCGATTCTTTTTACGGACCTTGACCAAGTCAAGCCCGGGTGGGGGGACCCCACCTTTGGCCCAACATGAACTCCACCATACTCCTGGGGGACAAAGAAGCACTGGGGCAGCTATTAACGGCCGACATCCCAAATGCAATCGGCTCCTAACGGAGGAGAACTCCGACTCGCGGGGGTCTCCACTGGGGTGGTGAGTACTGCCAATACTCAGTCAATTTTCCTCCCCCTCTTTCTTGCCTTCTTTCTCCTTTTTCCTCTTTTTTTTTTGCTAACTCCGACCGACGTCGCGCAGTGATAAGCTCCGACCGCCAAGCTCAAGAAGGCCGCCATCAAGAGGATGAGGGCCGAGGGAGGGCCAAATGAGGGGCAGCAGCCCCGGCCCCAAGCGTCTGACGGTGCGAGTTTCCCCGCCTCCCGAGCGCCGAGAGCCTCGAACGCACTGGTGGATCTGACAGCCGACACCCCACCGGAGGAGGTGGGGTTGAGGGGGCGACAGAGGAGCCCCAGGTGCCCCGAGCCAACCCCGACGAAGGCAGAGCAGGGCCAAAGCGTGGGGCCATCAGTGGCAGCGAGCCCGCCCCCGGAGGAAATGCCGGCGGGCAGCCCCCGCACACCAAAGCCGCCGAGGGGAGCAGGGTTGAACCGACCCCCTACGGATTTTCCCTTATGAATGATGGGCATCGAGCGAGCGGCTCATGTCCCAGGCTACCCTGCCGAGTTCCAAGAGGAGCTCAGGCACCTGGGGGCATCCAGGTTCTTCAGGGAAGCCTTTGCAGCCTCGTTCGGGTAAGTGCCTCTTTTGCCCTTGGCTTCAAATACCCGATGGTTTACATGACTAACTTCTAATGCAGGTGACAAACTCCCTGGGAGCCACCAGGGATGTGATCAACGAGGGGAGGCCATTATCCGCCAGGCCCGACAAGACGCCGAGGAGGCCCAGGCCCGTGCTGAGGCGGCAGAAAGGGCCCTGGAGGCGGCGAGAGCTGACTGCTGCCGAGGCAAGGGAGGCCGCCATCCGAGCGGAGGCCGAAGCCAACCGACTCGGGCGGCATTGAACCAATTGGGGAGGCCGAGAGCGCAATCGAGGCCCAGAACCTCCACATTATCGAGTTAGGCTCGGCCATCCAAGCGACAGGCCAGGGCCACGCATGCCGAAGAGGCCGAGAGGAGGGCCGCCTCCTGGCAGAGGAGAAGGAGGCGCGAGCCCGAGAAGCAAAGGCTGCCGCTGAGGCCCGGGTCGCAGCGGCGGTGGAAGAGTTCAAGGCATCAGACCGCTTTGCTGATCTGGTCGAAGCTAACGCAGATGCCTATCTTCAAGGGTTCCGCGATGCCAGAGAGAAGGTGGCCGGGTTCTGGACCTCCCTCAGGCCAGGGATATCGTGCGGACCAAGGGTCCGAGGGGGCCCCCTCTGATGATGAGCCCGCGGCTGACCTTTGATTTTATATTTTTTTCTTTCTTTGTTTTTCTACCAAGTCCGACTCGATCGGTTTTTGTAAACACTTTAGCATCAATGAAATTATTTTAGCTAACTGCAATGTGTCGCATTTGAATCCTCGGCTTGCCGATGTGGGACCCCTAGGGGCTTCGTCAGCACCGAGGGGCAGTTTCTACCCATTCACGAGCGACTTTGGCTTAGCTATGTAGGGCCGGATCCCCGGGAGAGCCAAGGCCGGGCCAGGGACCATGCCGGCCCCGTGCCACCAGGCATCGATGGGGCAACATTCCTGTGCCAATAGGGAACTCTATTCCATTGGAACATCAGCCTTGGACGCTGAGGCTAACTCGGGCCTTTGAGGACCGATGGAACATCGGCCTTGGACCCCGAGGAAGACTCAGGCTTCTGAGGACCGATGGAAATCGGTCTTGGACCGCCGAGGAAGACTCGGGCTTCTGAGGACTGACGAAACATCGGTCTCGGAACGCCGAGGAGGACTCAGGCTTCTGAGGACCGATGGAACATCGCCTTGGACGCCGAGAAAGACTCGGGCTTCTAAGGACCAATGGAACATCGGTCTTGGACGCCGAGGAAGACTCGTGCTTCTGAGGACCGACGGAACATCGGTCTCGGGATGCCGAGGAGGACTCGGGCTTTGAGGACGATGGAACATCGGTCTCGGACACAAGGAGGACTCGGAGGACATGGAACATCGGTCTCGGGACGCCGAGGAGGACTCGGGCTTCTGAGGACCGATGGAACATCGGTCTCGGGACGCCGAGGAGGACTCGGCTTCTAAGGACTGATGGAACATCGGTCTTGGACCACCAAGGAAAACTCGGGCTTCTGAGGACCGAGGGAACATCGGCCTTGGGACGCCAAGGAGGACTCGGCTTCTAAGGACTGATGGGACATTAGCCTTGGACCGCTGAGGGAGACTCGGGCTTCTTGGGAGCCGGTGGTACACCGATCTTTGGTGCCAATGGATGTTGGACTTGAGGTGCTGAGCTGGCCTCGAGCTTTTTGGGAGCTGGTGGTACACCATTTTCGGTGCCAATGGTACATTGGACTTGAGGTGCCAGCTGGCCTTGGGCTTTTTGGAAGCCGGTGGTACACTGGTCTTCAGTGCCAATGGTACATTGGACTTGAGGTGTTGAGCTGGCCTCAGGCTTTTTGGGAGTCGGTGGTACACCGATCTTCGGTGCCAATGGTACATTGACTTGAGGTGCCGAGCTGGCCTTGGGCTTTTTAGGAGCCAGTGGTACACCGACCTTCGGTGCCAATGGTACATTGGACTTGAGGTGCCAAGCTGGCCTCGGGCTTTTTCTGAAAAACTGGGCTACTCGAACTCATGTTTATTAATATCAAGTGCGAGGCGAGAGCCCAGAAGAAAGCAAGCGTGAAATTTAATTTAAAGAGAGGGTACACTACTGATAATACCGATGGAGGTTGTCAGCGTTCCATATCCGCGGGAGTGTCTTTCCATCCAGCCCTTCAATTTTGTACGCTCCGTGGTGGAGTGCCTCAGTAACTCGATAGGGTCCTTCCCAGTTCGGCACTAACTTGCCTCCTTCCATTGGTTTTGAAACTTCAGCTCGCCGGAGGACTAGGTCCCCTAGCAGAAAGGTCTTAGGGCGGATGCGAGCATTGTAATACCTGATCGTTCGCTGTCGGTAGGCTACCATCCGAAGTCGCGCTCAGTCCCGTACCTCCTCCACCAGGTCAAGGTTGGCCCGCAACTGGGAAGGGTTGTCTTCCTCACTGTATGCCTCCACCTTGGGGCTCGGGGTGTCGATCTCCACGGGAATGACGGCTTCAGACCCAAGACGAGGCTGAAGGGAGTCTCTCAGTGGGGCTCGCGGCGTTGTGTGGTAGGCCCACAGCACATTGGGGAGATCCTCTACCCACCATCCTTTGTAGTCATCAAGCCGGGCTCTTAGTCCTTGAAGAATAATGCGGTTGGTCACCTCGGCCACTCCGTTGGTCTGAGGATGCCCAACTGAGGTGAACCGCTGATGGATGCCTAGCTCGGTGCAGAATCCTCGGAAGGATGCGTTGTCAAACTGCCGGCCGTTGTCGGTGACCAGGGTATGTGGTAGCCCGAACGACATATTATGGACCTCTAGAAGAAGGACCTCACCTTGCTCTCGTGATCTTGGCGAGTGCCTCGGCCTCAACCCATTTGGTGAAGTGGTCAACGGCACCAACAGGAATTTGTGCTGACCGGAGGTTGGAGGGAACGGTCCCAAAATGTCCATACCCCACTGGGTGAAGCCAAGGTGCCGCCAGGGGGGTCAGCTGGGACGTCGGCTGCCGCTGGATGTTGGCATGGTGCTAGTAGCTATTACTTCTTAACGAGCTCAGCCGCGTCCTCCCTCATGGTCAGCCAGTAGTACCCCTGCTGCAGGGCTTTGTACGCCAGGGCTTTGCCCCCCAGATGACTTCCGTAGATTCCCTCATAGATTTCTCGCAGGATGTAATCAGCTTCCGTGGGGCCGACACACTTGAGGACCGGGTACGAGAATGACCTTTGGTAGAGCTTCCGTCCATTATTAGGAACTTCGGGGTCCGCCGCCTGAGCAGTCTGGCCTCAGCTGGGTCTTCAGGGGGGCGCCATTAGTCAAGTATCGGACGTAGGCGTCCATCCAAGAGGGCTCCTGCTCGACCGGCAGAACCTCCTCCACTGCTTCAATGCTCGAGACTTGCAGTGCTCTACGTACGTCCTTCCCAAGGTCCCGTCGGCCGAAGTGGCCAAGCGGAACAATGCATCAGCCCTGGCATTCTCCATCCGGGGAATGTAGCTGACATGGAAGTAGAAAAACTGAGAGGCCTGGGATTGCACCTTGCTCAGGTAATGGGACATAGTCGGGTCTTTGGCCTCGTACTCCCCAGCGACCTGCCCAAGACAAGCTGAGAGTCCGTGAAGGCCCTTAGACACTCCGCACCGAGTTCCTTGGCTAGCTTCATCCCTGCCAGCAAGGCTTCATACTCCGCCTGGTTGTTGGTGGCTAGAAAAGAAATCAGGGGCATACTCCACCACCTCCCCCTCGGGCTCGCAAGAATGAGTCCAGCCCACTCCCCTGAGAATTCGACGCTCCATCTACATGAAGGATCCAGTCTTTCTTCCCCGCTCCCTCGGCCGTGGGGGACTCCATGCGCGCCTCGGTGCGACTCCTCTGGATGCTCCTCGGTCCAAGTGCACTCAACCAAAAAATCGGCTAACACCTGGACTTCATTGCAGATCTTGGCCGAATGGACAAGTCGAACTCCCCAACTTGATGGCCCACTTGGCCAGCCGACTGGAGGTGTCAGGATGGAACAAGATAGTCCGGAGAGGTTGGTCTGTGAGCACCACGATTGGATGAGCTTGAAAGTAGGGTCGAAGCGCTGAGCGAAGACAACCAGGGCAAGATGATCTTCTCGGTCTTGGAGTATCTTGTCTCAGCATCGTGAAGTACTTTGCTGGTGTAGTAGACCGGCTTCTATGCTCCATCGGCATCCATGCGAACAAGCACGGAGCTGACGGCCTCGGGGGAGGCCGCAAGAGATAAAAAGAGTTCCTCCCCCCCTCGGTTTGGACAGTAGTGGAGGAGTGGATAAAAATTTTTAGCTCCTCGAAGGCTTCCTAACATTCTTCGTCCACTCGAAGCTGTTGACCTTGCGCAACGCCTTGAAGAAAGGTAGACACCTCTCTGCCGACTTGGACAAGAAACAGCTCAAAGCTGCCACCCTCCTCGTTAGACGCTGCACCTCCTTTTTGTTAGCCGGGGCCTCATGTCCAAGATGGCTCGGATCTTGTCGGGATTGGCTTCGATTCCTCGCTGCATCACCATGAAGCCTAGAAACTTGCCTGCTGTGACCCCGAAGGCACACTTGCGGGGTTCAGCCTCATCTAATAGTGGAGATTGCCGAAGGTCTCCGCAAGGTCGGCAACATGGTCGGCAGCATGGATGCTCTTGGTCAGCATGTCGTCCATATACACCTCCATATTACGCCCGATCTGGTCCTCAAAGACCTTGTTCATTAACCTCTGATAGGTGGCCCCCGCATTCTTCAACCCGAACGACATCACCTTATAGCAATAAATCCCCTTCTCGGTTACAAAGGAGGTCGCCTCTTCATCAGTGGGTCCATCCTGATCTGTTGTACCTCGAGAATGCGTCCATGAAGCTGAGGGTCTCATGGCCGGATGTAGCGTCTACCAACTGTCGATCAGGCAGTGGGAAGCTATCCTTGGGGCACGTTTATTGAGGTCGGTGAAGTCCACACATCCTCCAACTCTCACTGGCTTTGCGGACCATCACAACATTTGTCAGCCAGTCGGGATAGTGCAATTCGCGAATGTGGCCGCCGCCATCAACTTACGTACCTCCTTGTCTATGGCCCTCTGTTGTCGGGGGTGAAGCTCCTCTTCTTCTGCCGGACGGGTTGGCACTCTGGCTTGATGTTGAGTTGGTGGGTAATCACCTCCTCCGAGATGCCTGGCATGTCGGATGCCGACCAGGCGAAGATGTCAGCATTGGCTCGCAGGAAAGCGAGAGCTGGTTGCGGGCTTCCTCCGGAAGCAGGGCCCCTATCTAGATGGTCTGCATTGGGTCCTCCCCCAGAGGGAAGGCTAGCAGGTGCTCGGCCGGTTCCCCTCTCCTTTCTCCCAGGGGTCCAGTGCTTCTGGTGCAGGTGCAGATATCGCCCCCTGAGGACTGGGGGCCATGTAGTAGCAAAACGGTGGCGGGTTCTGCTCCCCCCGCATCTCTCCGACCCCCTCGCTGGTAGGGAACCTCACCAGGAGCCTTTTGGTGGAATAACAACGTCCAGGAGGTTAAGTCTGGGCCTTCCGAGTATGGCGTTGTAGGAAAGGGGCACCCGAACCACAAGGAAGCTCATAAAAACTATACTTTGATGCGGGGGTGTTCCAGTCGTGACAGGGAGAGTGATCTCCCCCTCGACCTTTACGGAGTCTCCATGAACCCATCAAGGGCTGGTAATAGGCTGGAGTAAGTCAGGAGATAGGTTCATGCAAACAAAAGCGTCGTAACTCAAAACATCCACCGAGCTTCTGTCAACTAGAATTCTCTTTACAGGATGCTTAGCAATCGTCATGGACACGACGATGCTGTCATCATTTTTGTTGACCACCCCTCTAGGTCCCTTTTGGAAAAGGGAATTACAGAATCTAACCCCTCCTCCCCCCTTGGCCTCTTGGATGGGCCGCCTGCTCCCTAGGAAATCATCGCCATCATCTTCTCGGTTGGAGCATTATCGATCATCGGTAACGGAGGTGCTGACGGCCAGGAGCACTCGGATTGTTCCTATGAACAACTTCCCCAAGTGGCCTTGCTGGATGAGGTCCTCTATCGCCTTTTTCAGCTGGCGACAGTTGTCGGTGTCATGGCCGTGGTCTCGATGGTAGCGGCAGTACAGGTTCTTATTGCGGGGGGTCTTCGGGTTCAGCGGAGGAGGGTGTGGCAGGTACGCTCGCCCTCGATCTCAAGCAAGATATGAGAGATGGGAGCAAGCAAAGGGGTGAACGGGCCGTCCCACGGCATGGGAGCCCGAGGACGGTTGTCTACTCGCGGGGAGGCTCGGGCTCCTGGGACGAACCTCTGTAGGCTCAGGATGAGCCGGCTTCTTGATGGTGCTTCCGTTAGCCTCACACCGGGAGGAGTCAGCCTCATCGATGCGGATGTACTTTTGGGCCACTCAAGAGCTCGGCATAGGAGCTGGGCGGCTTCTTGTTGAGGGAGTACGCAAAGCGGGAGGGATGAGCCCTCGCTTCAATGCTAAGGTGGCCACGGAGTCCTCAAGGTTATAGACCTCCAGGGCTGCTTCTTTGAATCGGCGACGTAGTCCCGCAGGGACTCGCCACCCTTCTGCTGGACGAAAAAGAGACTGTCCGCCACCCTGGGTATCTTCCGGCAGGCGTCAAAATGGGCCAAGAAGAACCTCTCCAGCTGGCGGAAGGAGTTGATACTCCGCGGCGGCAGGCGGGAGTACCAGGCTCGAGCAGCCTTCCTCAAGGTGGTGGGGAAGGCGATGTAGAGAAGTGAATCGGTTGCCCCCTGGACCTGCATGAGGACCTTATAGCTTTCCAAATGGTCCAGGGGATCAATGGTCCCATCATACGGGTCCAGCTGAGGAAGACGAATCAGGTTGATATTGGTTCCTCCATGATGCGGTGGGACAGCGGCGGCCGGTTGTCATAGTCCACCTCTGGTGGGTTGGTGATCCAGCGGCTGAGCTCCTCCAGCCGCTGGTTGTACTCGTCGAGCCAGCGTTCAGCCCGGTGGGCTATTTGGCCGTCGAAGGACCCCTCCCTCGAGGATTCTGAGGAGGGGAAAGAATGGCGGCGATGCTGACGGGGGCGCTCTGCCTCCCTGCCCACATAGGAGAAGCATTGGCGTGGCGAGAGGGCGACCGGGGCCTCTTGGAGGCCTCCCGGCAGTGAGGCCTGGACAAAGTACGGTGGTGGCGAGCTTCCCGGATGGGAGACCTCCCCCGAGAAGAATGCTGGCTAGGTTGGACCACTCCTGGAACTGACGGGAGTGGCTCTGGCTGCTGCGCGGCCGCCGGTTGCTGCTGCAGGACTTGGACCGCCGCTACCAAAGACTGGACTTGCATGGTGAGGCGGAAAGCCGTCTTCTTGAAGCTGCTGCGGTGGTGGTGCAGGGACGTCGGCTAGGGGAGCGGAGGGGCCGACGCCAGCGGATCAGCCCCCTGACGCTGCCCCCAGCATGACTGGTGGAGACCTCTTGCGCACGAGTCATCACCATTGCTTGAGAGCTCGGGAAAGGAAAGTTGCCGCTGACAGGTTCGAAGCTTTTCTCTTTTATTCCCCCTTCCTGGCGCGCCAAGCTGTTGACGCCAAGTCGCCTTCCTTCAACACCGGGGAACAAAGATCTTCCTTCGCAGCGAACTCCTGCAAGAAAGTCCCCGGAGACCGGTTGCTCCGGTGGGGACCCTCCGACGCTCAAGTCAGCAACTTGGGAACAGATAAGAGTTAGCTAGCAGAAAAGAGCTAGAGAACTTGAGTTCAGATCCTTCCCTCGTCGTGAGTGTGGGCCTTTATACCTGTTCGAAGGTCTCTTTTTCCCATTTCCAGAAGGTTGCTGATTTCAAGGTGCCTTTGTCCGGTAACGGACAAAAGGCAAGGCTGATAGTGACGGGTTGCAACCAACACTGGGCATGTCAGAGGTGTCTTGCCTCACCTGCCACCTGCCAAGCGCGGCGCTACGGATGGCAGGCGGACCTGGTTGCATCAAGCGTGCGCCGTTACGTGTATGGCCACACTGTTACAGGCGAGTGGTGGACCACGTGGCCGCTGCAGGCGGTTGGTGGGCCACGTGGGCGTGTCAGGCGGCTCGAGGCAGCAGGTTGCCATCTCGGAGGTCAGACCGGGACGGAAGCTCGAGGCCGAGGCCGAGGCTGAAGCTCGAGGCTGACGAGGGGACTGGTCTGGGGCCGAGGCCTCGGACCGAGGCCACCCTACAAGGCCGAGGTAGGGCTCCGTCAATTGTCTTCATCGTTTACTTGATGATGCTGGATCATCCACATTAATAAGAATTACAACAATTATTATAATCATAAATGATAACCAACGAGCTAAAAGTAAATAATTAGTTACATGCCATTTCATCACACAAAAATGATTTTTGGCTAAACCCACTATATGCTAGAGGATGGATTAATGCATAAAGGTCATCAATAAAGGCCATTTTATTATCATTTGACCTAGAGCAAATAAATAAGCATAAACCATTATATATGAATAAATAAATAATTTGTAAAACCCTCAATGTCCTTAAATATAATTTTAGAAAATTTTCCATTAATATGGAGCTAACACCTTATAAACTCAAACTAAAAGGCTAATTTACCAAAAGTTCCCAAAATATTTATAGCAACAAATAAGTCTGTGTTTATCTAAACTATATAACATAACAATTAGCTAGAAGTCCTTAGAAATAATAGCACTATAGGTAAGTATTTAAAATAATTTTCATTAGGTCCTCGTATGAAAAATAAGGGGCCATTTAGGTTTTTTTTTTTTTTGGTACAGACGGGTGATCACACCAGTCTAGGGTGAGTCGAACACGAAATATCAAAGTACAAAATTTGTGACAGAATAATAGGGCATGGGTCGCCCTGCTTCCATCTCCAAAAACCGGAGTGATAGGCCATCCTGAAGGCGATCCAATCCGCTGCTGAGTTGGCTTCTCTGTAGATATGGCGAATCTGAGTACCAACGGCACCCTGAAGAAGGGAACGGATATCACTGATCAGAGGGATGGTCGGTATATGGTAGTTAGATTCCTGACGGATCCAGTTGATAACCGTAGCAGAATCCCCTTCAATAATGAGCCTACGAGCACAAATGATCCGAACGGCATAAGAGATACCAGCCCACGCCGTAGATAGTTCCGCAAGGAAACAGAGGAATCAAGAGTTCCGAAACCACCTGCTGCAAGCATGTTACCTTCGGACCCCGAATCACAAATCCCGATCCCGCACATCTACCTTGAACACTTCTATCGAAGTTGATTTTGACACACCCAAGAGGTGGGGGCTCCCAAGAAATAAAATCGTGTGCCATTCGCTACCGAAGTAGCATGGGAGTCCCAGTGGCCTGGGCTGACAAAATCAAGAGGCATGTCTGCATTGTGTTTATGGTGCAACTGGGGCTAAAACATAGTTTTACCTATTTAGAAATCAAAAATTTCACTAACTATTATCCTAAAATTGCATCTCACTTGGCTATGAGATGACAACAGCAAGAAAACCTAATGTCTTGCTAGACAAAGTAGGATGCACATTATTTTTCTCTTGTAAAATTATTAAATTTCCTCAAACTGCTTTTTATATCCTTTAATTTTTCATAGAAATCCAACATTATTCTTAAAAGCTTTTAAGTTACCCTTTATTAATAAATTCTTACGATCAACTTATTCTCAAGTTTTATAAAATGGAGTTCCCAGGTCAAAGAAAGTAACTAGCTCTCGGTGCTTCTCTATTTTTTTGATTTTTTTATTACTCAATTCGATATATATATATATATATATATATATATATAAATTTTGTTTAAATAATAGCATTGTGTTAGGTTAGGTGCAACACAGTAACTAAATACTTCTATTTAACAAAATGCAATGCGGTGCAAATGCAAATACAATGAATATGCTAAGCAAACACTAAAAGCTTCTTAAGTTATTGGGTTTAAGTCATTGGATTTGAGCACATTATCATAGTAGTTACTTTGTTTGAAGGGAAAAAAAAAAAAAAAGGAAACAAAGAAAAAGGTCATAAGTTAACTTTGTTTGAAATAAAAGTGAAAGAGAGAGCGGAAAGGAACGAAAGTAACTGATTCTGTTTCTTTTTGATAAATTTGTTAACTTTCAAATCAAAGGTAAATTGGGAAAGGAAAAATGGTTTAAATTATATTTTTTTGAAAGATCAAAATATTTCTTTATTTTCTATTATTCATTCTTTCATTCTCAATGTTTATTTTGTATTCTGAAGAGGTATAATTGTTATATAACTTTTTTTCTTCTTTTCTTTTCTTTCTATTCAATCAAGATAATTGATATTATCTTTCTTTTTTCCTTCTATCATTTCTAAACAAAAGAAGAAAATAATCATTCCTTTTCCTTTCTTTCCTTTTATCTCTTTACTTTTTTTTATTCTTCCTAAAGAGAAGTGAATTGAAATTAATCTAAACGGGTGAATTTAAAATCAACGGATCTCATTTGAGAAAAGAATATAATAAACCAACTTCATAGTTTGACGAGTTTTCTTTATAACCACGCGCATCATATGGCTTATAGAGAGAGAGGCCTAATTCCTTCTCTTCCTCGAATACAACCATACAACATGATCAGCTATCGGTTATCCTTTGGTATCAAACTGGTGGGAGGCTGATAACTTGATGACATTTTAAAGCTGGATAGTGCCGTGATATCCCATGGATAATGGCAAGTAGAGCGAATCATACCCCAGGTACGCTAGAAGCGCGCGCACGTATTCATCTTTCTCCCATTAGGAAACTATAAATCTAAGGTAGTGTTTGAAATAGGGGATAAGAGGGGATATCCCCTGGATATTCCCTCTTATTCCCAAAAGCCATAACTATAAGGGATAGCAAGGAATAAAGTTAACCAAAGGGATAATCCATGGTTAATCATGGTTAACCATGGGATATCCCCTCAATTTATTTCCTAAAAAATGTAGGAATAGTCGGTTATCCCTCCAAATAAGAGTAAAAAAAGATTATCCTATGGATTTACCTTTTTGCATTTGATATGATCAATGGGATAGCCAAGGGATATCCCTAGGAATAACTAGGGATAAACTCTATCCCGTACACTTATCCATGGATAATATTTTTCCTATCAAACGCTACCTAAGTATCAATCGATTGGAATATTCCTCAGGAACATGAGAAAATAAATTCAAGAATATAATACGTGGATCAAAGAGGAAAATAAATGAGGCAGTACCCTAATCAGGCTCTGATATTGATTACCATATTTATCAAAGCCAGTCCGGTCAAGGATTTAGGTCACCGAATCACTGGTTCAATCATCGGGTCACCGGTTGAATCATCAATTAATTATTTTAATATAAAAATATATTTATATTAATAAAAATTATTTTTTAATAAAATGAACATATGAATACTAATTTTTACAACTTTTTTTTTTAGAAATTTTTTTTTGGTATCTTATTTAATCTCTAAAATTTGCTTACTTTCAATCTGTGTACCCATTTAGTCTGATTTAACTTTTTAAAAAAAAATTAAAAAAATTTCTATCCGAGTTTCTTTTATTTTCATCATTTTCTTTTTATGTCTCTACTTTCCCGTCTTGATTCCTATAAAATTTTTATATTTTCATTTTTTTTCTTTTTTTATTCTCCTCTCATCAATGCTCTTCTCCTTTTCCTTCTCCATAAACTTGCGAGCTCCGAAGAAAAAGTTGCCATAAACTCTCTGAAATTTGAAATGCCAAAAGCCAAAAAATTTAAAACAACATTGATAAACCTATAATCCGGTTCAGACCGGGTTGATCGGTTCACGAGTGAACTGGACGGATTGACCGAGTTATTCCAGGTCTCTTACATATCTGATTTTATGTTAGAATTGGACCGGCTTGGCCTCTGATTCCGGTTCAATCGATTCAATCAATCGATCCAGTTTTAACAACTATGCCAATTACTATTGGAATTACTATCTAGTCTTGATGCCCTTTTGATTATGTTCTTACTTCAATCTTGAAAAACACCCGGATAAAATGGAATCCCTCAACTTCCTGATTAGAGTCACGTTTATTTCCCCTACTCGTTGTTGATTTTCTCTCTCTTATCCGGAGAAGTTAATAGGGCAAGTGAAATGGAATCTCTTCGTGATTGTCCCTTGGTCAATATCTAAATTTATATTTTGCGAATATAAAGATAGACAAAGTTAGATTAGGCTTAGGCCAAAGCTGGGCTTAGAATTTTATATTCAAACTCCAAACATTTTTTTTATTATTGTTTAAAAATAAAAGTATAGTTCTACACAGACTAACAAATCATCGCAACCCTCTTTTGATGAATCCGAATAACTCTACTGATTTTAAAAATTTGAGTTAACAAATTAGCTCAGATCTATCATGTTTATCAAAAAATCAACTCTGTGATCGATTGGGTAGCGGCCTTTGTGGCCAATTATTCCAGATTTTAGTTTTGAAAACAAGAAGACCTCTATCCTATTTATTTAAATAAATTTTATTTTTTAATTTATCGAAATTGATTTATACTAGATTAGTATAATTATTTATTTATAAAAAAAAAAAAAATAAAGAGAGAGACCAAACAATTTCGTTTCGAGAGATTTTTTTGACCATTTCGGTGTATTTCAGCGTGTTTCGGCTATTTCGGCACGTTCGATCGTTTCAGCATGTTTCGATCGTTTCAGCAAAATATATTTCGGGAACCAATTTATGAATTGTTAAACCTTTCATAACCATTTTAATATATATATATATATATATATATATATATATCAAGAAAAACTCTAGTTATCCTATTTTTTTAGTTGCATTTTAAAATATATATATATATATCAAAAAAAACTTTAATTATTTTATTTCTTTTCTTTCAATCGTAGAATTACACTTCTTAAAAATTCAACCTTTTTATTTTATATATTATTATTATTATTATTTATAAAAAATATAAATTATAAATAATTTTTATTTTATATATATATATATATATATATATATATATATATATATATATATATATTCTGAAGATCAAAATATTTCTCTTTATAAGGCTAAACCAAATCATAATTCGAAACGGAAACGACAAGACTTAAGCCTTTTTCGTTGTGCTCGTTTCGTACCTTGCGCTTGACCGGTCTCTCCTAGCAAACTACCAAAGATGCCCTTATCAACGGTACTAAAGTCACCGATGGTTGGTTGAGTCACTGAACCACTCACTTTCCCTATATATCTTATTACACGGATATCCCTATCCAGGCCGGCTGACTGGCTCTGGATTTCGTCTCCCTCGAAACCCTAACCCCCTTATTATTAAGTTCCAAAACCCTAGAATCCCCAACTCCGGCGATCCGCCGGGCCTCCAAGAAGCGAGCCCTCTCGGCGAAGCATACTTCCCTGTCGTTTCCACTTCGTTATTTGCCTTTCGGCGGCCCATGGACGCCTCCCCCGCGCCGGAAATTGTCTCCGTTGGGGAGGAACCTCGCGGCGAGGAGGAATCCGGCGGAGGGAACGAGAATAAGGCCGAATCAGATCTCCTGGAGGAGGCCGTGGTTGATGTCTCCGGGAAGAGGGGGGAGGTCTCGCTGTTCGAGCGGCCGCCGCCGGGCCGGGACACCGAGGGGTTGTATGTGTACCGTAATACTTTTTACCTGATCCCGCGGTCGATCGGGCGGCTGGAGAGGCTCAAGACGCTGAAGTTTTTCTCCAACGAGATCGAGGTGCTGCCGCCGGAGGTTGGCGATTTGGTGGACCTCGAGCGGTTGCAGGTGAAGGTCACGTTGCCGGGAATTTCGGGTGTTTCTTTCCGAAAGCTCAAGTGTTTGAAGGAGCTCGAGCTCTGCAAGGCACCGCCGAGGCCGTCTGCGTTTTCTATACTGTCTGAGATTTCTGGGCTCAAATGCCTCACGAAACTTTCCATCTGTCACTTTTCTATAAGGTATTCGTTAGTCCTGATATAGTCTTGAAAGTTTCTTATTCTTGATAGATTAAATTCAATCAAACTGTTGGGTGACTGGTTTCTTGATTTAGATTCTGGTTGTGATTTTGATGCTTGACTCTATTGAAAGCAAATAAAACATGGTCAAAGATTTATAATGCTTAAGTTTCAAAATTCTGGAATAAAATAGAACAGGAACTTGAAGTTTAAGTTTCTGGTTTAATGGTTCCTTTGGTGTCTAATTTGGGCCTTCATTGAGCGGATATTAGGTCGCTTTATGGTCAATATGAAATTAATCAATAAAGCCTTTGCAATATGATCTTCATGTTTTGAACTTTGAATTATGTAGTTTTGTCTAAAGTAACTGTAGGTGCAGGTGGATCAGTGGAATACTGCTAATGGTTTGGAATGCTATCATGGACATTATGGAGAACAACCATCAAGTGGCTTAAGTTAGTGGGTTGCTGATAAGGTTGGATTCATTAGTTTGGTTATCACCAGCAACTGAATCGTTAGCTCAATTTGATCATGCTAGTTTCTTGTATAGTCTGGATGTGTGTTAAAAAGGGTTTCGAGCAAGGCCAACTCCAACAGCAGGATTAATTATGGTGTTAGAGGATCTCTAGATGAGAGTCAGCATAGATAATTCTGATGGTCACATGCACCATGTTGAGTTCTTTCATGCAATATGGTGGAAGATTTGATAGTAATTTTGAACCTAGTGAGAAACACAAGAAAGGATGGTTGTTATATTAGGTAGGGTGCTAAAAGAATCTTTGGATTGGGCCACCTGGATCATCACAAGTTTAGACAATTAGATAAATAGCATGCGATGCCTTTTAGAATGGATAACTATGGAGCAGATGATCGGGATAAGTTAACCCTACGCAAACCAAAGATGCCCTTGTGGTGTCCATGGGTCTGGATGAGTCAAATAAATAGGTCCGTGTTTGGGATAGCTGTTGGAGGAGATAACCTCTCCTATTTTGCATCGTCTATGTGAGGTAGCTATGTCCCAACAACTGGCTCCAACAGCTGCCTCAAACAAAGCCTAATTCTATTTGGTATCAGGTTGATGGCCTATATCTGTTTGGTCATATTAATACGGTGTAACATTATTGTTCTACAGCCACTCCTATTATTAATTGGGACATTATCTGGTTCTTGCTTTACAGGAAGATGAGCTAGAGAAGAATCAATGAGTTTGGGACTGCATTTGTCAATTATATGAAGAATATAAAATACCTTTTGTAAGGTGAAATCATGCCTTCCCAATTGCAACCCCAAGTCTAGCCCTAATTTCTCTCTCACTGAGCTTTGTCAACCTCCTTGTCCATCTTCCCCGTCATTGTGCCTCTTGCCCTTTTGTCCTCTTTCCCTCTTCTGCTTACCTTGCCATTTCTTCTTCCTATCACCATCCTTTCCTCTCTTTGCTCCCTTTCTTCCTCCCCTTGTTATCCTTATTGGGGCCAATTTGTGCAAGCCTTTTTTTTTCTCATCTTTGTCTCCTTGCCTTGTCAGCTGCACCCTACCACTATTTTTGGACCCCACTACCGCTCTAGTGTGGTTGTCAAGCCCATCACTACCCCAATGTGGTTGTCAAGTTGTGTTGCCACACCATCACTAATCATTCGACCCTACCATAGCTCTAACCCTCACTTACTGTGTCCTTTCTTTCCTTCCTTACTCTTGTTTGTTGATCTACTTCTTGGTCTAGGTTAATAGGTTAGGTTTGGGCTAGTGGACTTACTAGCATGCATAGGTTAAAGATAGTTTGTCTTGATAGTGTTTGTGAAACAAAAACCAAGACATCCCAAGTCATCACCGTTCCTAGATTTTTTTGATGATATTTAAGATAATGATAAGCATTGCTACTAAAACTTCCTTTTACAAAATTTGAAGCAAATATGAAAAGAATTCCATGCTTTATTATTTTCACGTTTAACATGCTTAGAATAGAAAGGCATTTACAAGAGCTTAGAAAAAGTAATTTTTAGATTAATGTTATGTGAAGTTGCTGTACTTTCTATTTGAGCATCTTAAGTCCACCTAATATAAAGCCAAACTCTTTGTTCTATTCTTACTTGAAAGTAATTTACAAGGAGCTAAAAAAAGATAGTTTTTAGATTGTCGTTATGTGAAGTTGCTATACTTGTCTATTTGAGCATCTTGAGTCCTCCTAATGTAAAGTCAGACTCTTTGTTCTATTATTACTTCCATCAGAAGTATACTTGGATTAGTATGCCTAAATTTTATCTAGAATGTCCCTATTAAATCCCAACGTAAACAGATTATCTTAATTTATTGTTTGGGTAAACCTTAGCCTTAAACCATAGTGGAGCTATCTTATGTCATTACCAACTGGACCCCAAGATTTAAATCCCAATGCAATGTCTTGTAGTATGTTAGACTAGGACACTGACCGAAGTGTTACAATAGGACTACCCCGTTATTGTCCAAATATCCTGTTCACTGTATTAGAGAACATCCTCTATCCCAAGCATCTAGATGGAGCAGGATGGTGGTGCATCCCTTTGAATGGAAAAATCAAGATGATCTTGTCCCACATGATTTGACTCATTTGATGGATCTATTAGTGCTGCTCTTGCTAGTGATGGGGGTGGAAGTCATGTTATGCAGCTTTGGGTTCTTGACTGGTATATGACAGTTTCAAGCAATTTTTAGAATTGGAAATCTGGACCTTTACCAGCTGAGTGCCTGCATAAAATGCTTAGTCCTCAGTCATGTTTAAATGAATGAACCATGCCAGCATTGTGGAGGTGAGGATAACTCTTGACAACAATGTTATGAATTAGAAACATAGAAAGGCCATTTCTATTTTTGTTGCAACTTCTAAAAACTGTGGGGAGTTTCTAGTGATACAGTGGATTTGGTAATCCCTAGAGGATTTGAGTTTGATAACTGATTAATATTTATATTATAGTCTGCATTGGCAACATCATACGATGGAAGCCTTTTATAGTCTGCATTGGCAACACCTTGGTAACATGATGGTGTAAACTGATTCACTGTTATCAAGAATAATGTGAAAACCTAGGTAATTTCTCTAAGGATGTATTAAAGTCACCAATGATGATCACTTGACTTTTTAGCAAGGCCAAGAAATGTTCATGAGATAGCCAATCCAGCTAATATCTACTCAGCAACCATTATACCATGTATGCCCATTTTAGTGGAGGTGCAGAATTCAAGCATTTCGATTATCTAATTCCAACTTAATTTTTTTATGCAACTGTGCCTGCACTGTGGTGCAACTGCATGAAAATTGGTGGCATTTGATCATGGTACTTAACTCTTCTGGTGAAAATTATCAAAGTACTGAAGTTGCTTTGTTTTCTCACAGTTTTGTCAGCATAGATTAGTTCCTTTAGCTTCCATGGTGTATGCTTTTACACTTACTACATAAATTCATCTTGCTTTGGCATCATCCTTAAATGTGCCAGGCTGCCACAAGGTCAATTGGTGGATTTTGTTAACACATAAAACAATGCTAGAGACCTTTGCAGTGTAGACTAATCGTATGAAACAGCATAATGTTATTCCTTGGAATGGTCACAATATTGTCAGAACTACTGGAAAAGTTTGAAATTATTCATGCATTTTTGGCTGGCCAAATGATTCTCTGAAGTAGTCCACAATAGTTTACAAATCATTCATGAGTAAATCATGTCAGTGAAATACTCAAGAACTCATTTTTGTAATGCTAATTGTTATTGGTGTTATCATTTATGTTATATATATTGTTGCCTTGTCATTGTTTTTAAGCACAAACTAATATACATATACATAAATAATTTTTATTTCTTCATCTGTTTTGTACCTTTAATTATTTTGAGACATTAGAATTTCTGCTGAATATTGTAAATTTTTTCCTTAAAATTCAAATTTTCATTGTTAAATTATTGCTAAACACACATTGTAATTGTGATTCTGAGTAACCTGACAAAATACTCTACCTGGAATCTTCCTTTGATGTTGTGCTCATAAAACAATATATTAAAGAAATATACAGTAACACTCTTATAAAAGTAATGAAAGGCTTTCTTTAATATGATGCTTTTGTTACCATCTGCAGATACCTTCCTCCTGAAATTGGCTGCCTTAAAAAACTCGAGGAGCTTGATCTTTCATTCAATAAGCTGAAGAACTTGCCTATTGATATAGCCAAATTGAGTGCTCTTATATCATTAAAAGTTGCTAATAATAAGTTGGTGGATCTTCCATCGGGAATCTCCTCTTTGAGGAGTCTTGAAAATTTGGACTTGTCAAATAATAGGCTGACTTCATTGGCATCACTTGAACTTGCTTCTATGCAGACCCTTCAGTATTTAAATCTTCAGGTATCAGAAAGTACTATTACTTATCATTTGGACCATACTTGTACTCTTCCTTATTGGTTATTCCTGTATAGTTTGCTAGAGTCATGAATTTAAGTGCATAGCGCTTGAGATGGATTGTTAAATATCTAATTGGGAGTATTCTATGTAAATTTTCCCTTTGCTGTGGCTCTAACAATGCAAAACTATAAAAAGGCCACAACTTCGACTTGCCATTATTTTTATATTCTGAGGTGGCCTTGATATCCTGATATAATGTATCCTCTTATATGCATGTGTGTGTGTGTGTGTGTGTGTGTGTGTGTGTGTGTGTGTTGGGGGAGGGAGAGAGAGAGAGAGAGGTATTTATTCATATATAATTTTTTTCAAAAGGGGCTGAAAATAATGTAATCTGATAAGTCTGAACAAAAAGATGGAGGAAGATACGTTGGGAGATCCAAATTAGTGAACAGTAGATTTCCTTATTTTGGTGTTCTTTCTCCCCTTCTTTTCTGAATTAAAAATGTTATGCAGTCACGAGACTGATAAGAACTTCTCTTGTTTGACAATGTTGCAGCCACCTTTTATTGCATCCCTTTTGTTCTCATTGCCTTTGATGGAAAAATTGGTTTACTTTTTTCTCATTTATTTTATGATGAAAGATCTGTTAGTTAATTCATTTAGAATATTATCTTTACATACTTTGCATGAAATTATGATGGAAGAAATGATATAATTGATTTATTTTATTGTAAAAAAATCATTAGCCTGCTCATTTAGAACTTAACATTTATAAATTTGAAATGACTTTTCACCTTTATAAATTTGATATAAATGAGTTTTGAATGTTTCTTTTTAATAAATTCAAACATCTTGTGCCAGAAAAATGTAATCTATTTGGTATCCATATTGCTGCTTACCTTGTGCAAATGTTAAACTGTTTCTAGCTGTCTTATCTCTCACTCATGGTTAATGTATTTTTTCTTTATTATCTTTCACTTGTGGCTTATGTATATTTTCTTTGAAACTAAAATCATCCCTTGGGCTGTGAACTAACAACATAGTTAGTTTCTGGCTAGTTTCTTTGATATCTGTTGCTTATATAGACTTGACATGTTTATCTTCTTTTGTTCCCCCCCCCCCCCCTCTCCCAAAAAAAAAAAAGTACAATAAGTTATCCAGTGATTGTCAAATTCCATCATGGATATGCTACAATTCAGAAGGGAATGGGGAGGATATTACTAAGGATGGGATCACTAATTCTTTGGTTGAGGTGGACGTGCAAGATGTGACTAATCACTCATGTAATGGTCATGCTTAACACCCTTTTTTTACTTTAACCTCTATTTTGATCTTGGGCATGCTGGTGGAATTGATTCACTTTTTGTTCTTCATGTCAGGTTGTTCTACATCCTTATGTATACATCCTGAGATCTCATCAGGTTATAGATGTCATGCAACACAAAGAATGAGAAAGGGATGGAAACGCCGTGATTATCTGCAGCAAAGAGCTCGCCAGGAGCGTTTGAACTACAGCAGAAAGTGCAAATCCAAAGATCAGAATGATAATATGACAGAGAAGATGGCTGAAGAAAATGATTCATGTATGGAAAATAGGCACTCTGATTTGCATAATGCTATAGATGAAGAAAAATTGATAAGTTGTTCTGCGAAATCAAGTGTGCTAACAGAAGATATATCAAGCACTGTTGATGCTGATAGATGTGGCCTTGCCAAAGATAGTGCTTTGTTGAATTTACATGACTGTGCTGATGGTAAAAAAATTGGATTGGATAAGAGAAATAATGGAGATAATAGCTCATGCATTACATCTGAGTCTGCTGGCTTGAATAAGGATTATGATTTTGAAAATGAGAGAGATAATGGTTCTTCAGTCTATTCTCTTGCTGATCTAAATGCACCTGATGAGGATTCCTCATCTGAGACATCTAAATTCATTTTGAAATCAAAAAGGCATTCTGATAAGGATCTTGATAACCCTAAACCAAGCAAATTTCATAAACCAGTTGATGAATGCTCAAATCTATCCTGTAAGTATAGCACCGAATCATTCTGCAGCATTGATGACCATTTACCGGATGGATTCTATGATGCGGGACGGGATCGTCCCTTCATGCCACTAGAAGATTATGAACAGAGCCTGTGCTTAAATTCACGTGAAGTTATTCTTTTGGACAGGTGATTTTGTGGTAAACTTTTATTACATTTTGCAAATACTAATTCTATCATAATTTCTCCTGGTTTTAATAAGCACGGAAATAATTGGACCAATTTCTTCTTTTCATTCAGGGAAAAAGATGAAGAGCTGGATGCAATTGCTTTTTCTGCACAGTTACTGATGTCTCGTTTAAGGTCAAGTTCAACTGTAAGGGAAGAGGATGGGGTTGACAACTTGCAGAGGGCATCAGTCCTTGCTCTTTTTGTATCAGATTGTTTCGGGGGAAGTGACAGAAGTGCTTTAGTTATGAGAACGCGAAGATCTATTGTTGGCTTAAATAAACAGCAGCCTTTTGTCTGTACTTGTTCTACCATAAATACCTATGAAAATGGCAAAACATTGAAACAGATGCATGGCATTTTAGGCAAATTTGATGTCACTGATCTCTGTGAACAATCTCTGCGGTTGATCAAGGGGACACGCAATTCAAATGTCGTGCCTATAGGAACACTGCGATTTGGTGTTTGTAGGCACAGAGCTGTGTTAATGAAGGTGATTCCTCTTTTTCATTGTTTCTTTCTCAGATGCAAACTTTAGAATCCACATATTTTCCTTTTTCTTAACCATTGTGCTGATTGTCAATTCAATTGCTTCAGTATCTATGTGATCGAGCTGATCCTCCAATTCCTTGCGAACTTGTGAGGGGATATCTAGACTTCATGCCGCATGCTTGGAACACTATTCTTGTTAGGAGGGGCAATTCATGGGTACGAATGGTTGTTGATGTGTGTTATCCAACTGATATACGAGAAGAAACAGATCCTGAGTATTTTTTCAGGTGAGTTGTTCCTTTCCCTGGGAAGACTACTTGCTGCTGTTTTGAATTGATTGGTGGCCATCAAAGGCTTCGTTTGTTAGAGCTGTTGATGGTAGAGCTTTTGATGGCAGAATTGTTGGCGATGTTTTGTAAAGAGCTGTTTGATAACTACATTTCTAAAGTGATGTAACACTTGAATATTTTGTTTGTAACTAAATTAGAAAAGTGCTTGTAGAAAGAAATGATAAAGAACGTAGCTTTCTGCTGTCTAACTATTTGTATTATCAAAAACTATTATTTTAAATTATTTTTAATTTATAAATTATTGTAATAATATTATAATATAATTATATCATCTTATAATAATATTGAAATATATCATATCATTAGTAATATAATGTTTTACTATTATTTAATTGTTATATTATAATGTATTATTAAATTCTAATAATTCTTATCAAATGGTATAATATTGTAATATTATGATATATTATATAGCAATATTGCTAAAATTATAATGTAACATAAGAATCTGGTCATCTTCCTTGTCCTTGGATCTATATAGATCTTGGAGCCACTCTACTTTTTTTCGTTTTTTTTTTAATTTTTGGATTCTATGAACTTTGTGGATCCAATGGTAAGAGAGGTAACTAGATCTAGACTTCTCTACATTATCTCATATAATAATATTGTACTAGTATATTATGTTATAGTATTAGGTAATATTATAATATCATTGTATTATCTTATTTTACACTATAATTGTATTATAGTTGAGTAGAGTGGAGGAAGCAGATTCATGTAGCCGATCCCATGTAGTTGTAAAAAGGCTTAGATGAATTGAGTTGAGTTGTAGAATTGTATTATAGCTATAATAATATTTTCAGACATTATTTATGATACTTTGTTATAATATTATGTTATAATAATAATATAATAATATTTCAATATAATATAGTGTATTATATTATTATAATCATGTATATTATTATTATGTTATAATATTAAATGTGATTGTTCTCGTAGTTTGAATCTAAGACCTTGAAGTCTAATGAAAATGGCCTTTTTATGTAGAACTTTTTGGAAATGCTCCGAATTGGAGCTTTTATCACCTTTTGCATTTTCTTAAAAGTACTTTTAAGATTTTTACCAAACATCTTAAATCCATTATAAAGTGCTCCTCCCAAAGTGCTTTTGGGTCATCCAAAAGCTTTGCCAAATGGCATACAAAATTTATTAAGCATACAAATTCAAAAGAAAATTGAACAAGCTACATGCCATCCCTTTAATTGGCCCTTTTTTCTTCCTTAGTAACCTTTGAATTAAACTTTTGAAGAAAATGAATACAAGTATGTCCTATATTGTTAGGCTAAGGTTCGTCGAACTGCAAATCGATGCCGAACCAAATCAGCAATATATTGCAGGTTCGGGCCGATTCAGCCTTTTTTTACATTTTTTAAAATTTTTCCTTGGTTTTTTCCTTTTTTTATGTAGTATATGAGGCTAAGAGCCTCTTGTGAGCTCACTTTCTTTCTCCTTTTTCTTATTTTCATTCAAAATCATTTAAGTAAATGTCATCCTTTCTTATTTTCATTTATTTAAGATTTCTTATGAAAGTAAGGGGATACCCTCATTTGAATCCAATAAAAGAATATCAAAAAAATTAATTTCTTTAAGAACAAAAAGTAAACTTATTTTTTTAAGAACAAATTCGAATAATTTCAAAAAATAACATTTTAGCAAATATGAAGTTTGAATAGTTTCATTGTCGATTAAAATCTCAGCAAATCAATTTAATTTAGAAATGATGAAAAAATAAGATATTGGAAAAATTATCTTAAAATGCAATTGATAAGGCTTTGCTTAATACTTTGTCAAACTTATAGGTTTTTTAAATTTAGACAGGATCATAGTAACAATGAATCTTATATTGACCTATGCTAATTTGATCCACAGTTCATCAAAATAATAAAATTAAACCTATCATAAATCGTAAGGTTGAAATATATTTTTAGGATCCATACTATCATATGTTACTAGACTAGAGGTCCCCTTGTTAAGAAAAAAGGAGAAAGAATGACATTTACTTAAATGATTTTGCATGAAATTAGGAAAGAGGGAAGAGGATGTGAGCTAATGGGAGGCTCTCAGCCTCGTATATCACATAAGAAAAGAAAAAATTGAAAAACTCTGAAAAAAGTTGAAAATAATAGCGAATCTGCTACTCTACTGAACTGGAAGGGCAAATCGTACCGAATTCCAGTTGGTTCACCGAATTTTGGTTGGTTCTGGCTGAACTGACTAGTTCAGTTTGGTTTGGCAATCCTGACTAACACACTTCATTTGGAAGTTCGGATGGATCTTGCCATTATTCTTGTTGTTCAATTTGAAATTTAATATGGATGGATCTATACACTCAATCATTGTGGTTAATCAATCCTGAAAGACATGGTGGTGGTTCATTGACCACATAGTGGCTCTTCAATTTTGACCACATCTAGATGACTTGTGGAAAAATCTGAAATTTGATCATGTATTGTGTGCAAAAATTAACTTTTACTGTTTTTCTTGCTATATAATGTTCATTCATGCTGCATTTTGTTAATGTCTCCAAACATGAAACTTTATTGATAATCTGTCCTCTTTCAGGTACATTCCACTGAGTCGACTTAATGTTCCTTTGGGAACTGCGGGTTCCCCTATCTTCGGATATTCTTTTTGTTCATCCTCACTGTGCTCTGGAACTGAAAATGCATCCCATTCTGTCTTCCATTGCAAGTTTGGAACCACTGATGCTGCTGCTAAGGTATTATTTGCTGTTGAACTTCTCCCTATAGCTCATGGTCTAGCTTTTGCTTCAAGTTATATTTAATATTTGCATTGATGATGTCAAATGACTTCTGGGATGTTGTAGGTGCGTGAGTTAGAAGCATTGGTGGCATCGGATGAGGAAATCAGAGAATTTGAGTACACGTTTTTAGGGGAAGTAAGAATGCTAGGTGCTCTGAGGAATCACAGCTGTATAGTAGATATTTATGGTCATCAGCTTGCTTCCAAGTGGGTTTCTCCAGAAGATGGGAATAAAGAGTATAGGGTGTTGCAGTCTATAATTTTTATGGAGTATGTAAAGGGAGGCTCTCTTAAGGTAATTTACATGTCAAAATGCTTGTTCCCTCATTTGTCATAACCTCGTAAACCGATTCTAAAGGCTGGGTTTCTTCATGCTTTGCAGAGTTATTTAGGAAAATTAGCAAAAAAGGGCAAGAAGCTTGTCCCAGTTGATGTAGCTTTATCTATTGCTAGAGATGTTGCTTCGGCACTAGTTGAAGTGCATGCTAAGCACATTATTCACCGTGACATAAAAAGTGAGAACATTCTAATCGATCTGGATTCCAGGCGAAGTGATGGCACACCAATTGTTAAGCTCTCTGATTTTGATAGATCAGTTCCTCTCCAGTCATTTGCTCACACATGTTGCATTGCGCACCTTGGTATACATCCACCTAATGTTTGTGTTGGAACTCCTCGGTGGATGGCTCCGGAGGTTGTGCAAGCTATGCATAAAAAGAATCTTTATGGGCTGGTAAGTCCTTGTTGCTATGGACATAGCTAGTTAGGTCCTTTGAAGTCTTGATGGCACGAAGTTTATATTATCATTGTTTGATTACCATCTCTGAAAGAGGGCCTTGGTTATGCTCTTATTAATTCAGCTGCAGTCAAGGGTTCATCATTATATTTTAGCTGCTTTTATAACATGCTATCTTGTGTCATTTCTGTTTTGAGAGCTTCTCTTGTTCCACATTTCATTCTTGCTAGTAAGCAGAGTTTGGTGGGCAAACATATGAGGAAAACATCTTTCTATGATGGGTTCTTGCACTGCTCCACTGTATTCCTATTTGTGTGGAAGCCTGGAAGGAAACTCTTGTTGACTTGCCTTGTAGATTTTGAATCTAATTATAGGAAACAAGAATTTTCTAATTATAGCGGATGTGTGTGTGTTAAATTGCAATGCATCATATTTACCCTATCTTAGGTTTGTGCTGGGCAGTTTGTGGTTTTGGTTTGTGGGTTCTTTTATCAATATCTCATTTTGTGCTTGTGATTGGATATCGAATCTTGGACTAAGACTGGACTGAAATGGGAGGGGTGATTGATGGCTAGCCTTAAGCAAATTGCTTACATGTAAATGCTGATGGTTATTACTTCTTGTGACCATGGCATTTTTTTCTTGGTTGCAGGAGGTGGATATTTGGTCATACGGGTGTCTTCTATTGGAGTTGCTAACCCTTCAAGTCCCATACATGGGGCTATCTGATTCAGAATTATATGACCTCTTACAAGTGAGTCCAATTCAAATAAAAGCATGATGCGTTTCTGTGTTATCTAATTTTAGCCTCCTGCTAAAACTTTGGGCTTTTTCAGGCATACAATCTGCTTTCCTTCACACCTTTTGTTATGCTTGTATAAGCAGACTTGGTTTCTTACTTTTATCTGTTGCTTGTTAGAAAATTCCTGATAATTCACTATCTCAAATAAACAATAACACTATGTAAGCAAACTCCATGGTTAGTTCATGACATTCATCAATTAATTTTGTCCTTAAGGCTGCATATTCTTAATTTTCCAATTCTTTTACTTTCACAATTTTAAAATGTATTGTTAAATTTCATAGATGAATTTTTTAGCAGGGTTTATCTGTTGCATAATAATATGAAGTTAAAATAGTAATATTATGCAAAAAAAAGCATAAATTTGGATCATTAATTCATGCAAAATTCTTAGATCTATGAATTATGACAACAACAAAGTCTTAATCCTAAATTTGTTAGATGTATGCTTTATGATATATTATTTTATTTCTTTACTCTGAAATCAGTCGTAGCAAACCATGGTCATCACTTTTTTTAAATTTATAACCTGCAAGGAGAGGAGAAGGTGCTTACTGGCCGAGTGAGTAGAGTTTCCTCTGTGATACAGGAAACCTGGGGCTTGACCCATATTTAGCGAGGCTACCACTTGTTCTAGTTCTCAAAGAAAGGGACAAAGACATGAGATCATAAACTTTGTTAGGAACCCAAAATGCAGCTTGACACTTTGATAGTAATTAAACCACCTGGTTCTTAAAATGCCCTTATAAATTCTTAATTCTATTAAGAGATTGAGCTTTAATGTGCCAGGTTATTACTTGTTATAAAATCAGTTATTATTACATCAAGTTGGAAGTTGCTGACGAGGGATGTCTGATATATTCCATTCGTTAGTCAAAAATTTAAAAGATTAATATTTATTCCAAGCTGATCTACCCAGTCATGGACTGGCATATCTAATATGCTTTCTTCTTTGCAACATATCCTTAAATATTCTTGTTCTATTTTTTTTTTTTTTTTGGTACCTAAGATAACTGTATCTCGATCAACAGACTAAACAACGCCCAAGGCTTACACCAGAATTGGAAGAGCTGGTTTCGCCAGATGAACCAAAGTCGAGATCAAATTCAGGGATATTTTCCGATTCTGATATTAAAGTATTGAAGCTGCTGGTAGACCTTTTTTACCAGTGTACTAGAGGAAACCCAGCTGACCGTCCTACTGCCCGGTACATCTATGACTCACTCGGTGCTGTTTCCACGCCGTCACATTCAACTTAGGCAAGCAGTATTGGCTAATTACATGCAGCTCCAGAGAAATTTTGTACGATATCAGTACTGAGGCATCATAGGTATATCGGTACCTGACAACAAAAGATGGGATTGCGGCCTGTCACCTAATTTTTGTGATTATTTTGCGATCTACTTGATTTGTTCGTAGTGAATCCTGGAGTTATTGTTGACAATTCTTGTTGAGCAGCCGGGGAACGAACCCATAAGTTATATATTATTCTTTGGGAGCCCCAGAATCTCTGTAACGAATAACATGCGTACTATTATTTTTTAATTGAGATTTAACAAGCTGATTTATTGTTCTCAATGTTGAGGGTCTGAATTTATTATTGCCATCGAAGAAATGAAATTCAAATAAAGATGTAGATTTTGCAGGAATTTTATTTGTGTTGAAATTCTTTTATCTGATTCCAGGGACTAATCTTGGAAGGGATTTTCACTGCATATTGCAATCAATCCACTAACCCTGCTGAAAAAAAGGCAACTCATGAATCTTTGGATGGTGGTTTCTACTGAGAAGCCTTGCATACTAACCGAGATTTTCTTGGTTATTGTACGGTCGGCAGGGCTGGGAACGCATTTGTAGAATGGGAGGAGGTCGTTTGGTAGAAAGCTAGAACGAAGTATTGCATGTTTCTCCCCATCGAGAAGACTCTTCAGGCATTGATGGTTAAGATTCAGAAGAATGGCATCGCCCAATAGGACCGATCCAGTTTAGCTTACAAAGCTCTCTTTCTGACACTATGGTCGATTATAACTTCCAGTTCTTCGACCTTGCCTTTCTCTTGTTGCCCTCCCACCGTTAGAAGCCTTGCTGTTTTTCTCTGATACACATTTATTTATACAAAATCTTCTTGCTTTGCTGACTCAATTTTGATTTCTCGGTGGCTGGAGACGGTCAGTATGGTTAAGGATCAAGCAAGACCTTCCACATTCGTTGCATTCAAAATTCCAAAAGATGTGCTGCTAGGATATAGAACTTCCTAATATCCAAAGGAAGAAGAGGAATATAACCAGAAGTTGCTAAGAAACAACTTGCCAAAACACGTTGAATCAATTGGCTTATCTACGTGCTGGTGCTTGTAAAAACTGGAACAAAGGGGGAGAGAGAACCATGAGAACTAGAAATAATTATGACAAGTTATAAAGATTTCTTGATATTTGGAAGTGGTTGAGTAATCAGTTAATTCATGATCAACTTGGTGAATTTACAATTAGTTGTTGAAGCTTTTGAATAACTCGTGACAATAGTTCTTCAAACTTAAAATGCTTTCAGGATACTCTAAGGAAGTGAACCAAGAATCCTCTCAATATTTATAGTAAATATAAATTTTAAAAAAGTCTTTGCTATTGTTATTATTGTTATATAAATTCAGAAAAAGGCCAAATCATATTCCCTAAAATCTTGTTATCTACGCTCGGAAAATTCTATTCATGCTACTGCAGATGAATTCGTGCACGCGTGATATTGAATTTGGTGACAACGTGATAAAAAGGTGATATGAGCTCCCCAACACAATTATCTGCTGTGAATTATGCACCAATGGTCCCATTTGATTCCTTCTGATGACTGCATTGATGCTCCATGGAAATTAAATAAACAGAAAAGAAAATGTTGTATACGGACCTTGGAGTTGATACATTGGTATTTAATAGCCTGTTGCAGCTACACTGGTTTTACTTTTTGTTAGGTGGTGCGTATTATTCAAAGAGGATGGAGGGCTAGGACCATACTTTATGAAGCCCAGATATTTGGACCACATTAGCATTAGGGTTCTGAATCTTTCTTTTTCTTTCTTTTAAGGGTTTGTTCTCTTCTTCTGTGACAGCAACCCATGCGTGGGACTTGCAAAGCCAGCGTCACATTCAAGCCGACCCACAAGTCACAACTGAGTTGGAGAAAAAAGTAAGGTTAGCAGTAAGTACTAGTTTCTGTGAGGTTTCATGGACCTCTCTCCAACTACTCCATACCAACTTTTCTAACATAAATATGAGCTCATTTGCAGAGTGGACCACCATGTACTGCAGAACAGTTCGCATCTGCCGTACGATTCGAGTAGCCTTGGCATCAATGGCAAATGTAGGGCAGTGGGCGCAGTCTGAGGCCATTGTAGTGCGTTATATAAACTCCTGATCCATTGAACTAGTCCTGATCCAAGTCATACCCATTCTTCCCTAACATCAAACACAGGCTCATTTGCTTATTGAACCACCATATGTTGCAGAACACTTCATCACTACCATACAACTGAAATAGCCATGGCATCAACCACTAATGTTGTTCAGTGGGTACTGTTGAGATCATCATACTGCATTAAATACTACTGGTAATGGGAAATGTTATGGAATGAGTTCATAGCATTTAGATTTAGACGCATGTTATACAGGTTATTTGGCTTCCCTCATAAGCTTGTAACAATCGTTAAATATAGCATTAGTCAGGCCAATTAACATTAATCTCATCTAGTGAAACTAGTTTGTTGATAAGACTTTATGACCATAAAACTTTAGATGATATAAGTTGGATAGGGCTTTTTCTTTTTTCCCCTTCTGTTGATGGAATTGATAAGACAATTCTTCTCAAGTAGTATCATTAACATATCAATTATGAAAGAAGTTCAGTTAAATTTAATTAAAAAATTGTTCAAGAACCTTTTTGAAAGGCCCCGGAAAGATGGGTAAATTAGCAACAAGCAACACTCATAAGAATGCAGATTCACTAAAATATTTGAATCCTTGTGTCTTATCATCTCAGCATCTGGGGAGTAGTTTCACATATTATTCTACAAAACTAGGCACTGTAAACAAATGTTGTAACACTAGTGGCTAAAGCGAGTAATTTCCCATGTTTGCTAACCACCCTCTAGCCCAACATGCCTTCGGCTGGGTGAAAATTCAAAGTGGGGGAAAACAAGCCTCTATAGGACCATGAAGGAGTATGATGGTTCAAAATATGGTTCAAAGTATGTTGATAGCTAGTTCCAGTTAGGTGCTAACTTGCTTTAATTATTGAACATAAATAAATGATGATATAGCTTTGAGATTCAACTAAACACTCGAAGCCTCTTGGACTATATCTTGGAATTTACTTTATAGAAATTCTACAATGGCTGGATTATAATTATTGATCATTTAGCTTCTTGCTTTCATTACCACTGTATAGCTTATCTGTCTACCGACAATGTTGTTTTTGTACCTTCAATATTTTAAGGTAACTAGATCTACAATTTTTTTTTGCTTTATAAAATTTTGAAGGTCAAATCATGATTATTGATGTGAGATTTCAATTTAAATAACATATTCACCTACCTTCAATTTATAATATTTGAATATTAATCCTTTAAATGAATTGTAGCTCATCCTATTCATATCTATAGGGCCAAACAACATTGGTATCTAATAAGTGTCTAGTTAATCGACATATGGCTGTCCGTCCTATATTATCAAAGCCTAAGTGATGGGATAACATCGAAAGAACATGTTGACAAAGTTGTCAGCTATGCACAACTAGTAGAACGACAATATGTGCATAACCAGCAAGACTGGATATACATATCTTTGGCTATCAATTACTTGCAGAGGCTACAGTCCATGATAACCTGGGCAATCCTATCTAACAGTTAATTTCATCATGGTGAAACACATAGCTAAAGTGTCAGATCTTGAGATACTTATAAAGGAATGCACCATTCGACGATGGAAGACTTTTCTTTTCTCTCTTCTCCTACTCACTCTTTCTAGCCTTTTTTTTCTCTTCAGCACCACTCATAGTAAGTGTTCCATCGATAGAACACTTTTCTTTTCTCTTCAGCACCTTATAGAAGAATCTCTCATTCTCTCTAGTAGTATGGCTATAAGGTCAGCCCTTTGCTATCGCCCTTATTTTCTCTTATTAATTTGAGCATCAGAAAGTCTTAGCTAAGCTGCCCTCGATACCTTTCATACTTGTCTTTTATTCTTATAGGAGCTCCAATTTGAATGAGGGATCCTTCCTTATTGAGTTCGCAGCTACCTTCATTTTTTGTTCAACATCCTCTTCATCATCCTTATTGGCACGTAGCGTCCCATGCATTGTCGAATCTTAGCACATTTGGTGTCGTTTGTAGGTGCCACCCAAACTCAACAAAAAAGCTCTCATTAGCAATAATGGAGTAGCTTAAATAGGCTTTGAGAATAATCTCTTTCTCTATAACTCTAAGAGTCCATTATTGTTGAGTAGTTCACTCAATTGCAATAGTAGGGTGAAGCACTCTCCATGCTATCTAAACCCTTATCCCATCATAATAAGAGAGGTCTAGAGGAAACCAAATCTTCTAGGTGACTTTGACCTAAAAGTGGACCCCCCCATTTATAGTGAGTCATGAGAGAACCCCTTCATCTAAAGTTTAAGATGCCATCACTAGAGCAATATGATAGTTTGGGTCACCTATCAAACTTTGATGATGATTCAGGGAGCCTTCGATGCCATTATATGTAAGGCATTCCCAATCACTCTTAGGAAAGTAGCCTAAACCTAGTACTTGGATCTTAAGTGAAGGTCAGTCGTTACCTTCAAGGGGTTGGAAAGATATTTTCTTAGGCACTTTATCATCAAGACTAGGCAAAAGAAAACAAGCAACCTGATGACCCTAAAGCAGCATAGAGGTAAGACACTATACGACTATATCAAGTACTTTAATAGTGAGGTGCTTAAGGTGAAAGACTTTGTGCGGCTTGAAGCTGTTGTCATCCTAATGCATGGGTTTAGGACTCTCCCTTTGGTTTTCACTTAGCAAAAGGAGTTCAAAAGATATGATCAAACTCCTCAAATAAGCAGAGAGTGGATTAGGGCCGAGGAAGTATCCCAAGGAAAAAGGGATTTAATTGTATTTTTGTCAGAGGAGAGATTGGCTGATAAGGAAGACCACAAGAAGAGTTGAAAAGAAGGAGAGGTACAAACTTAAGCTTCAAAAGCCTAAGGATTTACCCTAGCACGAGGAAGGCTGCACTTCCTTGACCATCCCAAGATGGCATATCCTGATAGAGATATGTAATAAGTGCTATCTTTGATGGCTCAAACCCATAAAAGGTAGGCAGGAGAGCAAGGATAGGCATAGATATTGCAACTTTCACTGGGATTATGATCGCAACATAGAGGAGTGCTAGTAGCTGAATGATGAGACTAGGGGTCTCATTAGAAGAAACTACCTTATGCAGTAGATCCAAAGCATTAGGAGCCTATTCAAGAGGCTAGAAAGCAAAGGCCAACTCAAGGTGCTAGGCTATGGAGATAACTGATCTACCATCGGAGTGATCAATGTTTTTTTAGGATGCATATCGCTCGTAAGGAAAGCTCCTTGGTCAGAAGGTGTATGTTTACTAGTAAATAGCGAAGGAACCAAAGAAGCAAAGGATGGATGATGTCAATTCTTCTCCGATGATGACTTGAAGGAGGTCCAGAACTCCCTCCCCCCCCCCCCCCAAAAAAAAAAAAGAAAAAGAAAAAAAAGAAAAAAATACATTAGTAGTCTCCATGATGATCACCAATTAGCAAGTGAGGAGGATTCTGATCAACAGTGAAAGTTTGGCTTATAACCTCTATCTTGAAGCTTTTATGTAGATAGAGATTGGCAAGGATCACCTAAGGCCCTTCAATGGTCTATTGACCGGTTTCTTTGGAAACTTAATTTGGTTGAAGGGACTATTACCCTCCTATGATAGTTGCACAAGAGTCTTACTATGCCATGGCAATGTTGGACTTCTTTGAGGAAAAAGCTCCATAATTAACTTACAATACCATCTTTTGGCGATTCAGCCTTAATTCTTTGAGCATTGTCATATTGAGTTACTATCTCACCATAAAATTTCTCATTAAAAATGGAGTTAGAAAACTTAAAGATGATCATGTAGTGATAATATAGTACTACATCTCTATCTTGAAAAGAAAGGATAAAATCAGCGAGGCACTCATTATTGAGTGTCTCTATTAGAAGGCAAATCAAATTAGATTATCAAATGACTTAATGATGTCAAGTATGCAAAATTTAGAAAGTCTATACATTTGCTGCCAGTAAGTATTCGTCATTCAAAATAAGTCAAAAATATGGAGATGTAAAAATCTTCATTTATTAAATTAGAAGAAAATCCAACACTTTTACATGTTAAAAAAAGCCAAATGGCCATCCATTTGTGCTCAACTGAAGTCAGTTATGTGTCAAAAAAACATCAAATGGCCATACATATATACATGACCTCAACTAGTCCTAAGAGAAAGACCAAAAAAGCTAAGGGAACAAGGAAGAAGAGAAGAATATAAGAGAGAAAAGAGATGAGTAGAAGAAGGGCATGAAAGAGAAGAGGCAGAGGAGGAGAGGATGCCTTGCTAGTTCCACATCCTTTGCCACATCCCCCCTACTACCACTCCCTCTAATGGTGTTTCAGGAAGGCCATACAATACCATCGCGACCTATTTCATATCCGATGGTGAAGGTGTCTGCATTGAAATAGACAACTTATTGCCAAAGATTTTTAATTGCCAAAATTTCTCAACAACTCGAGCAAGAGCTAGAGAGAGCTTCCCTCTAGGCCTTTTGATCTCTTGATGAAGCTCTAAGATCTACTATTTCCTGATGGTGATGAAAAGATATTGGAAGTTAGAGTGGTGCTTGCTTATGGCAATAGTAGGAAGGTTGAAGGATGAGATAGATGAAGCTTGCTTTCCCCCTATCTTATATAGACGGTCAGGCTACTGATAGCTCTAGCTTTCTTCCTAAAGCTACTAAATATGTCAAAGTCCCAAGGCTTATAGAAATTGGGCACCTAGGATTTAAAGAATCCCAACTACAATAGAGGTCATGAAGCATCGCTACATGGCATTCTCTCATGGGTTGAGCCAACAACATCATGCAATAGAATCGAAGCATCACAATCGATGAATGGTTCTGAAGAGAAGTATGCTATAATGACTTTCTTTGGAATTCATTTTAAGTCATTACTACACTTCAAGCAAAGATTCAAGGTGGGCCCACTTAGAGTAGCCTACAAAGCCCTACATACAGGTTCTTATGACTACTCAAAAAAATTCTTCTTGTTGAGTAAGAGGAGTTCTACTCTGTCAAAGAGCTGCTTTATTTGGAAGAACTTTGCTTATGAGAAAGCGAGTGTGAAACAACTAAAGACCACTTGAGAGAAACTCCCTTTATCGAGTAAGAAAAGAAGGTTAGTTTTGTCAGAAAGCAAGTTTATTTGGAAGAACTCTACTTAAGAGAGAGAGTGTGTGGCACTTGTGGACCATTTAAAAAACCTCTTTGCACTAAGCAAGAAAAGGAAGTCTATTTTACTAAAAATCCATTATGTTTGGAAGAACTCTACCCAAGAGAAAAAGAGAGTAGATTATTAATTTGAATCCTGCTCAGAAGAACTTCCCTTACTGAGTAAAAGAAGAACCTCATTGGTATCTAGCTAAGCGATACATGATCGTCTGCCCTACATCATCAAGGCTTGCAGTGATGGAATAATATCGAAAGAACATGGCCGACAAAGTTGCCGATAGCACACAACTAATAAAGTAGTATGTTGTGCAAGCTCAATATGATTAGACACATGTCTTTGGCCATCAATCGCTTATAGAGGGTGTGACTAATGGCAATCTTGACTAACTCCATCATAGTGAAGCATGTGTCCATAGCCTAAACGATCGTAGCATCATATTCTGAGACCACTTATAAAAGGATGCCCTATCCAAAGATAAGGGAAGTCCTCCTTTCTCTCTCCTTTTGCTCACTCTTTTTGGCCCTTTCTCCTTTCTTGCACACTTATAGTAAGTCTTTGAGCACCCCAATCTCTTTTATTCTTGCTATGAGTATTGCTACAAGATTTTTGGCTATCGATCTCATCTTCTTTCACTAATTTAAGCATCAAAAGGCTATAATCAGTACTCCTCAACACTCCTCATGTCAGTTCATACTGGAGCTCTAAATCAAATATGGGGGTCCTTCTTTGTTAGGCTCACAACTGCCTTCATTTTTGATTCAATATTCTTATCATCATCTCTGTTAATGTGTATGGTCCTATCGTTGAATTCTAGCACCATCAATATCTATTCAATTTATGTGTGTTTTGGACTATATTGGACATAATTGCTAATTTATATAAAGAAAATTTATTCAAATCTCAAACGATAGTGTCATTCTAGGTGGTGAAGCCTAACAAGTTCAACATCTACGAAACTTGGCCAAATTTATTTGTTTGGCCAAGCTAGGTTTGGGTTAGCCTAACCCAAGTATCAGTCTATCCCAACCCTAATAAGCTCCTTGACCCTTCCAAACCTTCAGCTTGTTTCCATTTGACAGGCTGGTTATTGTAAATTTATAAAGGATTGATAAGTCTATCTATCCTAATATAATCATTAAAATAAATATTAATTACTTTGAATTTATTAAGAATTGATAGCCTTTATGGATGTTTGCAGAAAAGGAGCCTATCGATAGAAAGAGCTTAATTTTTAGAGTCCAACAATGCAGACGACTCTTAAATAAGGACTCTATTTGCCATAAAAGAAAGGAAGAGATGAATTCTTATGATTCTCGGTATAAACTAAGGCAGGTGATTGGAATGGATGGCTGAAAAGTTTTCTTACGATATCTTAACGATCTTGAGCCCGATTGACTCCAACTTTGACTAGGAGGAAGCCCTAGATAATCTCTATAAAAGAAGGACCTAAGGCAGTAGTTTGGGAAAGAGGAGTTTTCTTCAAAGTTTCTTTTCTTCTTTTTTTTATTTAGATCATTGTATTTAGGCCTAAAAGAGAAAAATTATGGAGAGGATGCTGGCAGCAGTAATGCGCGGCTAGATTCGTTCAACTTGGGATGATAATGAGGCCTATAATCATGTTCTATTTTTCTTTTTGTTCTTAATTTTTAAGAAATAAAAATATGCTCTTCCTTCATATATCTTTCAAGTTATTTTTCTGATTGAGGTTTTGATATGGCATACACGACCTATACCCTCTATCGACGTATTGTGATCTCAGGATATGGTACATGCCTAAGAGAAACAGATCGTAGTATGGTAGTTTAGACCTCTAATTTTGTAAATAATTAGATAGTTTATACTCTAAGAGAACATATCATAATCTTCTGATACGGTACGTATAAATTATTCTAACCTTAAATTTGTAAAATTATTGCTAGTGCAACATAAAGAAAAGAAGATAAAACCTGTTTGCATGGTGGATTCGGATTTCTGGATTACTTTTCTGCTATTTTAATTTTATTAATTAATTAGTTGTTATCTTTTAATAACCACTATTCTTAATATAATCCTCTACAGATAATTTTTTAATGAAATAATTGCCCTTGATCTCCAAGGATACGATCTTGATTCACCACTAGCTATAGTAGTGAGTAGGTTTTATTTTTGACCACCAATGACAGCGATTAAATTTTGGCATCGCTGAGGATCCAAGCACGATTAGATCAAAAAAAAAATAAAAAAATAATTATAAATTTTCTTTTAATTTTATTCTTATTTTTAATTTTATTATTATTCATGCTTTTATATAAAAGAAAAGAGAAAAAAATTTCCTTTTTTGTTGAATAGTTATTGTTCTCTTTAGCTTATTGCTTTTTTTTTTAGTTACTTTAATTATTAGATTTTCTTATTTTTTTTTAACAAAAAATTACTTTCTTCTTGTCATAAATCCATTTTTAATCTAATTAACTTTTTTTTAATTAACTTACCTTAAAGAACCTAAAAGAAAACCCTAAGGTACTTTCCATAAAATATAATTAATTTAATAAATAAATAAAAATAATAATAAATAAAAATAAAATATAATAAATTTTTATGCTTAGATTGACTTAGGTAAATTCATTTTCTGCAAAACTCAAAATATTTTCATTGGCATCTCATAATTTATTAGGAAATTAGAAACTTAATCACAAAAATCTAAAAAAAAGTAATTAGATTAATTTTGTTTGATAACTTCAAGAGCTTGACATCTGTTTGCTGTATAGAATTTTCATAATTAACTTTAAGGATGCAAACCCCTAATCAAGATAACATGAAAAGTTGATCACCCTTCCTTGCCCATAAACCACATCCTTCATTTTATATTAACCTAAGCCTTTAACTCTAAAATTAACTAGATGTCAGCCCCTAAGGAACTCGAGCTTAATAGAAGAAGGCATCCGAAAGAGTTGGATCGGGTCGGGATTGATTGATTAACTAGTGTCTAGAAAAGAAAAAAAAAGTGGTTATTTAATTGGTTCCGTTCGCTTACCTAGTAAGCAACGGAGGGATCCCCACTGACATTAGCCTTAACTGGCTAGTATTTCAACTAATTTTTGACTTGAAAGGCTCTAAGGCGGGTTTGAAAGTTAGGAGCTGTCTAGATCTAGGTAAAGCATAGAGTAGAGAGTTTAATCTTTGTTAACTTGATTGCTAATAATTATTAAACCCTAACTAAATTATTCTTTATTGCTCTTAGTTCTAGGAATATTTTAGGATATTTTTGTTAAAATCTTCTTATTTCTCTTCTATTATATTAGTTAAAAAAAGAGAACTAAATTAATGTTTGCTTTAGAGTGTATTGGTAGGGTGTATGCTTGGTCGTCAATCGTTGCAACCTAACCTCATATCCTTGGATCCTAAAATAGAAACAACTTGTAGAGCAAACAGAGCATGCTTTATGGATCTTAATTAAGAAAATAATTCACCACGTCAATTGAAGGAGTACTTCACCCTTTCATAATATACATATTTACCATACATGCAAGTGCCCTCAATAGAGGCTGTTCAATATGAAATTAAGTCCTGTATAATCCAAATGTTACCAGCTTTCCATGGACTTACAAATGAAGATCCCTACAAACACTTAGATGAAATCTTAAAATTTGCTCAATTGTCAAGATTCAAATTTCTTCGATGAGGCAATTAGGCTTAAGTTATTCCTTTTCTTTCTAAAAGATAGAGCCAAGTATTGGTTAAAGTCATTAGACATTGTTATAATTTCAACTTGGACCAACTTCAGAGGAAATTTCTTAAGAAATACTTTTTTATAGAAAAAAAGAATCAAATCAGAAAAGCCATAACCAGTTTTTTTCAGTTAGAGGAAGAAATATTTCATGAAACATGGGAAAGATTAAAAGAATTAACTAGAAAATGTCACACCATGCAATACCTAAATGGCAGTTATTTCAATATTTTTATGATGGATTATTAGAAAGGCATCGACAAATGGTGGATGCCTCATGTGGAGAAACATTTGTGCTTAAAAATGAATATGAGACATTTTTGAAACTCTAAGTAAAAATTTCTTGCACCACGTGTCTGCTACCCATAGAGATCCTTCCACAGAACCTAAGAGAGGTGGAATATACAACATAGATTAGTCTATAGATATCTATATCAAAATTGATGAACTATCCCAAAAATTTGAACAAATTCTACAAGTTGGAAACACATCTTCCCCATCTACTCAATTATATGAGGCTTGTATAATCTGTTCGAGTCCGACCCATTTTATAGGTGAATGTCCAGCCGCATACCAATTTTCTAAGCTTGTTCAGAAGCAAGCCCACTAAGCCCAAACCCAAATGGCTCCTAGACCAGGAAATGATCCATATTTAAATACTTATAATCCTAGCTAAAAAATCATCCAAATTTTTTATTGAAACCCCAACCTATCATCAGTTCAACATCAATTAGGCCTAACCATCAGGAGACCCAATTCAGAAGCACGTTGTATTCCCAATATCCAAGTGCTCCTCAACCTCCACCAAATAATTATGATCCTACTTTCAAAGAGAAGGTGTTACAAGCATTAAAAGGGCTAGAAATGAATACTCAACTCCTTCGCTCACACACATAATCTATTGCAATACTAGAAACCCAGATAGGTCAACTAGCCACAACATTCAGTAAAAGAGAATGGGGTAAGCTACCTTTTAGTCCGAAGCTAACCCTAGGAACCTAAACATCCAAGGATCAAAAAAAGGAGTCCAGATTAATCAACTAAGTATCATTCATACATTAAGACCTGGAAAACAAATAGATAATTAGGTGGTGATGCCGGGGAAGGGTGAAAATGTAAATAAATAAAAAAAAGGTGATAAAATGGGTTAACAAACTACCACTCTAAGGATATAGAAGCACCACCTTAGAGATATAGGTTTGTGTCAACTTACCACTCAATGAATCCACCAAAGAGATACAGAGTAGAAAAGATTATTTCAGAGATACCAAAAATAGTCTGAAAAAATGGCTTAACCTTTCATTCTACCTCACCAGATACAAAGACTGAAAACATAAATGGGTAACTTGGAACATCCCTCCAAGTATAGGAACTTGCAAAATATAAATGAAATAGTTGAAAATATCTGAAAATGCTTGAAAATTCGTCCAGAGCTTTAAAAACCATGTAAGGAATGCAAACAGACACAATTAAACTTAATCTGATAGTCTGTAGTCAAAGTGCCATAACTTCTTCTAGAAGGCTTGGATTGCAATAAACTTTATGCATCTGAACTAGTCATTTTGAACTTTAATTCCACATATACCTTTATACTTTTGGGACTATGAACGACCTCAAGCTGAGCCAAAAATTGGTTCCAGAATCAAGTCTTTCACAGATTGGGCTTGAAGAAATAAATCATACTCCAAATCCTCCAAGTTTTCGGATTGGTCCATGGACACTCCTGTGTCATGCTTCCCTTGTTGAAAAGGACTCATCCTTGAGTCAATTGGGTTTTCTTCAGCTCCATAAGGAGACAAGTCAGAAACATTAAAGATATCAAAAACTTCATATTCAGCTGGAAGTTTGATCTTATAAGCATTATTCCCAATCCTCCTCAGCACTTTAAATGGACCATCAGCCCTAGGTTTCAACTTAGCATACTTGCCTCTAGGAAACCTTTCTTTTCTGATATGCACCCAAACAAGATCACCTTCCTTGAATTCAACAAATTTTCTATGCTTATTTGCTTGAATTCTGTACTTCTCATTCTGCTTCATAATCTTCGCTTGAATTTGCTCATGCAACTTCTTGATCTCCTTTGCTCTATCTTTTGCATCACCACTAAAGCTTTCAATTGTTGGAATGGGAATTAAATCCATAGGACTGAATGGATTTTTCCCATTAACAGCTTCAAAAGGGCTATAACCAGTAGTCTGACTTTTGGATTGATTGTAAGCAAATTCTACTTGTGGCAATAACAAATCCCACTGCCTGATGTTCCTCCCAATAAAGCTTCGTAGAAGATTTCCCAACACCCTATTCACAACTTCTGTTTGGCCATCAGTTTGTGGATGGCTAGTTGAGCTGAATTGCAACTTAGTATCAAGCTTCCTCCACAAAGTGCACCAAAAGTGACCCAAAAACTTTGAATCTCGATCAAAAGTGATTGTTTTGGGAATTCCATGAAGTTTTACAACCCCACGAAAGTATAAATCAGCTATATGAGAGGCATCTAGAGTTTTGCTGCAAGGAACAAAATGCGCCATCTTTGAGAATCTATCAACAACTACCATGATAGAATCCTTGTTCCGTTGAGTTTTTGGCAAACCCAAAACAAAATCCATGCTAACATGCTTCGAAGGACTCTTTGCCACTGGAAGAGGAGTATACAAACCTGTATTCTGCCCATGTGTCTTTGCAACGTGATAACGCTTGATATGCCTTATAACATCACGTTCCATCTTTGGCCAAAAGAAATTCTATTTTAGAAGTGCCAAAGTCTTATCCCTTCCAAAATGCCCTGCAAGTCTACCATTGTGAACTTCAAACAAAATAGTTTCCCTTAATGAACATTTAGGGACATATAGCTGATTTCCTTTGAACAAAAAATCATCCTACAAAAAGAATTGTGAAAAGGACTATTAGAACATTCAGTCCAAATCTTGCCAAAAAATGGGTCCTCCTTGTAAAGCTCTTTCAAGACCTCAAATCCCACCACTTGGACATGCATTGAGGATAACAAATGATATCTCCTACTCAGAGCATCAGCAACAACGTTTTGAACATCAGATTTGTGCTTTAGAGTAAAATTGTAAGCCTGTAGAAATTCTACCTAAGAAGCATGCCTACTATTGAGTTTTTGCTGGCTATGAAGAAATTTCAAAGCCTCATGATCAGAAAATAGAACAAACGGTTTAGGAAGTAAATACTGGCTCCAATGCCTCAAAGCTTGCACAACAACATAAAACTCCTTATCATAAGTAGAGTATTTCATGCGAGACTCATTAAGCTTCTCGCTAAAGAAGGCAATTGGTTTTCCTTCTTGGCTAAGAACCGCACCAATTCCCATGTTAGAAGCATCACATTCAACTTCAAAGACTTTATGGAAATCTAGGAGAGATAGGATAGGTGCACTTGTTACCTTCTGTTTAATGAGCTCAAAACTCTTTTCTGCATCTGGAGTCCATTTGAAACTGCCCCCTTTCAAGCATTCAGTTATTGGAGCAATAATAGTGCTGAAATTCTTGACAAAACGCCTGTAAAATGAAGCAAGGCCATGAAAACTCCAAATCTCTTGAAGAGTTTTTGGTGTAGGCCAACTGAGAATGGCTTCCACTTTCTTTGGATCCATCTTCACTCCATTACTAGAAACAACATATCCTAAGAAAATAAGGCTATCAGTGAGAAATTCACACTTTTTCAGATTGCCATAAAGCTTTTGTTCTCTCAAAGTCTGAAACACCTATCGCAAGTGATCCAAATGTTGCTCTTTCTCCTTACTGTATATCAGAATATCATCAAAATAAACAACAACAAACTTGCCAATAAAAGGTTTGAAGACATGATTCATCAATAGCATAAATGTACTAGGAGCATTGGATATGCCAAAAGGCATGACCATCCACTCATAGAGACCATCTCTTGTCTTAAAAGTTATCTTCCACTCATCTCCTTCCCTCATTCTGATTTGATGATAGCCACTTCTAAGATCAATTTTGAAAACATAGAAGCACCATGGAGCTGATCTAGAAGATCATCAAGCCGAGGAATAGGAAATCTATAACTTACAGTGATTTTATTGACAGCTCTGCTATCTATGCACATCCTCCATAAGACATCCTTCTTTGGCACTAAAAGAGCTGGTACAGAACAAGGACTCTTGCTTTTACGCACTAAACCCTTTGATAAGAGTTCATCTACCTGCCTTTGCAACTCCTCATGCTCTGTTGGGCTCATTCTATATGCAGGTTTGTTAGGAATAGTAGCTCCAGGTACAAAATCAATACAATATTGAATATCCCTCATTGGAGGAAGGCCTGCTGGAATTTCCTCTGAAAAAACATCCCTATACTCATCAAACAAAGGTTGAACAGAAGGAGGAATAGCAATATCCCCCTCAAATTCATCAAATACATTAGAACCATGAGCTGCATTCAGACAAGCAATAAACTCTTGGACAACTAGATGAATTCCCTCTCCTTTAGAAGGTTTGGGGACAACCTCAGGCTTTGATGGTCCTAAAACAATTTTTACACTATCCTTCACAAAGGTATATGTGTTTTATAACCATCATGCTAAGTTCTTCTATCATATTGCCATGGACGACCAAGCAACATATGACATGCATCCATAGGAATAACATCACACCAGCATTCATCATAGTATTTGTTGCCAATAGAAAACGACACAAGGCATCTTTTGCTTACCTTCAACTCAAAATCATTGTGTAGCCATTTCAGCTTGTAGGGTTGTGGATGTGGTTCTGTTTTGAGTTGTAGCTTGTCCACCATAATAGTTGACACAACATTATCACAAGCACCACTGTCAATAATCAAATCACAAACTTTGTCATGAGAGCTGCATCTAGTGTGAAAAATATTATAACGAAGCCAATCATCATCTTCATCTTTCTGAACAGCACTTAAACCCCTACGAATCACAAGCAATTCACCCTTATCAGCATAGACAACCTCATCTTCATGCTCTGAATACTCTGGTTCATCTTCAGAAACATTACCATCTTCCACAACAGTAAAAGCCTTCCTATTGGACATTCCAAAGCAATATGCCCATATCCTTGACATTTAAAGCATTTTTTGGAACTAGAGTTGGAATTAGCAGGTTGCTTTCCACTACCAAAATTGGATGAGGCCTTTGGAGTGGATTTTGCTGATGGAACTGATTTAGAGGATGAAGAACTCCCCCGATTGAAAGAACTATTTTTTTGTGAAGATTTGAAGCTAGGCCTTTGAGCATCCTTTTGTTGCTTTTCTACTCGCAAAGCAAGCTTTCTGACATCATTAAAGGTCCAATAAGGCTGCAAATGAACTGCATTGGTAATTTCCTGTCTCAATCCACCCAAATAACGTGCTATGGTCTGCTCCTCAGGTTCAAAAATGTCACATTTGAGCATCAAAAGCTCAAATTCGGCAGTATACTCTTCCACAGACATTGTTAGTTGTCTGAAATTGTGCCGCTTAAGGAAAGTCTCTTGCCTATAACTTTCAGGAAGAAATCTCAATTTCAACTTCCTTTTCATCTTTTTCATGTCCTGATCTTGCTTTGCCTTCACATTCTCTTTGCCTCTTCAAATTCTCCCACCAAAGAGAAGCATATTTTTTGAGTTTAAGAGCAACTAGCTTTACATTCTGATCTTTGGGTAGTCTTTGAGATCAAAGACCCTTTCAATAGTATGGAGCCAATCAATAAATTCATCAGGATCCATTTTTCCTTCAAAAAGGAATATCAATTTTGACTTCTTCCCTCGAATGCCTTCTGCGATTTCTCCTAACATGATGGCGATTTGGAGTGCTTTCATCAGAATCAACAGCAAAGGGGTTGACATCTTCTTCATTCTCAGAACCATGACTCCTTCTAGAATCACTTTGCCCTTCGTAACGTATAAGGCGTTCTTGGAGCTCCTGGACTTGTCTTCTCAGATCCTCCATCTCCAATCTATCATTTTCCCCTGCAAATCGATCAATTCGGTTGCCATGAACTGCCATAGAACCCGAATGTAGTGAAAATCACCAAGAAAATTTTGTTCCAAAGCTTTGATACCAAACTTGATGCCGGGGAAGGGTGAAAATGTAAATAAATAAAAAAAGGTGATAAAATGGGTTAACCAACCACCACTCTAAGGATATAGAAGCACCACCTTAGAAATACAGGTTTGTGTCAACTCACCACTCAATGGAATCCACCAAAGAGATACAAAGTAGAAAAGATAATTTCAGAGATACCAAAAATGGTCTGGAAAAATGGCTTAACCTTTCAATCTACCTCACCAGATACAAAGACTGAACACATAAATGGGCAACTTGGAACATCCCTCCAAGAATAGGAACTTGCAAAATATAAATGAAATAGTTGGAAATATCTGAAAATGCTTGAAAATTCATCCAGAACTTTAAAAACCACATAGGGAATGCAAACAGACACAATTAAACTTAATCTGACAGTCTGTAGTCAAAGTGCCATAACTTCTTCTAGAAGGCTTGGATTGCAATGAAACTTTATGCATCTGAACTAGTCATTTTGAACTTTAATTCCACATATACCTTTATACTTTTGGGACTATGAACGACCTCAAGCTGAGCCAAAAATTGTTTCCAGAATCAAGTCTTTCACATATTGGGCTTGAAGAAATAAATCATACTCCAAATCCTTCAAGTTTCCGGATTGGTCCATGGACACTACTGTGTCAGGTGGGTACATATGAAGAAGAAGAATTAGAAGTCCCACCATTTGAACAACTTATTGAGCTGGATCAGCCCGAAATACCTGAGGCATTAGAGTCTAATGTAATGCCTAACCCACCAGTTAAGCCCATGTCAGAAGGAGATAAACAAAAAATAAGGGTTGTAGCACCATTCCCAAATAGACTTAAGTCCAATCGAAATTCAGCCCAATTCTATAAGATTTTGAAGGTCTTTAAGCAAGTTGAAGTGAACATCCCCTTATTGGACATGATCCAACAGATCCTAGCCTATGCCAAATTCCTTTAGGATCTATGTACCAAAAAGAAGACCATCAATGTGCCCAAGAGAGCCTTTCTGGTAGCCAGTGTGAGCTCTTACCTATCAAATTACATAGCAGTGAAATACAAAGATCCAGGGTCACTGTTGGGTTCCCTCACTTGGGCTTCACAACAATATTCAACAACCTCCAACCTTACAAAATCTGGTTCAGAAATTTGATCAAACACTTGGAGTGCATCCAGAATTTGTCCCCTTTGTGAGTGAAAATTCAATCCTTCAATCCTTTCCACTGTTATAAATGTTCTTTCCCACCTTTCCAAGCCTTTTTCTGAAGAAAAGGTGCCCCAAGAGCCTCCAACTGCTGTTCCAAAGCCCCCTTCACCCAAACCACCCCACACCTTGGGCGTCCCACCTAGATAACAAAAATGCCCAGCTTGGGCCCGGTCTAGATGTTGTTTGGAAGGTGAAAGAAAGCTTCCACCACACCAATGATTACCCTTGGTTTCTTGCACACTTCACACAGATTTGAGAGGGTTTCCACATCAAAATCAAGCACAAAATGAGATCTAACATGAACAAATCAGATTTGACAACAATGAAGAACACCACTTCAATAACCAATAAATCCCACCTATTACAAGCCTCCAAACAAAGAAAAATACAGCAGTAAAGAAGGATGATAGATAGATAAGATCTCCCCACTATAGCTCACGGTTTGATCTCTCTAGCTCGGGAATAAACCTACCCCCTTGCCAGCCCAAGTAGACACCGTATTGCTACGCCACTACCGATCTCAAGCTCGCTGATGAAGACAAACTCAAGCCCACAAGCACTCTCAAAGAGCTCCCAAAATATCTAAGATCTCCCCCTCTTGCTTATCCACACATCCTTTTTATATGGACTCCCACAATGACCCAAATACCCTTGACCCAATAAAACCATACAAACATAACAAAAGACCTATACCAACATGACAAAAATAAGACAAGATAATATAAAAGACATCATAAGGATCAACTAGTAGCATCAAGTGGATCCAATGTGCTTCCTCCCGCTTTGTCCCGAATTCGTGCGCTCCTACGCCTTGGTGCTTCACCATTTCGTCCCCCTTCGAGAACTCCCTTGTCCTCAAGGGATAGGTTTAAAAATTGTTTGGCCACATCCTCATAGTCTTTCCATGTGCTTCCTCCACCGGTAGCCCTTTCCAATGAATCAACACTTGCCACCATCATCACTTCCCTTGCCTTTCTTATGCTTTCGATAACAAAGAACCACTTCAGGCTTTAGTAATATTGTTCCTTTCTCATCAAAAGAAGGCAGCTTTTCAACAACATACTCTGGTTCTCCCATTATTTTCTTCAATGCAGTCACATGAAACACAGGATGAAGGAGAGAAGATTCAGGCAATTCTAACTTATATGCTACCTCTCCAACGCGCTTCAACACATTAAAAGGCCCATAGTAGCGTTGTGAAAGCTTGACATTAAATCTCTTCTTGAGTGATTTTTGCCTATATAGTTGTAACTTGAGATACACATAGTCCCCGGGGGTTCAAATCTTACATCCCTCTTGCCTTGGTCATAATACTTTTTCATTATATTTTGTGCCTTCTTCACATTAGTAAGAACTTCATCTTTTGTTCTCAACTCTTCCACCTCATCATTCTTGGCTCTTTTCTTTTCATAACTATTCAACATGGGAGGTGACCTTCCATATGTTACCTCGAATGGGCTTGTGTTGATGGAAGCATGATATGTAGTGTTGTACCAATATTCAGCCCATGAAAGGTACTCTTTTCATCTTGATTGTCCATCATGACAATAGCACCTAAGATATTGCTCCAATGTCCAGTTCACCACCTCCATTTGCCCATCCATTTGGGGGTGATAGGATGAACTAGCTTTCAGCTTGCTACCTTTCAAAGTGAAGAGTTCTTGCCAAAAAGAATTCATGAATAATGCCCCCCGATCCATCACAATACTCCGTGGTATTCCATGCAACTTTACCATATTTTCAATGAAAATTTTTGCTATGCTACTAGCGGTGAAAGGATGCCGAAGAGGTATAAAATGTGCACCTTTACTCAATCTATCCACAACAACTAAGATGGCTTCATGTCCTCTACTCATCGGTAGTCCTTCCACAAAGTCCATGGAGAGATCTTCCCAAATCCTTGCCGGTATTGGTAATAGTTATAGCAAACCCATTGGAGCCCTTTGATCATATTTAACTTTTTGGCATATGTCACATTTGACCACCATTTCCTTCACCTCCTTTTTTAAGCCCTTCCAATAGAAGAAATGTTTCACCTTAAGATATGTTCTCAACCATCCGGAGTGTCCTCCTTCTTTGCTATGGTAAAAATGAGTCAATATCTCCTCCCGCAGCCCCGGTACACATGGAACATAAATACAATCACCATAGTACAACAATCCACTCATCATTTTAGCCCTCAACTCCCATCTCTCTTTTCTCAAGCTTTTCACAAATCTCAATGACCTCTTGTCAAGTTGCACCGCTTCATGCACCTTGTCCCAAACCTCCCATTCAGCACCACAATAGCATGCAAACTTACTTCATTTTCAGCATAAATCGTCCATAACATAGAGCTTCCTTCCTTCCTGGATAAAGCATCAGCCACCTTATTTTTCTTCCCCGGTTGGTAGACTATGTCATACTCAAAACCCAACAACTTTACCATGAATTTTGCTGCTCTGGTGTGACAATTTTCTACTCTAAAAGATGCCTCAAAGGTTGTTGATCCGTCACAATTGTGAACCGCCTATCCAAAAGATATGGTCTTCAAACTTTGACTGCATGTATTATCGCTAACATCTCACGGGCATATGTGCTCCAAGTTTTCTTTATAGGACCCAACGCTTTGGAAAGGAAAGCTAATGGTCTTCTTTCTTGTACTAACACTGCTCCAATTCCTTCCCACTAGCATCGGTATACACTTCGTAAGGCTACTCAAAATTTGGTAGTGCCAAAATCGGAGTTTGAGTCATAGCCTGCTTCAAGTCTTCAAATGCTTGTTTCGCCTCATCACTCCATACAAAACTATCTTTTCCCAACATGGATGTTAAAGGTTTAGCAATCAGCCCATAGTTCTTCACAAACCTTCTATAGTAGCCGGTGAGTCCCAAAAATCCCCTCAATGCAGTGATATTGGAAGGTAGTGGCCAATCCACCATAGTTTCTATCTTCTTGTTATCAACCTTCACCCCATTTCAGAAATGATATGTCCAAGATACTCCAACTCTTCTTGAACAAACTCACATTTTGCCAACTTGATGAAGAAATGGTGCTCCTCCAACAACCCAAGCACCGTCTCCAAATGACCAACATGTTCTTCCATAGACTTGGAGTATATAAGAATGTCATAAAAAATTACTAGCACAAATTTGCGCAAGAAAGGCTTGAATACCTCATTCATGGCGGCTTGAAATGTGGAGGAGGCATTGCACAACCCAAATGGCATGACAAGGTATTCATAGTGTCCCGAGTGTGTTCTGAAAGTCATTTTGTGCACATTATCTTTCTTCATCTGATTTGATGGTACCCCGCTCTCAAATCCAATTTGGTGAAGATCACCGCATCATGTAACTCATCCAACATCTCATCCATCATGGGAACGGAAAAATGGTTTTTCACTATAGTTTCATTTAGGGCCCTATAGTCGGTACAAAACCTTCATGAACCATTCTTCTTCCTTACCAACAACACCGGTGAAGAGAAGGGACTAGTACTGGGTCGAATCAACCCTTGGTTCAGCATTTTTTTCACTTGCCGCTCTATTTCTCCTTTCTGAAAATGGGCATAACGATAAGGGGAACATTCGCCGGTCTTGTCTCATCCAGTAGAACAATTCAATGATCAAAGGACCTACTTGGTGGCAACCCATTTGGTAGCTCCAAAATATTTTTGTGCTCTTCAATCACACGTCTTATTGAAGTAGGTAGTTGCTGCAATTTTTTGCTTCACCCTTTTTACCTTGCTTCTCATCATCCCGTGCTTGATTGGTATTTGCTAGTACAATGGCAAAACAACATGCACCACTATGGTATAATTTTTTCATCATATTTGCTTTACATTGCTAAATTTCTTTGGAGATTAGTACTTTTCAAACTCTCTTTTTGCCACCAAATTTGAATTCCATTGTTATAGACCCATAGTCGGCCAACACCCTTCTAACACTCTTCAACCAAGCACTTCCAAGTACTACATCTAAGTCCACAATAGTGATGGCATGCAGATCCGTAACAATCTTAATACCTTGAACATTGATCTTCACATCCCGCACCACCTCATCACATTTCAGCCTTTTCCATTGGTAACATTTACCTCAAATGGTTCAACCGCTACTCCTTGGAGTCTAATCCTCTTGATAATGTTAGCATTAATAAAGTTTTGGGATGACCCACTATCCACCAACAAAGTCACTTCATGTTTTCCAATCCACGCCATGAGCCGCATAGTGGATGGTGCTTTTACCCCCGACATAGCAGGAAGGAACAACTCCGCTTCTCTCTCTCTCCAATGACACTCCATGGCCCACTTCATCCTCGGATTTACCATTGGAATTTTCAGCACCTTCATCATTGCTATCATCCACAATCATGAACACTTGGCCCGTCTTGCACTTATGTTCCTTACTCCACTTTTCTCCACACTTGAAACACAACCCCTTCTTTTTACGTTCTTGTACATCATCTTTGGATAGTTTTGTTATCTTCTTTTTGCCTTTGGTGGGTTCTTTCAAAATTTCTTTTCCCTTTCATGGTGCTTTGGATGACTTTCCAACTTGCCCATCTTTGCCTTAACATTTTTCAGCATAGTAGCTATCTTCCAAATTTTCTACCATATTCATTGCCTCTTGTAGACGTCTTGGTTGTTTCAATTTGAGTTCCCTAGCCAACCATGGTTTCAGTCCTTCATGAAAAGCCCCCATAAGTGCCTCTTCCGATCAACCCCTCATCAACATTTGGAGCCGTCTAAACTCTTCAATGTAACTTTGCACCTTCCCTTGTTGTTTTAGTTTGGCTAATTGCCCATGGTGATTTACCATCAGAGATGGTCCCCATTGTTCCATGAATTCATGTTCAAAGGCTGTCCAACCAACTCTCCTTCCTTCTTGTTCAAATCTGAATTTGAGCCACCGCCACCATTTACTAGCCTTCCAATCCATGAAGAAACAAGCCACATCTACCCTCTCATCTCTGGGCACCTCATACATATGAAAATAGTGTTGGGCTTTGTCTAACCACTCATGAAGATCTCCACCATCGAAGCAAGAAAAATCAATCTTTGATTTTCTTGGTTTCTGATCATGGTAACTCCCCTCCCTTCTATCGTGTCCATCTCTATTGTCACGCTATCCATGTCTCCTTCGTGGCCCATTGTGATGCCCATGACCAATGGCCCTCCTCCTACACAATGGCTGCCCATCATCAGAAGCCTCACTGTCCTCTTCTGGGAGTCCCAATCATTCTACCCATGCCTATGGTAAGAATCCTGTGAATATGCTGAATTAAAAAGCCATCTCTCCACTGCAATTCCTCTACCTTCAACTCTGCCTCCCCGCTTCCTTTCTTCCCATTCTGGCTCCTCCTCATGCCTTGATCTTTCGAATCAGAGTCACCGTGAGATGCATGCCTTTTATCTGCATGTTGCGTAGTAGGTCTAGAATTGTTGGACCATCCATCCCTTCACCTCTCCCCATCATGTTCCACACTTCTTCGCTCCATGCACTCCCTTCTCTTCGTGGTGTTAAGGGAGAGTTAATTAATGGCGGCCTTCTTTTCAGCTAATGCTGTCATAATTTCTTTTTGGTTCTCCTCCAGTGCTTCGAACCTCGCTCGGTTAGAGCTCGGTTGCTTCTCGCTCCATGACTTCCCACAACCAAAAGAGGTACCTTGAGTCCCCCGCTGCGATGTACTCTCAACGAAAGCACCAAATTTATTAGGTTTCCTCACTTGGGCTCACAATAATGGGTTCAACAACCTTCAACCTCATAAAATCTGGTTCAGAAATTTGATCAAACACCTGAAGTGGACCCAGAATTTGTCCCCTTTATGAGTGAAGATTCAGTCCTTCGATCCTTGCCACTGTTATAAATGTTCTTGCCCACCTTTCCAAACCTTTTCCTAAAGAAAAGGTGCCCCAAGAGCCTCCATTCGTTCCAAAGTCCCCTTCACCCAAACCGTCCCACACCTTGGGCGTCCCACCTAGACAACAAAAATGCCCAGCTTGGGCCCGGTCTAGATGTTGTTCAGAAGGTGAAAGAAAGTTTCTGACCACACCAATGATTACCCATGGTTCCTTGCACACTTCACATAGATTTGAGAGGATTTCCACATCAAGATCAAGCACAAAATGAGATCTAACATGAACAAACCAGATTTGACAATAATGAAGAACACCACTTCAATAACCAACAAATCCCACCTATTACAAGCCTTAAAAAATAAAGAAAAATATAGCAGTAAAGAAAGATGATATATAGATGAGATCTTTCCACTACAGTCCATGGTTTGATCTCTCTAGCTCGGGAATAAACCTACCCCCTTGCTAGCCCAAGTAGACACCGTATTGCTACGCCGCTACCGATCTCAAGCTCATAGATGAAGACAAACTCAAGCCGCCATAAGCACTCTCAAAGAGCTCCCAAAATGTCCAAGATCCCTCCCTCTTGCTCATCCACACATCCTTTTTATATGGACTCCCACAATGACCCAAATACCCATGATCCAACAAAACCATACAAACATAACAAAAGACCCATACCAATATGACAAAAGACAAGATAAGATAATATAAAAGACATCATAAGGATCAACTAGTAGCATCAAGTGGGTCCAATGTGCTTCCTCCCACTTTGTTCCAAATTCGTGCGCTCCTACGCCTTGGTGCTTGACCAGTCACCCACTATTTCATGTATTATGGGGAGCACCCTCATAAACATGGCTCTATTAGATTTAGAGACGAGTGTTAATATATGTTATACTATGTATATGAGCAACTAGGGTTGTGTTGACCCAATTGATGATTTTGATGATTAACAAAACTATGTGAGTATAATTTTTGAAGGCTCTAATGATTTTGATTTAGTGTTTCAGCCTATAAGACTATTGAAAGATCAAAATCAAGTGTTACAATGTGTTCTGGATCGAATCTAATGTCTAGGTAAGAATTGCAGACATTAGAGTCGACTCCGAGAATCACAGAGCCGACTCCGGAACTGGCACGGCCATTAGAGTCGACTCCGAGACTGTGAGAGTCGACTCTCACAGACGGAGCAGAAAGTCGATTTTTCTGGCTCCAACCTAGAGTCGACTCCGGGTAAGTTAGAGTCGACTCCGGAAAAGCATCTTGTCGACCCCAGAAAAGCCAGAGACGACTCCAGAAATATCAGTTTGAAACGCCTCGAGCTAGAGCCGACTCCAGAAAAGTTAGAGTCGACTCCAACCCACCTGGAACGAAAAACGAAGTTGCCAGATCAGCTCTAACGGTAACTTTTCTATTTTTACTCATTTCTAACGGATATATTTTGATAGAAGGTACACTCCAACGGATAGTTTTATTCCAAAAGAGGTGTAAAAGAAATCTATAAAAAGGGAAGTCTATTGTTCAAAAAAAGAGAGGAAAGAACGAAAAATCTGAAAAAGAATCTGAGATAGACAAATCCCATTTCAAAAATCCGAGAGCTTGAATCTTGAAAGGAAAAACCTTCTAGCTCAAATCCACTCCACTCCAAAAAGCTCAAGAGGAATCCAAAGCGTTCAAAATCAAAGTCTTGGAGGATTCCCAACTTGAAGAAAGGAGATTCGGTTCTTGCTTTTCAACCCTTCTCCAGCTTCAACCACGAAGAATCGGAGCTGAGGCTTGATTCAATCCAGCAAGGAGAAGAAGAAAAGAAGAAAAGAAGAAAAGATCAAAAGCCAACCTATCTACAAATCAGGCTTTTCTAAACCTTATTCTTTAATTTGTATATTTGCTCATTGAGGAGCTTTTGTATTTAAACTCTCATTTATATTTGGCTAGTTCAATCTGGGGGATTGAACTAGAGGAGGTAGTTTTACCTCGGTTTAAAGCTTGTTTAAGCTTGGGTTAGTTGTGAGCCCGTGAAAAACAACGTGTAGGGTTTTGTGCTGGTAAGCCCAAGTAAAACCAGCTGGGTTCGTTGTGCACCCGGTAAAACAACAAGTTTGAGTTGTGAGCTTGGAAAACAACTCGGCTGTAATCTAGAGAGATTATAGTGTGGACCCAAGTGAATCTTGGGAGTGGACGTAGGTGTTGGATACACCGAACCACTATAAAATCTTTTGTGTTTGCCGTGTTTATTGTCTCTTTATCTATCTCTATCTTACTCACTGCACTTTATAGTTATCTTGCATTCACCCTCATTAATCTCAAGCAAACTATTTAAAAAGGCTAAAATTTTTAAGAACCCAATTCACCCCCCCCTCTTGGGTTGCCATCTGGGCCAACAATTGGTATCAGAGCTAGTGCTCATTAGATTTTGATCACACGATCAAGAGCTAAAGTTCCACATGGCAACACAAATTGGTTCTTTTGCTGAAGGTCATTCTACGAATAGACCTCCACTTTTTAATGGCTCAAACTATTCTTATTGGAAAGCTAGAATGAGGATATTCATTCAAGCTTCTGATTATGAGCTTTGGGGTGTTATAATTAAATGGACCTAGTACACCCACACACCTTATTGATGGCACTATTGTTCCTAAGCCCGAAAGGGATTGGAATGATAATGATAGGAAAATGGCACAACTTAATGCTAAAGCCATTAATGTCTTATATTGTTCCTTAGACGCTAATGAATTCAACCGAATCTCCACTTGTAATTCCGCAAAGGAATTTGGGATAGGTTGGAAATTACCCATGAGGGAACAAACCAAGTAAAGAATCAAAATAAATATTTTGGTTCATAAATATGAATTGTTTACAATGGAACAAACTGAAACCATCACATGCATGTTCACTAGATTCACTGATATTGTGAATGGTTTGAAAAGTCTTGGTAAGAATATACTAATGCTGATCTTGTTCGCAAAATTCTTAGGTCATCTACCAAGATCGTGGGAAGCAAAGTCACTGCAATCCAAGAAGCCAAAGACCTCAATGCACTTTACCCTTAGAGGAGCTTCTAGGATCCCTAATGACCCACGAGCTGACAATGAAGCAGCATGTTGAGGAGGAAACAAAAAAAAGAAAACCATTGCCCTCAAAGCTGCAAAAGATGAAGAGAGCAGCAGTGATGATGATGATGATGATGATGAACTGCTCTCTTTGGCAAAGAAATTCAGAGATTTATGAGAAAAAGAAACCCTTCCAAAAAAAAATTTGGAGTTAAGTGGAAGGAGAAAAGGATAAGAAAAGGATAAGGACAAGAAAAAGAGAAAGACCCCTTGACATGTTATGAGTGTAAGAAACCGGGGCACTTTAGATATGATTGTCCTAGATTGAAAAAGCCTATAAGAAAAAGAAGAAGGCATATGGCAACATGGACTGACAGCAATGAATCTTCTTCCGAAGAAGAAGAACAAAAGGAAGTTGCAAATATGCTTCATGGCCAACGACGACGACAATGATGAGGTAAGCACCGAAACCCCCGATGATGAATTTACATTTGATGAAATGTTTGAAGCTTTCAATGAATTGATGATTGATTTTAAATCTTTGAAAAAGAAATATAAGTTTTGAAAAATGAAATATTAGCTTAGCTAAAAGTAAAATGAATTAGCTTTAGAAGTTAAGAACTTAACTAATGAAAAAGAAAAACTTAGGAAAGAAAAAGAAAATTAATCAAGAAATAGATTCTTGAAATCTGAAACTAAAAACTCAACAAAAGATTTAAAAATTCAATTAGAAACCTTAGCTTTAGAAAAGAAAGCAAGCTAAAGAAATTGATCTTTAAAGAAAGATGTTAAAAAATATAAAGACATTGTTGAGAAATTTACTTTAAGCTCAACTAAACTTAAACATGATTCTAGATAGTCAAAAAGCTGTTTTTGACAAAGCTGGGCTAGGGTATAACACTTTAAGGAAACAAAAATCATTAAAGAATATTTTTGTAAAAGCCAACCAAAGTAATATACTTGTTTTAAATGCAATGAAAAAGGTCATAAATCATTTGAATGCAAAACCTTAAAGAATAACAACAAGTTAAATATTAAAACTAAGAAAATATGGGTTCCGAAAGGAACAATTTTTATTGCTGCTAACCATGAAGGACCCAAGAAAGCTTGGGTACCTAAGCATAAAGTTTGATGATATTGCAGGAATGTCTTGTAGCCAAAAGATCAAAGAAAAAGTGGTACCTTGATAGTGGCTGCTCAAGACATATGACGGGTGACAAAGAGGAATTCATCACCCTGGAAGAAAAGAAAGGTGGAGTTGTGACGTTTGGCGATAACGGTAAAGGTCAAATTATGGGCCTTGGTAAAGTTCGCATAACTCCATCTATAGTATTGATAATGTACTTTATGTTAATGGTTTGAAGCATAATCTAATTAGCATAAGTCAATTATGTGATAAAAACTTTAATGTTTCATTTAAATCTTCTTATGCACTGTAACTAATTCTATTGATGATAGCATTGTATTTACTGGTTATAGACATGGCAATGTTTACTTAGTTGACACAGAAAAATTATCTTTGAGTGATCATTGCTTAATTGCTGACAATGCTAACATAAATGATATTAGTTGGTTGTGGCATCGTAGATTAGGTCATGCAAGCACACACCTTATTTCAAAACTAATTAAAATGGATTTAGTTAAAGGTTACCTAAACTAGATTTTGAAAATAATAAAATATGTGATGCATGTCAATTTGGAAAACAAACTAGAAGTTCTTTTAAATCTAAAAACATTGTTTCAACTTCTAGGGGACTAGAGCTACTTCACATGGACCTTTTCGGACCAACTAGAACCACAAGTCTAGGAGGAAAGAAATATGGTCTAGTGATTGTAGATGATTATTCTAGATATACTTGGGTAATGTTTTTAGCTCACAAAGATGAGACTTTCTCGATGTTCTGAAATTCTTCAAGAAAGTCACAAATGAGAAAAACACTACTATAGTATCTCTAAGAAGTGATCATGGAACAGAATTTGAAAATCACTTATTTGAAAATTTCTGCACTGAAAATGGAATTAATCATAATTTTTCAGCCCCTAGGACTCCACAACAAAACGGTGTAGTTGAAAGAAAAATAGAACTCTAGAAGACATGGCCCGTACCATGCTATGCGAAAGCAACTTACCAAAGTATTTTTGGGCGGAAGCTATTAACACAGCATGTTACATCTTAAATAGAGCTTTAATAAGACCAATATTAAAGAAAACACCTTATGAATTATGGAATGAAAGAAAACCAAATATAAAATACTTTCATGCATTTGGATGTAAATGTTTCATTCATAATAATGGTAAAAACAACTTAGGAAAATTTGATGCTAAATCTGATGAAGGAATTTTTCTAGGTTATTCAACAACTAGTAAAGCTTATAGAATCTTTAACAAGAAAACCTTAATTGTTGAAGAATCCATACATGTAGTGTTTGATGAATCTTTAGCAACTGGATCTGAAAAGATTGATGATGAGGAAGATACAAACATAATTGAAAAAGATCTTGAAAAACTTAATATTGAAGTATCTTCTGATCATGAACAAGAGCTAAAGATGATGATTCACATAAGGACGATGATGTCAATATTGATCATAATGATTAGATCTTCCAAGAGACTGGAGATATGCTCATAGTCATCCCAAGGAATTGATTATAGGCGATCCATCTCAAGGAATAAGGACTAGATCATACATGAGAAATATTAGTAATCATCTTGCATTTGTTTCACAAATTGAACCTAAAACTATAGAAGAAGCTGAAAAAGATAATAATTGGATGTTAGCCATGCAAGAAGAACTAAATCAATTTACAAGAAATAATGTTTGGACATTAGTTGAAAGACCTAAAAATCATTCAGTAATAGGATCAAAATGGGTTTTTAGAAATAAACTTGATGAAAATGGCATTGTAATTAGAAACAAAGCTAGATTAGTTGCAAAAGGATATAATCAAGAAGAAGGCATTGATTTTGATGAAACTTTTGCACCTGTAGCTAGATTAGAAGCTATTAGGCTATTACTAGCATTTGCATGTCACATGAACATTAATTTATTTCAAATGGATGTTAAAAGCGCATTTTTAAATGGATTTATAAATGAAGAAGTTTATGTAGAACAACCACCAGGTTTTATAGATCACGAATTTACAAATCACGTTTTTAAATTACACAAAGCATTATATGGTTTGAAACAAGCACCTAGAGCTTGGTATGATAGGTTAAGTAAATTCTTAATTGAAAATGATTTCACAAGAGGAAATGTTGATAAAACATTATTTTTGAAAAGAAAAAGTAAAGATTTACTTGTAGTACAAATATACGTTGATGACATTGTTTTTGGTGCTACTAACGATTCTCTATGTCAAGAATTTGCCAAGTTAATGCAGGGAGAATTCGAGATGAGCATGATGGGAGAACTCAACTTCTTCCTTGGACTCCAAATCAAACAAAGCAAAGAGGGTATCTTTATCAACCAAACAAAGTACACAAGAGAGATTCTAAAGAAATTTGGTATGGAATCAATTAAACCCCTCGGAACACCAATGAGTCCTTCATGCAAGCTGGACAAGATGAAGAAGGTAAAAAGGTTGATCAGAAGTATTATCGAGGTATAATCGGATCCCTTCTTTATTTAACAGCAAGTAGACCAGATATTATGTTTTCTGTATGTCTATGTGCTAGATTTCAATCAGAACCTAAAGAATCACACTTAATAGCTGTTAAAAGAATACTAAGATACTTAAGTGGAACAAAAAATGTAGGTTTATGGTATTCTAGAGATTCCACATTAAATCTAATTGCATACTCAGATTCTGATTATGCCGGATGCAAATTAGATAGAAAAAGCACAAGTGGTGCATGCCAATTTTTAGGAAGTAACTTAATCTCATGGTTTAGCAAAAAGCAAAATTCGGTTGCATTATCTACTGCGGAAGCAGAATATGTTGCAGCTGGAAGTTGCTGTGCTCAAATCCTATGGATTAAGAGACAACTTGAAGACTATGGTATCACTTGATAAGACACCCATAAGATGTGATAATACAAGTGCAATAAATCTTACTAAAAATCCAATTCAACATTCAAGAACAAAGCACATTGAAATACGATATCACTTTATAAGAGAACATGTAGCCAATAATGAAATTTGTCTTGATTATGTGAATACTGAAGAACAACTTGCAGATATATTAACAAAACCCTTAAGTGAAGAAAGATTTTGTTATCTTAGAGGAGAATTAGGAGTTTGTGATCCTTTGGAATAGTTTTCTGAAACTCTTAAGGACATCTATCTAGATTTCATCATTTTCTTGAAAAATCTTGATATTTCAATAAGGAAATCTATCTAGATCTTGATTCATTTCCCCAATTGCTAAAGAACTTAAATCTATAATTTGATGATTAATTTGAATAGTTTCAAATCATTGAAACTCAATTTTTTATCTCTGAAACTGTTAGAGTCGACTCTGACAGTTTGCGGAGTCGACACCTGAGTTTTTGATTTTCTGTCTAAGTGATTAGAGCCGACTCTGGCTTTTGTGGAGCCGACTCTAATACGAGCGCTGACAGACTTTCTGGCTCGGAGCCGACACCCAGTTTTCGGGAGTCGACTCTAAGTCGAGTTAGGTCAAAAATAAAAAGGCGGAGTCGACCCCCATTCATTCCAATCGTCTCCTAAATCATTCCTAAGAGCTCCAAAACCTTTCCAACTTCCCCAAATCCACTCAAAACCCTTGATTAATCTTCCAATCCTCTCAATGGCACCAAAGAGGCGTGGATTCGTCGCTGGAGCATCCGTTCCAACGAGAAGACGCACGGTTCGAAGGCAACCATCGCCTTCTTCCTCTTCGGCCACTCAAGAGGATTCTCCACCTTCACCCTCATCTCCTAAGGTTGATCAATTAGCTGGTAAGACCATTACCACTGGGAGGAAAGTTAATTTTGATTTATTTGAATCGGAGGGTTTTCTATTGGAAGAAATTTAAAGGATATGGGATGGGAGAAAGTGTGCTCACTAGATTTGCCCACATATCCAGCATTGGTAAGAGAGTTTTATAATGGATTAAGCAGAGGAGAAGGAGGTTTATAAGCACAGTAAGAGGAACTAGGGTTATGGTAACTACTGAATTCTTGGAACCCTATTAGAAATGCCCACTGTTGGTTTATTGGAATGTCAACTCAATGACAGAAGTGGTGCACTATCAAGATGCTAGGAAGATGTGACTGAGTTCGAAGAGATCTTTGCAAATCAGTTAAACCTAGAACTCAGATTATTGCATAATATTGTGGTAGAATCTTATTTCCGAAAATAGGGAGATTTGAGTATGTCTCGGAGCGAGACGTTCTGATGATGGACTGCATATAACTGGAAGGCCAGTCAATTTAGCTGGCATGATGATAGGATACATGGCAGAGGCAGCCACTAAGAAAAGATCAACTCTACCCTACGGAATGATTCTGACATTAGTTTTTAGAAGCCAGGGTGTGCTCATCATGGAAAATGAACCTTTAAGAAAACTGAGACACACTGATTATTACAGCATTTCTACTATTCACAGAATGGGATTTAAGAAAGTCAATGGTGTTTGGATGAGGAGAGAGGAAAGAACAGATAGGGATGGTGCAGAGGGAACCAGACTAGAAGACATCCCGGGACCATCTACTGCGGGACCATCAGTCCCTGATTCATCTTTTGCGGGACCTTCGTCTGCTGGACCTTCGGAGGCCGGACCGAGTTCTATTCCATCACCTCCACATCAGCCTATAACAAATTCTGGAGGATTTTCTAATGAACAACTTGATCAGTTAAGAAGCTTACTTGCTGAGTATGACAGTCACAGATCAAATGAAATTAATCAATTGAAAGAAGACTTTAATCAGTTGAAAGAAGAATTAAATTCGAGACTGGACATGCTATCCTTTACCTTAGGCAGTTCTGTGAATCCTTTGGAGCTGAGCTTCACAAGATCTTCGAAAGGATGGAAGGCATTGCCGATGGATCTGGATCGTATGTTCATGCAACGGGTCAATTGAAGAAGGATATTGACCTTGCAGTCTCTCAAATCGAAGCCTGTCTTGAAAATTTTAAGAAGTCACAAAAAGATGATGTAATGGAGATAATAGGTCATCTAAAGAAAATTGTATTCAAGCACATTTGATCTTGTTTTAAATTTGATAGCTTGTACTTAGGAAGTTTTGAATTATCCAATGTATTTCATTTTGAAATGTAAATGAATCAACTGATGTAATGGTTCTTGCATATGAAATACAATTTCACTTTTTCAAATTTTGATTGATTGGATTCCTATGCTTTATTGAGTTTATAATTTTTTTTACTCTCCTTATTGCTTATAACAAAAAAGGGGGAGAGATAGTTGTGTATATGCAAAGAAAGAAAAGATTATATATGCATAAAGAAAGAAAGAAAGGGGGAGAAGGGAGAATTAATTGTTTATGCAAAATGAATTGAAATGATTAATCTGTTACAAATTTGATGTTATATATAAGAGGAGCTACTCAATGCAGGGGGAGCTTAACAAAAAGCTCATTTACAATCTTATGCACATTAAGTTTAATAATTCAATACACAATTTTAAAAGTTTACATTGAACATTGGCATCAAAACCTTAATTTCAATGTTTAAAGTTAAAATGACTATAATCCTTAATTTGATTGAATTTTGAATGCATATACTCAAAGTTTTTGTTATCATCAAAAAGGGGGAGATTGTTGACCCAATTGATGATTTTGATGATTAACAAAACTATGTGAGTATAATTTTGAAGGCTCTAATGATTTTGATTTAGTGTTTCAGCCTAAGACTATTGAAAGATCAAAATCAAGTGTTACAATGTGTTCTGGATCGAATCTAATGTCTAGGTAAGAATTGCAGACATTAGAGTCGACTCCGAGAATCACAGAGCCGACTCCGGAACTGGCACGGCCATTAGAGTCGACTCCGAGACTGTGAGAGTCGACTCTCACAGACGGAGCAGAAAGTCGATTTTTCTGGCTCCAACCTAGAGTCGACTCCGGGTAAGTTAGAGTCGACTCCGGAAAAGCATCTTGTCGACCCCAGAAAAGCCAGAGACGACTCCGGAAATATCAGTTTGAAACGCCTCGAGCTAGAGCCGACTCCAGAAAAGTTAGAGTCGACTCCAACCCACCTGGAACGAAAAACGAAGTTGCCAGATCAGCTCTAACGGTAACTTTTCTATTTTTACTCATTTCTAACGGATATATTTTGATAGAAGGTACACTCCAACGGATAGTTTTATTCCAAAAGAGGTGTAAAAGAAATCTATAAAAGGGAAGTCTATTGTTCAAAAAAGAGAGGAAAAGAACGAAAAATCTGAAAAAGAATCTGAGATAGACAAATCCCATTTCAAAAATCCGAGAGCTTGAATCTTGAAAGAAAACCTTCTAGCTCAAATCCACTCCACTCCAAAAGCCTCAAGAGGAATCCAAAGCGTTCAAAAATCAAAGTCTTGGAGGATTTCCAACTTGAAGAAAGGAGATTCGGTTCTTGCTTTTCGTCCCTTCTCCACTGCTTCAACCACGAAGAATCGGAGCTGAGGCTTGATTCAATCCAGCAAGGAGAAGAAGAAAAGAAGAAAAGAAGAAAAGATCAAAAGCCAACCTATCTACAAATCAGGCTTTTCTAAACCTTATTCTTTAATTTGTATATTTGCTCATTGAGGAGCTTTTGTATTTACAAACAAATCTCATCTTATTTTGGCTAGTTCAATCTGGGGGATTGAACTAGAGGAGGTAGTTTTACCTCGGTTTAAAGCTTGTTTAAGCTTGGGTTAGTTGTGAGCCCGTGAAAAACAACGTGTAGGGTTTTGTGCTGGTAAGCCCAAGTAAAACCAGCTGGGTTCGTTGTGCACCCGGTAAAACAACAAGTTTGAGTTGTGAGCTTGGAAAACAACTCGGCTGTAATCTAGAGAGATTATAGTGTGGACCCAAGTGAATCTTGGGAGTGGACGTAGGTGTTGGATACACCGAACCACTATAAAATCTTTTGTGTTTGCAGTGTCTTATTGTCTCTTTATCTATCTCTATCTTACTCACTACACTTTATAGTTATCTTGCATTCACCCTCATTAATCTCATGCAAACTAACTATTCAAAAAGGGGCTAAAATTTTAAGAACCCAATTCACCCCCCCTCTTGGGTTGCTATCTGGGCCAACAGGTTGGGAGAACTAAAGCCTACAGAAATGATCCTACAACTAGCAGATCACTCTTTAAAAGTACACAAAGAAATAGTAGAGAATGTGTTGATCAAAGTTAGTGACTTTATCTATTCGGTGGACTTTATAATTTTAGAAATTGAGCCAGTGACAAACCCAAAGAGCCACATCCCAATGATTTTAGGTAGATCATTTTGGCCACAGCTAATGCCCTAATTAATTGCCAAAATGGATTAATAAAACTTTCCTTTGGAAATATATCAATTGACACTACAACAGAAAATAAATATAGCGACGCAAAAATGCATCACTAATGCGTCGCTAAACTGGGTTTTGTGACGCATTAGCGACGCAACTGTAGCGTCGCTGTAAGTCTCATCACAGAATGAATTTAGTCGCAATCGTGTCGCTAAATAGCGACTCTCAGCGATGCATTTATTGCGTCGCAATATTGCGACGCAACATCTTTGCGTCGCAATATTGCGATGCAAGGTCATTGCGTCGCAATATTTAATAATAATATTTTAAAAATATTAGCAACGTAATTTTAGTCGCTAATGAGTGCTAATTAAATTTTTATAAAAAAATATTAAAAATTAAAAATTAAAATGGTTAAATTTAATATTACGACGCAACCAAGTGCGTCGCAATATTGCAACGCTAAGACGTTGCATCGCAATATTTAATAATAATATTTTAGAAATATTAGCGACGTAATTTTAGTCACTAATACATCGCTAATTAAATATTTTTAAAAAAATAAAAAGATTAAAAATTTAAATGGTTAAATTTAATATTGTGACGCAATTGAATACATCGTAATATTTAATAATAATATTTTAGATATATTAGCGATGCAATTTCAGTCGCTAATGCATCGCTAATTAAATTTTTTTTAAAAAATATAAAATATAATTAAAATGATTAAATTTATAAAAATTATGATCGAAACACTGATATTGATCGAAACACTAATATTAATCAAACTTTCATCATTAAATTTCTAAAAATAATTAATATATTAAAAATTTGAAGTTTCCATGTATAACACATAAAAGTAAAGAAAAAAATACATCAAGAATCTCCACTATCACGATCACATGGTGGCTGAAAATCCTGCGACATGCAGCTAACCAAACCCGCATGTGACGCATCTGCTCTCTTATGTCAGAGAGCTCATGCTGAAGGACTTCCGTGCAATGGTCGAACTCGTGCTGAAGGACTTCCGTGCGCTGGTCGAACTCCTGCTGAATCTCCTGCCGAACCTCCTGCCGAACCTCCTCCGTAATAGATCTCCGAATGTCCTCTAAACGCTCGGCAGGAATATCGCCAGAATAGCGCGAACTAGAGGCCTGCTGGGGAAAATATGCAGAAGCTCTAGTGCCCAGACCATAGACCCTGCAGTCTCGTGGCTGGGCACCAACAGCCTCCAAAAACACACGTCGACTCTCCTCTGATGAGAGTTCGACGAGCGGTCCCCCATCAGTGGAGTCGACCTGCGATGCCTGGGACTGAAGCTCCTCGACTCGTGCCTTTGAATTATAAAATCAATAATAAATGAATCAATAAATTTCTCTGAATAAAATTTTAGAAATTAAACATATACAATATAAAGCTAATTTCTTACCACAACCTCCCGTGATCGTGTATCGACCAGGAACCGTCCCTCCTGGTGTGTGTTGCCCTGAATAGACGAAACTCATCAGGATCTCCGCCCTCCTGTTCAGACTACAACAACAGAAAGAAAAATTGATATAAACAAAAGTATTTATAAATAACTAAATTAGTAATTAAAATATTTAAGTTTCTTACCATGCGGCGTTTGTGCTCCTGAATCAAAATAGACCCCGCAGTGTGGCGGGAGAGACCCATGCCAAGACCGCCCCTCTCGGATCGGCGGTTCATGCTGGCTGATGCGGACCACCTGCGCCAGCCATCAGACTGCCATGCCTTCTGCCACTTGTGCCAAATACCCTTCGGCACATGGGCAGGACGCTCACCTGATGTCCTCCAACGATGAAACATGTCGGAGTATCGGCGAGCTGTAAGAGCATTCCATGCTGCCCTAATGGCATCATGGATAGCAGGGTCCCACGTAAACTTTTTCTACATTGAAATAAACAGTTAGTTTAAGAATTTATTAAGATTAAGAAATTTAAGATAAATTATATTTAATAAGTTTACCTGAAACTCTGAAAAATAAAACTCGCTCGTGCTGCAGATACATGGCGCCAATCGTAGCCACTGAGATCAGCACGCCTCTGAAATATGGAGCTGATCTGGCTCGATACATGATGATGCTCAA